>CALSBV010012177.1:3888534-3936980 GCA_943590825.1 Bovichtus diacanthus
GAGGCTCATATTGTACTTTTTACTCCACTGCATTTATCTGACAGCTTCAGATACTAGGAAGATTCAGATATATAATACAAAATATAATTAACAAATCATTTATCATGTATTATTAAGATAAGATACAACTTTATTGATCCCAGTATATATATATATATATATATAAAGAAAAGCTTCTCTATCAGCTGCAACATCAAAGTGATGAACACATTAATGCATCAATAATTCAAATTCAACAATATACAGTATGTATTATTCTAAAACAGGCTGTTCTGCATAATGAGTACTTTTACTTTTTGTACTTTAAGTATATTTTGATTCTAATACTTATACTTAAGTAACATTTTTAAATGCAGGACTTTTACTACTAACAGAGAATTCCGACACTGTTGAATTACTACCTTTAAATCAAAGATCTGAGTACTTCGTCCAGGACTGAGTAGAATAGTATTTATGTATACTATTAGAATAGTACTTATACTATTCCACTCTGTGGTGGTATAAAGTAGCAGGAAATGGAAATTTGCAAGTACCTCACAATTGTACTTAGGTACAGTACTCACCAGAGTAAATGTACTTAGTTACTGTCCACCTCTGTGTGTGCCGTCTTGCTTGCATTCTTGTAATATTTCTATGGCTGTGCACGTACAGTATGTTAGTGCGGTGTCTACGTGCATGTATATGTCCCTGCGTGTGTGCGGTCCATATGCGCACTCTTGTTTCTGCAGCCGCGCAGCTTGTGCGCGCGTGTGTGCGTGTGCGTGTGTGTGGAGGAAGGCTTGGTAGAGGGGTGGGTGAAGCTTTACAATGGTCAACTGAAAAGAACCATTCTTTTATTCAGCAATTAACCCCATCTGGGTAAATAATACGCTGTTGTGCAGCCGAGCCGTCACTGTTATACGCCGAGCCCTGAACCCGAGAGCACTTCAAACGGCAGCCGGTCACCCAAACGATGACAAGATGCTGCAGAAACCGCTTTTCACAAAGTATATAATGCAAAGTATTGTGTTTCACTGTACAGTTTTAGAAAAGTAGGGGATACCCTAGAAAGAGGGAGAGATGGAGAGAGAGAGAAAGAGAGAGGGGATAAGGGGAGAGAACGAGGGAGCGGGAGGAAGAGGGCTAAAGCACCGGTGATATCACAGATAACAAGTCTGGATGCACTTACCTGCCTGGAAACCTGATCTTATTATTTTAAATTCTGGGGGCTCAGGCAATTATAAACAGAGAGCAGGGGACTCTGCAGCGGGGAGGGAGGGGGGAGGTGGGGGTGGCCGGTGAGGAGGGAGGGAGGTATGGGCTGTCCCACTGCATGGATGTATGGTGTGAGAATTCAATTTGCTCATCTCCTGTTATCGTAACTCAATTTCCTCTTTCACACACGCACACACACACACATACGCACAAGTTTGGCGGCCCATCCAGTCATCTGACGAGTGAACTTCCTCGAGGAGGAGTGCAGGTAATTAACGTCGATCAGGGCCACTGCTCTCCAGATTTACGGTGAGAAGGAAGTGAATCTGATCTGCCGGACGTGAGAAACGGCGAAGAGAGGTAGGTGGACGGCGTGGAGGGGGCCGGTGCCTCATTAAACAGAGGAACTGATCTTTCCACAGAGATCGGGGCCCGTCAGGATCCCCATTATGCTGCAGCACCTGGGGGCCCCGTTAGCTCCACTCCCGCCAGCCTTTTGGAATGAGATTTGGCTTGAGGAGCAAGCCTCTTGTGCAGAACGTAGAGTGCAGAGACTCATGGACACACGCCAAACCACTAAGGGATGCAATATTTGGTGTCAACTGTCACTTCACCTCCTCATACGCCAGCAGAAAAGCTACAATATGCAACTTTTTATGACAGTTAATGATGGATGGATCTACAGGTGAACAGCGTTGTGGCTATGTGAATAGTTATTATAGTAACAGCAATAGAAAGAAGTAAGAAAAGAAAGTCAGAGACCTGAACATGTGGTAAAAAAATACCTCTGAGTCAGCATTGTTTTTCTATGCTTGCAGAGACTGCACTTTTGTCTCTGAAGCTGCTTTTCAATACAATGTACAACGTTTTTTTTACGTGAAAACGACTACTTGAGAATCTTCCTGGACAAAAATGATATGTAATGTGTTTGTTGATGAGCTTCAACACCATGTTTACACAGTATTGAACGTAGGTTTCCCACGTTCAGTCATCGTTCAGAGCCCGACACACAATCATTGACTATGTTTACGTGCACACTAATATTCTACTATTTTTCCGAATATGACATTATTCTAAATACGATACAGGTCATGTAAACCGCATATGCCGTTTGGATATTAGGATTAAGGCCTTTTTCTGATTAAGACATGTGCAATATTATTCCATTAAGGAACATTCAGAATATGCATCTCAATTGGGGTTTTTGCGCAGTTTGCATCACACGGCCTCTTGCTTGTTTAGGTCAAGCTCTGTGCGTCGCACACAAACGACAGTTTGCAAGGCTGGGGTAGAGATGCACGGCCAAAAGAAAAGCCCACATTCCTTGGCGGAAGGAGAAACACATCTACTTTTAAACATTATCAAAGACTTGGACATCAACAGGGTTTTTAAATATGCACAAATATTGCAACGCCTCTAAGGGAAGCTGTCCGGCAGTGGTATTTTAATAAGAGTATGAACAGCTGCATGTAAACACAAATATTAGTGGAATACTCATTTTTATTAGCCATGTAAACAGCTTAGTAGGAATATTATCCTTTTCGTAATAAGGGAAAAAACTGAATATTCTGCGCATGTAAACATAGTCACTGTAGTTACGTGCACAAAATGGAAGAAAATAGACTTGAAGCCTTGATTAGCATAACACGCATGTAGCGCCAGTAAAATGCGAGGCCTTTACGTACGGTAGACAGCTGTATTGATTAAAATTGAACATATCTGTTCCGTCAGATGCGTGCTCGTAAGTTGAATATTCTTTAACTTTGAACAAGGCAAGACTGAATCTACTTACAGGCTTTATGCTAAGCTAAGCTAACCTGCTGCTCAATCTGATTCTGTCTGCTCTCACTCTTCTCATCTAACTTTTTAGATTTCAGAAGTTTGCTCGTAAACCTCCCAGGCACTTCTGTTGATTGTTTTATGTAGCTGTATTTCATTTTACATTTTAATTATTTTTAATTTATCTATCAAATTATTTTCCCAAGTCGGAAAGTTTTAATGGCTTTTATTATTTTTATATTGCCATCGCCTCTTCTCTGTTTGTATATCTGTTTGCCGTTGTTGTGTTTTCCTTCTGTTTTTTGAGGGTCGACCCTCAATGATCTCTGGAGTGTAAATAAAGGTGAACCGAAAGATCTATCGGCAAGAACGCGAACAAGCGTATTCCACAAAATGTCAAAAATATTCCTTTAATCAAGAGCTCCAGTTTCTTATTTTTTCCTTCTGTCTGTAAATTCATAAAGTGGAGTCAATGTGTTTGCTCAAGAAAAAAAGTTTTCAACTGGAGCAGACTCGTCTTTGTTTCACTTTGTGCCACCCAGAGCGGTTCTACGTCTTTTCACCTCCACTCAAGTCCCCTTATTGACTTTCTGTGCTGCCCCCAAATTGCACTTGATCTGCACCATACCTATCAACAGGTTTCAAATTAGCTGTGGTGTTTTTCCTGAGCATGAACATGGAGGACAGGGGTCAGTGGCAGTCGCACAGTACGCACACACAGACGCACAAGCTCCTAGTTAGCGCACATTTGTCATTTGACAACAAAAATACATCACTTAAAATTGAACGGCGAACACAAAACCAAGAGGAAGGGGAATGGGATTGGGTTACATGCGCCGGGGGACGCGTGACTGATTCAAACAATAATACCGGTAATTTATTTTTCTTTAATGAAAAAATACTTCACACTGCATTTCGACATAGGGGAATAAACAACGGAGGGAGAGCTCTCAGCTGTGTGTTTGTGTATTTCATCTTGCCAAATCACGGCTGGCAGCGTGCTGCGAGTCTGTTGTCACCCAAAAAAACTAATCTTCTCCAATCAAACAGAGATATAAAAAGCACCACTGATTTGTATGTTTTACTTATCAAATTGCAAAATCTGCAATCTGTAGCCTCAATTGATGTAATCCCTAAACACAAACGGGTAAACATCCTGTGTTTACCGAGCAGATACATGCCTTAAAGTAGTTCATTCCATTCTGGATAAAAAAAACAAACATATTTAGTTCTAGTTGTTGGCAACACAGGGTGGATGTCTATGCATGCAGTGCTGGTTTGTATCAGGCGTCGTAACGTGATGATTCAGCAGTCAAATGACGATGATGGTCATACTTTTTTGCCAGATTAAATCTGTTGAAATGTTGCTTGCGTCACAACAGCTCCATTTGCAACATCAACAGAGACAAACATGGAAACAAGGATACATATATTTCACATATCATTAAAATCAAGGCAGACAATATATTCGAGACCCTTCAGTGTACATGTGATCTGGGTTTAAGCTCCGTATTGAATTCAAGGCTTTCCTGGTGCAGAATGCTTCAGTCGAACCTTGTTAAATCATGGATCTCCGATTTGTTGGTAACAATTTATATTCGCTGTTCAGGCCAGCCTTAATATGTTACTATGATAGGCAATCTTTGCGCAGACCTTCATTTGGTGCAGCAGTTTTGACTTTAAACAGGTGTACTCATAATCACAGCAGTAAAGAACAAGAGAAGAATTTGTCTCCTCTTCCCAAAAGACCTAGAGCAGGCAGCAAAGATAAAGTCCAAAGCTGTCCCGTCCTCGCTCTTCATCCTGCGGTTTATTATCTAATCAGCTCGGCCCTTGGACGCACCGCCACGCTCAATGGACCCAGACCACATGGCCAATAGAGCACCCAACAGACTGTGTCATCTCAGCCCGCTGAATCAAAAACAAACACGGGGGCTAGTTCGCTTTTTTGGAGGAGACTTCCCACCCTCCTGCACCGTTTATTTAGCCTTGTTTACACTTCTTGAGTGTGATTTATCGTCACGTCTTGTCAGCTTCAGACGAGTCAAGTTAACTCCTTAAATCAGGGATTTTTATTTGACAATATATTTAGTAGGTTGTTTCTTTTTACATTTCACAACGAGTAAAAGATGGATACATTACGGAGAGGGTGGGGGGGTGGGGTACAAAAGACTAAACAATAGAAACAAACCCAAAATACAGAACATCAGCCTTGATTCATAGAGGTTACAATTATAACGTTTAATAAGAATAATCGAGAAAATCCCAGAAGACACCAGGCTCTACTTATTACTTTTTCTATTTCAACGATCACATTGGACGAGCTTACTGCATGACAACGAGTTAGTGTACCAATTTCTGTCTTGCGTTTAAGGGATTTTTAATTGTCTTTGATGCAATTTCATCATGTTTCCTCAATTAAAAAATAATCAGTGAAATCTGCGATGTGAAAACAGAGTTGTTTCACTGCGTCTCAAACACTTTTACTTTGACTCACACTATGTGTGGCATCTGAGGCTGTTTCAGATTCTAAATAGCCTACAGTCAAATCCCCACGCATTCACACATTCACACACACCTCCGGATTACCGCAGAGCAGAAGGGGGACGGAGCCCGGCAACATCACAAAACAAGACAACAGGCACAATTACAGAGCAGCCTGGAGACAATCCCGCACTTTAATGAAAGTCCAGTTTCCCCTGCCCCAGGTAAGTGCTCAACGTGATTGTATCTGTGAAACAATTACACTGTCACAATCAAAGGAAGCTGCCTTTAAATGGTCTGTCAAGGCCCTCGGTGGGGCTAATAATCACTCATCTCTTTCCCGCTGTGTCACTGAGGTGCTGAATCCTCCCTTTGTTCTCCACATCACCTGCCTCTCAATAGGCTGCTTGGTGTTACACTTCAGGCACTTAGACGGCCACGCTTTCAAAGGGGGGCCGGGGCCCCGAGGGTATGCGAGCTCTGAGTAGATATCCAACAACTAGCATTACCCATCGTCCCTTTTTCTCTCGGAGACCAGACGAGAGTTGGATTTTTTTGTTTGTTGTTTTTTTTTGGAACATTTATTCATGGTGGTTTTGCATGCGTGATAAAACAGGCAGGATATACTTAAACAAGGAAGGATGATAATATAATAATACAAAAAAATAAGTAAAAACAAATAAATAAGTAAACAAATAATAACAATTACAAAATAGTCGGTACTCCCCCAGAAAAATAATAAAAAATTAAAATAAAATAGTTTGTATATGTGTATTAATAGTAAAAATTAAACAAGAAAATAAATAAATAAAGGCAACACAATTTCTTCCATTTTTCACAGGGCGAGTTATATGAAGAAGAGAGGGTTCTATTGATCCTTGTGCGTTGTCATGTCTTTTCCTGGAAGTTTATTCTCTTTTTGGCTAAGAGGCCCAGAGGTAAGCTCTAATCCTGGGAGCAGTCAGCTGCCGAAGGAAGATAATACCCTCCCTAATTTATAGAGTTATCACATATCCTCGTCGGAGCATAAAGTGCATCCCACTTACTTCTACAATGTCCCGCAGATTTCCATTTTCCACCTTCCCTTTAAGTTAATACCTGTTCCATGTTTAACATCGATTAAAGGTATAAGGGTAATTAGAGAAGACATGGGAGAAAAAAGAGGGTATCCTGCAGTTTCTCTTCCACAGTTTAATGATTCGCCAGCAGCCCCGACATGTGGCATGTCTGGAATGTTTGTCCCTCCATTCAGAGCATGAGAGTTATTGTGTCAGGAGAGGGAAGAAAGGGATCTATGTGGCTATCTCTGTGCACACACACACACGCGCGCGCGCACAAGCAAATTTTGTGTGTTTGTACTGTGTCTGTAGGCTCCGTGCCCACTGGTCATTGTAAGAAAGGGTAAAGAGAGGGTTAGATGGTTTTAAATGATCCGCTAGTTGATCCGCGTTGCCATTCTTGCTCGCGAAACCTCTCGTTGCAGCTGGTTTTGGTTTCCCTCATTCATCACTGTCCAGAAACACACAGTAATGGGTTCAAATTTTATACCTTGTTTTCTATTCCCGTCTCCTCTCTTGCCTGTCCTCTACTTTGGGGTACCAACTCAGTCTCTCCCTCTCTTTCCCACTCTCCATTCACTCTGTCCCTGGGACACCCCATTCATTTATTTTTTATTAAACTTCAGCGCTCTCCGAGACTCATTTCCTGCGGTTCCTTGATGGAACAGAGAGCACGCCGGGAGTTTCCCAGAGACTGGCAGGGGTCGGAAATGATGCCAGAGGAAGCAAAGCTGGGGGTTGGTTTGGTTTGGGATGGTGAAAGAGGGAGGGACCGTCGTTTTGGGAGTGCCCTGTCATCACGGAATTTATCAGGATGACTGCTTTTTCTCCATTAGAGTGTGACTGTGTAAAATAAAAAATAAACTGCTGTTTTGATATTGTTTTCCAATAAAAATACAGTTGGCAGAATATATTAAATTGCCAGGGAGAGCTACCTGTTGATTCGTGTATGAAGTGTTCACGCGTATGCCTAGCGTTTTCAGACAATTCACGGTCCAAACTAAAATACGAAAACAGACAAGCTGTTGTTAAGGTTTTTTTCTTCTTTCCCTTTTTTAAGCTAAATGGCAGTTGGCAAACAATGACCTGGCAAACTATCGCCACCACCTGGTTTGAATGTGCTTGGATGAATAGATCATTTCCACAAACTTGGCCGGACTTGTGTCTGAATCAGTTGTTTTATTCTACGGTGTTGTTTCACAACCACAAGGTACAGGTGTTATTCACATATCTGTGTTCAGGGGTGGAAGAAGTATTCAGAAGTTTCACTAAGTAAATACCACAGTGTAAAAATACTCGGTTACAAGTAAAAGTCCTGCATTTAAAAACTTACTTAAGAAAAATACAAAAGCATGAGCATCAAAATATACTTAAAAGTACCAAAAGTAAAAGTTCTCATTATACAAAATGGCCAATCACAGAATAATATATTACATTATTATATATATTACAATATTGTATTATGATTATTGATGCATTAATGTGTACAGGTAAAGGTGGGGCTCATTTTAATGACTATATACTTATGGGTAGCTTCTCCTACAATAATAGATTATAATTTATTATTTGATTTATTATCAAAATATATTTTGTATTTGTATTGTAATATTTTGTAGTGATAACTTAAATCTGCAAAGTAACTGTTGACTAAAGCTAAATGTAGTGGAGTAAAATGTACAATATTTTCCCTCCACAATGTAGTGGAGTAGAAGAATAAAGTAGCAGAAAATGGAAAAACTCAAGTAACCTACGAGTATGTCAACATTTTACTTAAGTACAGTACTTGCGTATATGTACTTAGTTACATTCCTTCACTGCCTGTGTTATAGTAGTGAATATATTGGCAGCTGAAATTCATGTAATCACATTACACTGCTGATGTTTCTTTCATTTCTTGAAACAGATCAACCGATTAAGAAAAAGGCCATCCTTTTAAAAAGAACAAAACTTTAAATTCAGGGGAAAAAATCCGATTCTTTTTTCTTAATTTTTTTTTATTTCATAAAGTAGATCTTGGAGCAATTTGGCAGCTCCTGTATCAGCTTTTGAAACTTACCTTTTCCACTCAAAAATAAGATAATCAAAGCTGCTTAAGGGCTGTATTGTGTTTCAAAATATGTTTTTTTTTGCCTTCTTCTTCGTAAAAATGCATAAACTTACAAAAACATGGACGTGTTCATACTCCTTTAAGTATTGATTAAGATCTCAAAACTGAGGAGAAAAAATATGTTTTTATCCATTTTTTTTTTACATTTGTACAGGTCATTTATTTATAGTAAACATGTCATATTTGTACAAGACAATTTAGATATCTGATGAAAAAATTCCTCTCGCACCTTTAATGTACCTTATTTTCCCGCAGGTTTTTGCCACTAAGATCATAAATATATATGACACATTGCTAACTGTTTTGTACACAGATATAAAGCAACAAAGAGCCTGAGCACACACCTAACAGATAATCCAACAGCCTGAATTAGAAAAGTGTTGTTCTGTGTGATTCACATCTGGTCCGTCTGATATGTTTCCTCTTACATGATCTGACCATGAATCATGGCAGCATGAATTTTAATGTGGACAAACATCATAAGCATGCAAACACATATGGCCATATATGAAGATGAACTATACTTGCGGAATCAGGGTAAGTTTTATAAAACATGTACAAGAAGAAACATACAATGTTGTTTTCACGGTTCTTAAATGAACCATCTGGGCACTTGTTGGCACAGACCCCAGTTTTTATGAGGTTTATTTTCTTTGCTGAAATAGTTTATATTGCACACTAGGGCTAAAACCTTTGACCCAGGGGACCCAGACAAGCATCTGAGCAATCTAATTATCCCAGAAAATGGTTATATATGAAGTGCTTGGGGTATTGTTTGCAAATTAGAGCAATAACAAATGCATCAGTGTGACAGGCGAGCGTTTTTCAACCCCCAATAAAACACTGCTGCTATGGAGTAAAGACTTCCAGCCAGTTAGTGTTAGGTAAGCCAATCTGCTTTTTGGCTCTCAAATAATTAAGGAGTTGGTTTGTAAATCTACTCTATCAGGCATAATCTACTCTATCAGACATAACTCTATGTCACATTGTTTGCAGAGCTACTTCTTTCAGGTATGTTGCTTTAAAAAAAGCACATTTCACAACCGTGTTAATGCATTGTACTTATCAGAAGAACAGTTCACTGCATGTGTTCAACTGTGATGATCAAAAATGATCTGGGCATGCAAGCTTTAAAATGTCACATAAAACGTACATTGTTGTGCTTGGGTATGATATTGTACAAAAACCACAAGTAAATTACAACAAGATTTAGGAGTTTGAGAGTTACAGGCTTGTTTGTTTTTCCACACTTAAAAACGGATGGTATTTAATGCCTTTAAGTATTTTACAGGTAACTGGGTCAATTGTAAAGCTGTGTGATAAAAAGGGGCTATAATTTCGATATTCCAACAACACAATGCATCCCCCAACACTCCCCCACACACTCCCCCTCTTTGAATACCTCAGTTTAACCTCCATCCATGACATGCGGTGCTTACGAGAGCATTCATCATGACACAACAGTCTGACTTCCTGTCTCCGTGCTGACGGCAAGCTGTTAACTTAATGAGATGCATGCTAGCACTGAAGGTTTTGCGGAGACAGATTGGGCCTCCTGCTAACCGGGTCCACCGCGGTCGGACCTCACCCTGGCAGCCCTGCAGGCGAACTGTTTGAGCAACCTGACCCTCTTTGCATAATTTACCTCCCTTAGTTAGCAGCCATAGCCTCACAGGGCAACACACAGGCTTATCATACAGGGTTCAGTGAAGGAATGTGTAATAATAAGGTTGATTAAGGCTTTATTATGATATTAGAAAATGGCGTAGGTTTGACAGTAGTGGTTCATAAATTGGAGTCCGGGGAGCCGTATAAGAGGCCTTGATGTGGCCTTAAGCAACATGAAATATACTGATATTTAATTGAATAATTCTCCGAACGGATTAAACAAAACGTTCTCACTCCCAAAGCGTCAAACACAGCAGCTTGGTTAGGATCCCTTGGCTTCCCTTTTTAAATGCACTGGGTAGCCCTTTAGCATATGTTTTCAGCGTGCAGGGTAGCCCAGTAGACTACAACACGTGGATAGCACCACATTACGTGTGTGGCGTAAGTGATGTATGTTATGTAAATTACATACGATACATAAGATAAGTAGGTTATGTTACTACTTGGTTAGGTTAAGGCATCAAAACTACTTGATTAGGTTTAGGAGAAGATCATGTTTTGAGTTCAAATAAATACGTTTGTTAGGTTACTTAAGCTACGTACGTGGTTGTTACGCAAGTTGAGTAGGTTACGTAAGTTACATATGATATGTAGGTTACGTAAGGAAAAGAGGTGACATTACAACTTGGTTAGGTTTAGGAAAAGATTACTGTTTGGGTTCAAATAAGTAAGTTTTTTAAGTAACTCGAAAGGATACATAGGTGATGTAATTTAAGTATGTTACGTAAATTCAAATAAGCCAATGTTGACTTTTGGTTTCACACGGGACACAAACAACGGTCTCCTGGATGAAAGTCGTGTGTTTGTTTGACCCATCAATCCACCTCGATCTCCTCCCTACGCACACTCTTTATACCACGTCACCTGACTTTCTCCTTTACTTCCGTCATTATTACTACGCCCACTATAGAGGCAGTCCGGAACGTGCAAAACTGACGCTTGAGAGGTACGTGCAGCGTCATAGTTTAAAGCATAGGGCCACTGACCAAGCTGCTGTATTTGACGAGCTGGATTAAACAGTACAAAATATTAGTATAGTTGTGAGGCCCTAAAGCTGCCCTGCAGTGAAAGTCAGAAATGGGAACATCCATGCCTCATGCGAACGCTACTACATCAGTGGTAAGTTAGCTGTCATGTCGTCAGAGAAGACGAAGAGCAGAAAAGCATAGCTTTACATTTACAATGTAAATGTTTAGCCATTTATTAGCCCACAGAGGTGTTTTCATACAGTGACAAATAGAATTAAATGAGAATCTTGCCTCTGTTTTCTCAGAAGCTTTACGTGGGCCATTTTATTACTTTGTTCCTAATTTCTAGGTTGGAATTTTTGACTTTACATCATGTACTACAACACAATCTGCTCTGGGGATCTAAGACATGACTCCCTCATCTCGATCATGCTGATAAGAAATCGCACGTAAACAGTGATCCTTTTGTTGGATTCAGAGGATTTTATTTTACAATAGTGCTGTGAACCACCAGCTCAAAGTGAACAGCAATTATCCTTGTCCATTTTGGCTCATATTTCACATTTTTCCTCCAATTAACTCCGGTGCTAACACACTACATATTGAGCAGTTTCGCCAAATTGTCTTTATTTTTTCTCAGCGATCTAACCCAAACAGGAGATTCCATTTATTTTCTTTCAGGGAGAGTGTATTCTCTGGGATATTCTCTGGCATAGGGATTGTTTGGAAAGGAGTTTCATTTTGCACCCTCCTCCTCTTCTTCCTCCTCCTCCTCCTCCGCCCGAGAAGTGTCCACCAGTGTGGGGCCATGTCTTATTATTACTGCTGTGATTCTCTGACGGGTTTAGTAGCGGCGGCGATAAGCAAAGATAATTTTTTCATGATTAGAGAATCGCAGTTCACACTGATAGTAGCTCTCCCTGCAATACTCTTCTGTGTACAATTTTCGAGACATTTCATATTTTAGACTTTGCAACACTTTTGACTTCATGATTGCGCTGAAACCAGCTAAGGACCATAATCATAGGGTTGTGAACGTATATATCACTCCAAATCCCTCGTTAAGATAAGAGCTGTTTCTGCAACCATAAAGGCTGGCGATGAAGACAAAAGATCACATTTCGGAGTGAGATTTCCACCTGATTGAGTCATCCTCTTTGTTGTGTCCTTTGTGGCCTTACAACAAACACAAGCAAAACACACAGTTCTCCAAGCAAAAAAAAAAAAGTCTTACAGGTTCATGCAGGGACGGGAAAATCCTTGGCTCCAAAAAGATATCTTGTGTTGATTTGTTTCCGATCAATGTTTAATGGATGTCATTAACCTACAAATGAGATTTATCAGAGAGCAATCGCTAGCAGCTACGCAAACAACCGGGAGAACATTGGTGGAGTAGGTGTTTATTGCTGCACAATTTATTTTACAGTGCACTTTTGTTTTAGAAGTTGGAAAGAGGTTTTGGAAGGGGAAAGTAACATCGATGTTCTGTAATAACAGCTCTCATCACACAGCCGTTACTCAAAGCAAATATTTCCACTGACAATAGACATGAGTGTATGATTAAACCACAATTAGATTCATTTGACCCTCTGGTTGAGCCCGGCCTCTGCCTATAAGGTGGGACACCGAGGACATCGCACATGCTCCCCTCCTCCAGACTTATTCCAAAGTCTGTGTGAACCCTGGGAGCTCCCTCCTCACTGCTCTTTTGATAATTATGAATTATTACAGGCCGGGGCTTTGTTAGTAACTAATTTCGCGGATCATAATTGATCACAGGTGTGGGGAGTGTTTTTGAAGTTCTCTCTCTCTCTCCAATTTATTCTTTTTTTTTTTTTTCCATCTTTGTCTTCTTTGCTTTAGCAGTGAACCGAAGTCGTCTCCCAGGCATGCCCCCTGTTGAAGAGCTTCCCCTTTTCTTAATTCCAGGCGTTCCTTCTGTGTCTTAGACGAGTTGATGTCCTTTCATCCTCCTCGGTGGAAAGGAGGACACCACTAGCGCTCACTGTCAGTCCAGCTGGGATGTGGCGCAACTCGCTACATTCCTCGTGTTGCTCTGGTCACTCAGGGTGTGTGAACATGTGTGTGTGTGTATTTGAGTCTGTGTGAATATGTGTGTGTGTGTGTTTGAGTCTGTGTATGTGTATGTGTGTGTGCGTGCGTGTGTGTGTGCTTCCCCTCAGCAGAGCCTCCACTGAGTCCTCACAGCCAAACCATTTTGGGAATGGCTGGAGAGGAGGGGATATTGGATTAGAAAAAGGCAGGGGATATAAATCTCTCACTGAGGCTCCCATCTCCCATCCAGAGGATTTATGATGGTTAACAGAGTCAAATAATAAAGAAAAGAGAGAGAGAGAGGGAGAGAGAGAAAAAGAAGAAAAAACAACTTGTGAAATTGTGTTTTTTTTCTTCTGATTCTCTCTTTGCATGGCTGTGTTCATTGGAGTCCAGCACCTCACAGCTCTGCTCCTTGATTGATTGCGAAGCCTACGATTTCTATGCACTGTTTTTTCCAGATGATCTGCGTGTTGCCTTGGAACACACAAAAAATCAGGTGAGGGTGGGAGTGCAAGGAGGGGGGGGGTTTGGGGTTAATTGATAAACCCCCGGTTAGATAAACGTGTGTCCGCTATGGGTGGTGAACGGTGAGGTAACCAGCTCCTCCCTGGAACACATTTTGACCAAATTATGTACAACTAAATCAACGGTAAGTATTTCCAGTTTACCGTTTAATTGCAGTCAGCTGGAACGCGTTGTATTTTGACACAGCAGCAGAAGAGGAGCCACACACGCGTGCGCACATGCACACACACACACAGGACATTGTGAAGGTGCAGCAGGTGTGCTCATGCGGTCCAATTCCTTTCAGAGCCATGAGTCACGGAGACTCAGTCCTTCCATCAGTTCAGAGTGTGAACCTCAATCTAATGTGACACACAAGATTTTTTTTTTAATGAGGGTTGTGTGTACCCGTAAAATAATTAATTGCTGGGTCCCTTTCACTCGGCGGGTGTGGTTACAGGTTTTGACAAATAAACACAGGGCTCAAGTAGATGCCGGGGCTAATTCCTGACAAGTTCTTCGGATGTATAAACCTCTTAAAGCTCACCGGGTCGCTGGCAACCCGCCTGAGCTATTTCTAAGCTGTTTGGATCGTGCATACAAATAATTGTTTCAACTGTTGTCAATAGGGATTGATTCTCCACAATTCAATCGATCAATTCATTTATATTTATTTAAGTATAACTCCTTCAGATGTACCGACATGGTAAACATGTGACTCCTTACCTTTGAAGCCGTCATTAAGACCTAATATGTCCATTCCTTGATTCTTTATGTTCCTTTAGTCCGTAAGGGTCAAACGAATCAAATTAGTTTGTTAAAAATTAATCACAGTTGTGAATATTGTCATGTGAAGTCTATTGCTCACTGTCTGCTGCACTTTGACTGACAAACAATATTTTCTCTTCCTCCTGCATCGTGTTCTTGGGTATGCTTGTTTTACGTAACCTTGCTGGCTACAAAATAAAAGTATCACCACCTTTCTCTGCTCAGTTTTCACAGCTTTTCCTTTTCAGCCTGACAAAAAGGCTTGTCGTCGACAGGCAGGTTCTTTAGGATAAAGACAGATGTTATGTCGGCATGCCGGGTGCTGTAAAACGAGCAACATCAACTGTTGCGAGAGAGTGAATGTTCCAGTTACTGTTCACGAGTAATATTCATACTGGTTTAAATAAACAATTTGATCGAGATTTCCCATCTTTGCTGAGCAAGAGTTTTGTGCCAAAGAAATAAAAGGCCTGTCCCATAAAGAACGTCTGGGACAAATATACCGCGGTCGAGTTCAGTGATTAAAGCAAATAAAAGCCGGGTCTATTTTCTAGTTTTATTGTATGTGTTCTCACATGGGCCTCTGCGTGTGTGTGTGTGTGCGTGTGTGTGTGTGTGCGTGTGTGGCTGTCAGTGGTAAGCAATATACGGGATTTAAAAAAAAGTCAAGTTCAACGTTTGCAGCGATTGTGATCGGTTAAAGGGTTTAGCTTTGCCCCCGGACCCCACAATGAGGTATCTATTACAGCAACTACCAAATAAATGTTCTTTTAATTAGCCACATTTATCTTTTTTTCTCTGTGTTTTGACAGAAACTCTTACATAAATACACATCAACAAAGGGAGACAGAGAAACAAAATTCATGGTCATTTTTATGTTTGACAGCGCCACTTGGAACAATAACAACTGTGACCCTGGTGCCTGTGTGTTTTGGTTGGTTATAGTTTTCAGTTTTTGCCTTTCACCGTGCTTTTGTAGCACCTGCAGTGGCTTTGGGGGGGTGGGGGGGTACATTTAATGGTCAGCTATTGCCAATCATGTGCAAATCATTACCGGAGTTTTTTTTTCTAAATGTTACATAAGACTTCCCACAGTCAGAAATGCATTTGAATGCTAATGTTCTCTTTTTATTTGATCCCGTTGTAAACGTTCTAACTGCCTCAATCGAAATCAATATGCTATGCAGCTGGAAGCAAATTATTTTGTTGACAATGCTTGCTTGTAAATGTGTGTGTGCGTGCGTGCGTGTGTGTGTGTGCGTGTTGTCTGTGTGGTAATCTGGCTAGTGTTTACAGCAGGCTGCTCTGCGGTCAGACAGCTGATCTTGGCCAGGAGAGAGCGAGCCTACAGGGACAGGGCCGCTTTTGGTGTGGTGTGGGCAAACTCCGAGCGGCACGACATTAAAATTCTTGCTTGAACATAAAGTTTTCTGTCCTGAGAGGGAGGGGAATGAGTGAGTGAGAGTTGGGAAGGGGGAGGTGGGGCAGATGTGATGAAACCCGTCGCCCTCAGCTTTTGTCGCCCCCGCAGCAATTGTCGCACCACTCGCCTGTTCTCCGTTATGCCACATTTCCATGTAGTTTCCTGTCAGATATAAAAGGCTGGTGTGAATTTTACTGAACCTAAAACCACGTGTGGACATATTCCCCACCTGGCCCGGGCTAAAACAGTCGACGAGGCAGGAATGTGAAAATGTACGCCAAGGCAGGGGGAGATGATGTGTTACACCAAAGTGTTTCACAACAAACACTCTCACAGCCATCAGACTGTTAGCTGCAGGGCTGTTTGGGCTTCTTTACAATGTACAGGTGCTGAGGAGAGGAAAAAGGCGGCAGGCGGGCGGGCGGCGGGGTGAGGAAGAGGGCCTGTAGTGCCCCAGAACCAGCTCTGCTGCTCGCCCTGATGGCGTAATGGGAACTGCCAGCTGTGGGCTTAATTACAACATACAGTGGTGAAGGAGATTGGTTCTGTTTTTCTTCTGGGACACACAGCTTAACCGATGTGTAGAGTCCAATGTTTTTTAAGCCAGATGAAGGGCATCGCTGAAAGTCTTGCATTAGTGGGAGGAGGGAAACAAAACCTGCCTTGGCTTATTCATTACATGGAGCAATAACATACATCCAGCCATAAGCCACAAAAGTAAATCCACCATCATTTTCCCACCTTTTTGTGTAATCGTCAAGAAAACATTTTTCAGGCAGACTTACATGACACAGGGAACAATAATTGAAGGTAGCAATAGCATAAGCATGTTTGTATTTTAGGGATTTTAATCATTTCATAGATGTCTATGGGATTAGCGCACGCCCACTGAAAGATGTGAAATAAAAGTTTCTGTGTAATATACATGCTGTAATTCAATTATTTATATATAGGAGAGGTAATTAGGTTTTCAGTGTTAACGTGTGTTCCAACGAAACGCAAAGTGTTTTTTCATGCGGTGCGATTACATTCAAAGTTAATGCAAAGATGCAAATAGACGTGACTATGCGCCCAGCAGACCTTTTCCCCACATGGATTTCTGCGGACTTTGATAAGAAATATATTTGCGATACGACAAAAACAAACATAATTCCGGAGAAAACGCGTTTCCCTCAAAATGCAATTGACAATGCAGTTTTGTTGTACGCGAACGTCATTTTTCAGATGCAAAGCTGTACAGTTTTACTGTACTTACTGTACTGTAAGTTTGGCTTTCAATGGTCAAGCCGCGAGTAAACATTGGTGTTTTATTCAAGAACAAATACATGAATATCTATTGTCAATCTCTTTGAAGTTTCACCTGTAATGATGTCTAAAGGGGATGCACATGCGTTTACCATCAACACAGTCAACACCTCAGTTTATTTCCAGGTTGTGTATTACCTTGTGACTGCATAAGCCAGCAGTGAGCGTAGCCCTTGGTGGTAATGTAGTGCTAGTGTAATGCATTGTGCTTGGCTGCCTCTTCTGAAACATTTCACTAATGGCATTAATGTTCTAAGTACTCTGGTCCTTAGCTGTGCCAACTGAGAGGAGGGGAAGCAGAGAGACGGAGAGGGGAGAAGTTGAGCAGCAGTTGAATCTAAGCAGATGGCACTTGTTTTACTTTCTGCCTGGCCATCTGGAGTTTACTTAAACTGATGACTTCATCATCAAACACTGGCCCACCAGCCAACTATGGCACTCACCACACACGTATACACACACTTACAGAATACAACAGCAGCCACAGAGTGAGTGTGTTATGGTGAAGTGCTTGAGAAACGTATGCATGTATACAGTGTGTGTGTGTGTGTGTGTGTGTGTGTGTGTGTGTGTGCGTGTATGTGTGTGTGTTTGGTTCTGTTTGGCACGCATTGCCTTGCAAATACACACAAATGTGTTTATAAGTACCAGGCCTGTAAAAATGTCATCCCTCTGTCTCTTCAGTTCTCATTCAGAGTGACATAATACTGGCCTCAAGTATGCCATCATTAATCTAAATGTCCCTTGGCATT
The DNA here is from genome assembly GCA_943590825.1 of Bovichtus diacanthus. Lineage (NCBI taxonomy): Eukaryota > Metazoa > Chordata > Actinopteri > Perciformes > Bovichtidae > Bovichtus > Bovichtus diacanthus. The sequence goes on from CALSBV010012177.1 coordinate 3,906,603, forward strand.
CTCTAACTCCTCTGTCAACTACATAAAAACTTTAATCACCGCAGTCACTGAGGACTGATCCCTGTCCCAGCTCCAAAGTCTCCAGGAGAAAAGTCAAGAGCAATCAGTTGACTTCATTTACTTGGAAAGGCCTGTTTGTGACACCTGCGCTAAGAGACGTAAGCACTGTAAATGTACGAAAGCAGTGCAAAACCACCCATAAAGCCACAGATTTTCCTTGACAAGTTCATAAAACCTGAGTGATGTTAAGAATAACCACCTCGAGAGGGTGATGTATTTTTTTCCAAAACACAACAGTGAGATGTGCTTGAGGATCCACACCAGTATTAGTACAGTACAGTTGATCCTTTAATTCCAAAGGCCTTTGTTATTCATTTTAATTGCAAACCTGACTGTTTTGGGTCTTTTTAATGTGTAAATTGTGCTGTTGACTCTGACACATTTACTAACAAGCAAACAGCAGGCTTTTTACAAATTTGCATTAATTCCTACCTTTGACTCCCTAAACTCTCAGGATCACAAGGGTCACGACATCATAGCATGCAACTCAAGGATCTGTTTGATTACCTTATGTTCATTAATGTTGGTTTAGTCACTCAGAAAACATCTACACATATAATTTGCTCAGTTTAAGCCAATGTGGAAGAAAATCAAATAAATCCCTGAGAAACCGAGTTGGAAGAAACCGCTGTCTACCAAGGGTCGCTGCCAAATGGCTTCCCATAATAAGGCAGAGAACAAAGAGGAAAACAAAGGACATGTAGATTCCTCTTGTCTTCTTTCTGGTGTTTTATAGACTAGCTGCGAGACTAATGCTCAAACCCAAGCGTAGAGGAATCTGTTTGTTGTGGTCATGGGCTCAGGTTAAAGACATGATTATTCCACATTCTTCCGTATGCTTTTCCCATTGTTTTACTTTTTGTGTATTTTGCAGATTTGTTGTTGTAAATGAAAAACAAAAAACATTAAGACGCCTCAATTCAGATGCAAGGCATGCTAATGAGAGGCTCTGTTTTTTGGCAGTTTGGCCAATATATCACAATACAACAGATTTCTTTGACATGTTAATCTCCAAGCCTGCTGTTAATCAGATATATATATTTTTTTTGAAAGGCTAAAGTTGTCTCAGAGGGAACCTGTTTGCTTTGGTCCAAACTAGGGTGTAAATACTGCGCTCTCAACTGCCCAAACAAACCGCACCAGAGTTCGATTAAAACAGACTATATGTTGTCTTGTAAAAGTTATATACTTATACTTATAAGGCTGTTGCAATTTGGATAATGGTGACATCTTTTCGCCATTGTGCTTCTGTACTGCACATCCCATCATCGCACATTATGAAACATAGTACGGTGATATTTAGTTTGGACACAGATGCCACATCAAAAGTAAAACCTTTACTAAATGACATAACAAAATAATCTTGAACATGTACACTTACTTAAACTAGTTAATGGACCTTTGATTTTAGATTATTTTGTTAAATATTCTGTTCTAAAAGGCCAAGATTGAACGTCCATGCTCAACTTGAATGAGGCAGCTATAATATATATAACATAACAAATCTGATTTTTAAATGGTCAAATATGTCAGGGATTATTACTTAAAAACCTCAGGCTGGATTCAGAAGTACAAGGAGTTAATCCTTTGCAGGAGCTTCGAGGCCAGCTGTCCAAGGACTGTGCATATTTCCCCTTACTGGCCCGTGGTGATGATGCTGAACTCAGCTGCAGTTTGCCAAAGCCATGTTCACACTTTTCCTGCCACATTAGGAGCTGAGAGCAGAGCGCCGGGGTCGACAGGGACAGGACAGGCGTGGGCTCCCGGTGTTGGATGCCTTCACTGCGGTGATGCTGGTCGTTTGGCTCATCCACAAGTGTAATGCTGGAGAGCAAATGTACAGTACAGGAAAAGTAGAGTTGATTATGGGCTGGCTGGCAGCTCCAGCTGCAGCTGCAGCCCATAAGAAGAGGTGACTGTACTGGACTCTGAACTGGACAGGCTGTTGATTTCTGCCCAGAATGTGGGTATTATTAGCATGATTACCAGAATTTGTAGAATTATACATATATATTTATGGTACGGTATGTAAGGATATAAATGTTTTACTGGAACTGTAGTTCAACATGGATTAGAAATGACATTTTCGGTAAACAGATACTGTACACTGTATATTTGGTTTGGTACTCTTGTCAAACAACGCACTGCCTATAGATTTCTTCTCTTTCAATAAATACCACTTAACCCCCCTCCCATGCATTTTTCTCCAGAAACTTATATGATCTCCCCCAGCGTGTTTCTGGAGGAAGGGGTTGAGGTCGCCTCAGCAAAGAAAGTGAAAAAGCTTTCAAAAGCATTTCTCTTGGCCCACTCGCCCCTGAACAAAGCCTGCTGTCAACTGGTCAAGGTTTCACTTCCTAATTACCTTCTCCTGGGGCACAATGGCCAGGCCGTTGCCTAACCCGGGCCACTCTAGACCCCTAGCATTCTTTCCCAGACGACTGGCCCCTCCACTGTGGACCCACGGTCTCTAAGGAAGTGCTGGACACATGGTTAAATATGGCCGACTAGTTGTACATCTCATCTGAGAGGTTTGTTTACTTGGAGAAGTCTACAATGCTTGCAAAACACTGACGATAATGAATGGCTGTAGTCGTAAAACTTGGGCTGTTGATCATTCCCGTTCTTTTGTAACTAAATAGCACAGTGTCTGGCAATACAGTAAGTCTGACCCCAAAATGATTATTTTTCATAATTCCAAGAAATCGGATTTGCATTAGATCACATTCTTGGTGCCATTTTCAAGCTCTTTTCCAGCGCTAAGCTCATTCCTTGATTCATGCACAACAAGACTTTTTAAGTCTGTCTTACCCGGGGTTAGAGGTTGTCGAAAGTTCACGCAGGCTCCCAACTATGTCAGCGTTGCTTTCTCTTTCACCGTTTTCTCCTCGCTACTGTCATACCTTAAACCAAAAAGGAGCCAGACAAAATAGAAACAGAAATTAGAGAGATGTGTAATGCAACCACGGCTCAGACTGGTTCCTTATTGAGTGGAGTGCTGAGTGATTTTCATTGACGCTCCTCTGCCACCCAGGTCACTCCCAAGAACACCCAGACGGGAATTCCACCCAGGCTTATCTCACCGGCTCATCGACCGCCACCACCACCACAGAGGAGAAGGAGGGGGTTTGGACTGAGGGAAGGGTCAAAAGGGTAAGAGGGGGGTCTCCTCTGCGGCCTGGATTAGGGGTTAGAGGAAACCTGTTGTTGGGGTAAGAAGTTCAATCGTGTTTACTAACAATTGCTCTGGGAGATAGCTGTCAACGGAGCGTACGTGAAACCTCTGCCCAGAGGAAGCTGCAGGGGCCAGGCCGGCCGAGACGCTGGGGACCAACAGGTTGCAAGAGAGATAACGGATTAGATGGCCAGACCGTCAGTCCAACTCCTGCGTTCTTTCCCACTCGAAGTCCCCTCCTTCTGGGAGAGACTAGGGGAGCGCAATGGGGGTAGAGGCAGTGTGAGCTAATGCTTCATTAGGTCTTTACAACTATAAGCCAATGTTTTTCCAGTTGAAGAGCCACTTACTCACTGCTAAGATCCACTAAGCCCTTCATGACTTCAGGAGTGAACACGATGAAGTCTGGAACTTAAACTTCTTTGTTTCAGGTGGTTTTAAATGATTATAGTTGTGACTCAACTAAAAACTAATTATATTAAATGATGCTTCTTATTCTAATTCCCAGCTCTCCAAAATTTGAAGATTCAGCTGCACATCGTTTTATAAATCGTGGTCGTGTTTTTGTCCAATATTCACAGTCCTAGTAACTCTTTTTTTGGGTCTCAAGCAACTCCTGAGGGAAATATCTGGCTCTTTAAATGCTAAATTCTCCACTATGTTCACCACTTAGTCGCTAACTTTGTCTTTGTGTTGTTCTATGCTGGACAAGTAGTGTACAGTAGGATTGATCAGAATAATAAAAAAAAACAGTTGCCTGCTGTGGTTGGAAACAACGCTTATGAGAGTGGTGAGAGTGAACTAAAATGTCGTGTAGAGCTGACGGGGAACTGTAAAGTCAGGTGGTAATTCTCTGAGGATTCACCATTATGAGCTACCCCTTTCACATTATCGGTTGCGATTTGTGAACATAACATTCAAAGTCGGCCCCTCTTCCCCGGCTCAGCGATGGTTACAATACCTGCCAGCAGGTAAAAGCCAACCCCAGATTCACTCTCGTTTTGGAACGATCTTCATCTGATTGCCGTTCAATATTGATGTTTTTTCAGGGCTTCCTGGCACCTTGTCGCAATGTTTTCAAAGAGATTGATGCCCAAAACCGTTTTGAACACAGTAAAATAAAAGTTCTTCTGGAACTGAGTTTAAAAAATGATTAAATTAACCCACTTACAGCAAAATCCAATAAGCGATAAGCAAAACAAAACAACTAATGCCATACAATGACATGACTTACTGACTTACATTGTAACCTTATCAGGAAACCAGAAGACTTGAAACAAACATTCAACTAGTGCGCCAAATACTTTCACGGGCAATTTAAAATGAACTGTGAAATGGAAAAGCAATCTGTCATTTCAACAGCTGTGAAAACCCGCATCAGGAGAACTGTAAATTAAAGTCCATCAGGTGGAATACACTGCACAGTTAATGACATTTCAGACTGAGCTCTTCAACAAGAACAAAAAAGTCTCTTAGTACCATCAGCATATGCAAATGCTTATTAATATGATTTTAAGACTGAGACCAAATGGTTTTGGGAGTAGATCAGCTTTCACAGTAAATCACCAGCATTTAACCTCAGCAGGTCACACATAGACAGACTTTCGTTCCTGCTTCTGTCTTTCTTTCTCGGACTATTTTAGACTCATACATATTGTCACTCGTCAGTCCCCCATTATGAACCACCAATGTTTAGCCTCCTACGGTTTCACTGGGCCTCATTTCTCCAGATTTCCCTGTGTTTGGAGTGTTGAAAGAATTTGACGCAACCACAACTAAAACATAAACTCTAACCATGTTGAAAACACAAAGTGTGCAAAATAGTCTTTTATTGTAGCTAAAAAAGTCATCATGAACCTGTTTTTCAAGGAATAGTTAGATTTTTTTAGGAAATACGTTTATTTGTTTTTTTTAATAGTTAGAAGAGAGGATCGTTATCCCTTCCATGTCCGTGTAGTGAATAAGAAGCAAGCAGCTGGTTAGCTTAGCATACCATCAATACTGGAAATGGGGTGATGTCTAGTTGCTAACCCTTGTTTTGCAAAACTCTTGCAAGGTGGTTTAGATTAGGCATTAACCTCAAATGGTTACGTTAGGATAGATCACCTCGTCTCGCAAAAGTAAGATCTACGGTTACCATGTCGGCACGATCTGGAAACGGCCCTGGCTCTGTCCAAAGCCATCTAAATACACCTACCAGCACCTTTGCCGAGTGCAGTCTTGTCATGTTGTGTAAAAAGAAAAATATATATCTCCCAGGAAAAATTTACTTCCAACACATTTTCCACTTTTCCAATCATGTTTGGTTCATGACCCTCTCTTATTAAAGGTAAAGGCTTTTTGTAAATCTGTCATTCAGACATCTGAACCTTGAGATTCATAATCGTATATGCACATAGAACTGAAAATGATCAGCCATGACTTTTAAAGGTCATGCATCCTCACCCTCATTCCTTTCTTGGTAGTGGTACATGGGGTTGTGACCTCCATTGCAGAAAGGATGAGGGTCAATAGTGTGTGTGTGTGTGTGTGCGTGTGCGTGTGTGTGTGTGTGTGAGCGCATGTGCAGTAATGGCACATTGGGAAGTTGATGATGAGTGTTTCTGACTTGATAACTGATTTGGCCCTCTGTTCACCTTTAATCTTGGATGGGCCTGGCCAGTGGAAGGGTCACAGAGTGGTACTGTGAGGTTTAACCCAAATCGACTCAATGGTTTGTCTAAATCCCATAGAAAATTGTGTCACTCACTCACAAATACCTGCTTGGAGTTTGCTTTATTTTTGTGTACCTTGAGATTGTAAGTTGACACAGTAAAAAGAAAATCATACAACTTTACGTTGACTTTCAAGGTCCAAAGACTTGTGGCACAGAACCCCAGAAATTTGAATATCTGTGATTTAGAATATTGAAAATATACGTATATTTGGCTACTAAATAAAAGTAACACTGGTTACATTATAAGCAGTGGTGGAAGAAATACTCGGATATTATACTTAAGTAAAAGTAATACCACAGTGTAGAATTAATTAATTTATATACAGTATATATATATATATATATATATACACACATATATATTGGGTAGCTTGTGAATTTCTCCCCAAGGGATCAATACATACTTATCTTAACCTATGAAAATAAATGTATTTGTTGATGATATTATGTATTATTAATCTGAATTTGCAAAGTTACTAGTAACTAAAACGTACCAAATAAATATTGTTTAAATAAAAGTACAATATTTGTCTTACAGCTGTAGTGAAGTTGAAGTGTAAAGTGGCATAAAATGAGTGATGAAGTGAAGTACAAGTACCTCAAAATGGTACTTGAGTAAATGTACTTAGTTACCTTCCACTACTGATTAGAAGTAATGGCACGTGCTTTGCTGTAGCCGAAGGAATGCATTCATCCAAGGGGTCATTTGGACTGTAACCTGTGCAGGCTTGAATAAATGTGGGTATGAATAAGCAGCAGTGCTACACACGTACTGCAGTTTTCTGCCATTCTCGTATTTTTCTGCACAGTTCATAAAACAAAAATCCATCACAGAATAAAAAACAAATCATCATCTCTGCTTCCTCTCAATTTTCGGATCAAAGTAATTGCACTCGTGTTAAACTCCTGAGTCACTATCAGTGAAAGGGGATGTTGGTCCAATGTCCAACAAGATGGATGTTGAGCAAAGAGGCCAAAAACAGCTGAGCAACAACCAACTTGGCCGTCCCATCTCTCGCTGATCAAAACCATACAATTTAAAGGCAAGATGGCTTACTTCTTCTGGCAGGTTAGAGCAATTCAAATCTAATTAATCTTCGTCTGACTCTGACTTTGAAAATGCTTTCATTTGTATGATTTCCTTGAGTGGGCCATCATTACCGCCTCCCCTTTACTGTCTGTTCCTCCCCGATTCTTACGATCGGACCTTCTTCAAAGATTACACGGATGTTTTTTGTTCCTGCTGCTGACAGTGCTGGTGCATTCAGCGCCGCACAAGGAGTTCAACAGCTTCCCCCTGGTTGGATGGATGGTTCTGTAGGATTAATAATTTTGTGAGAGACCGAGCCACTGGCCAGCTATATTCTCCAGGTGGTTGTAAGTTACAGGCCTCAAAATGAAGAAAAAAAAGAACTATTAACCATTGTGGGTTTCACAGTGCAAGAGAGTATGTATTTGAACAGCTGCTATAGTTGCTTCTCAGCAGAATATTGATTTGGTATTATGGGGTAACAGGCGAGCTGTAGCATACAGAAAGCACACGCTCAGAACAAAAAAAGAAAAGAAAAAAAAGCCCCTGAAGGTTTGGATGAAGACTTGTGTTATGATTTGATGAGATCCCAGAGAATGGGGAAATGTTCGTGTAAAATAAAGAGTGACAAATCATTTTTACAGCTGATTGCCTCAGAAAAGATAGATGTCAAAGGAATCGGCGTATACACAGATCTGCGTGTTTAAACGAGAAGTGCCATTAGGGTGCCGGTGGAGAAGTGCCACCTCTCCGAGAAGCCCTAATGGCCGCGGCACGGCCTTTCATGTGAATAATGCTGTTTATATTAGGCCTCAGCTCCTACATTAGTGTCCTTCAAACGTCTACACCCTCGCAGCCGTTTGGCATTTTGAAATACTTCACAGGCTTCCTATGTAGAGTCTATTATCAGGGGCCGTGCTCTGTTGGAAGGTGTGTATGTGCGCGCATCTAAGTGTGTGTTTAAAGTGCTGTAGAGCAGGAGTCATTGAAGGGCTTCATTAAAGAATGGAAAGTATGTAGCCATCTCTGCAGGCTGGCCCAGCAGTCTTTGCTCTCACCTGCACCATATATGCCCAGTTATGGCCAGAGTCAGACCCTGCTGAGTAAAACAAACACTGCCCCCTACAGCTTTGGGACTGTCTCTGCAACACAGAGTTGGGGGGAGAAAGAGTAATGAGCATGAATCTTGGATGAGGTGGAAAAAAATACTTTTTAGTGGTATATTTAGCTAGAGTGACATTTAGTGACACACTAAACATAGACATTTCCTCATAAGACCACACACCTGAGGCATTTCAGTGTTTCCTTGGATGGCGACACACTACAGGCGAAAACATCGTTTTTCATGCACTGGTCAATTGGGAGAGTTTGGGCTATTTTGCTTCCATAAGACGTCTTCTTTCTTCTGGAAAGACAACATCCAAAATATACATTTATGTGTTCATTTTACTGTCTATATTCTGAAGGATTTCACTGATGGGTTTGTTCATATATCATTCAAAGCCTGATTTATATAACATTTTATTCCTAAAAACATGGTGAAAATAAAAAAATGTATGGCTGTTGACAGTATTGTCTGAATTATGGAGTGATGCAAATAGATATCTAAAATTCCCTCTGTAAAAACCTTCGACAATTTACGTGAATAAAATGAAATAAGATTTTTTTTTTTTTACCTTGCTTTAACCAATGTTCAGATTTGGAAATGCTGCAAATTAGCATGTCTTTAATAAAATAATGTCTCATTTACATATATAAACATAACATTTCAGAAAACTTTTGATACGAAAGATGTTAGTAGTCAACTGGGGAAATTTCACGGTGAGATCTACTAGTTAGAAATGGTACCCTATTCACCCGAGGCCCTGAAACCCCACAAACAGATCTGAGTCCCTGCTTTGTACTGTCCCTCCCACAAATCTGTTTCCTTTTCATAAAGCATTCCCAGTTTCCTCTAACTGTTTTCAGACAGAACAATCAGTCTTCACAGGGTCGAACACACAGGAGTCAGGCAGCCCTCCATCATGGCCGCCTTCCCAGAGTTTCTGATCACCAGATATGAGTGTGTGTGTCATCAGTCCCAACTTTATAAATGTTTGACACGCGAGCCAAGCCGCTGAGCAATGCAGACAAATCTAACACATGCAGATGTATTCATTCACAGTCATGTTCCTAATATCCAATTGCTTCTTCTTGTGTTTTCACATATGCCAGCGCAGGCCCTAATCTGTAAACGAAGCGTGGGGAGGAAGAGGAGCGCTGCGGTGAGAGAGTTATTTAAGAACAAAAAGCGCAAAGTACATGTGCAGGCAGATGTTTTTTAAGGACAAGTTTTGGATTTACAAACTCACATTAGTAGGTAGAAGTTGAGCAGCAGCAGAGACCAGAGAAACAACTGCGCTGAGAAGACGGACAATGAAGCGAGGGCTGAGCAGCGGAACAACACGCGCAGGGCGTAAAAAGGCCATCACAGTCAATCAGGCGTCAGCCACTAGTCAGGAAGGAAAAGAGGAGAAACTTTACCCCGACTCTGGCCCTCCTGAGTTGGCCTGCCGTGTGCAGCGCAGGGGAAATCCACTGGATGTCACATACATCTTGATTTTTATGAATGCTTTGATAGCTCCCCTAAAGACACTCCCATGACCAGGTGGAGGGTATTTATACAAGCGTGTCAGACAAGCAAAAAATTCAGGGGAAAGGATATACGCTGATCCCCTTTGCTCACAGAGGAAAAAAATCTTGCAGCTATTCTAATTGCAACTGGAAATAATTATCTGGCTGTGGACTCTGGGAAGCAGGTCACTTGCTCGCACCCTGCCCTGATCACCAGGTGTGAAGTCTGGATGGTTTTGACTGACGCACGGCTGTCCAATGGGAAAGAGCCCTGCGTTCCTACTGTGAAGTGTGTGTGTGTGTGTGTGTGTGTGTGTATGTGTGTGCTTGAATTGATGCGTGTTTGCATACAGTGATAATATTATATATTACATGAAGTCTTTTTTGATGCATTGGGTGTAAATTACAGAAATATCAACACTTCTATTAAGACAAAAGACAACATGAGAAAGTTATGTTTTATAGGCCACAGCATGCGCTCCGGCTGCATTAATTCAAAATCTGGCACCTTCCCGCAGGATTGTGCGGAGGTTTGGGTGTGTTTATTTGTGTTTTAGAACATAACTGTGAAACAATAAATAAAATATAACGTTTAATTTCTCTGATTAACTGCTTAGTTTCACACTGCTCCCTCTCTCCATTTGTACTATAGCTCGCTCAACCACCGCTGCTCTCTCTTTCTCTCCCTGGGATGAGATCAACTTTAACTTACCTACTTTACATTAATATGGTATATTATAAGCAGGGTTAATATGACAATCCTGTATGCAGAACTTGCTAACACTGTTTAAAAAAAACAATGTGTGGGCTTTGCAAGCGCAGTTTTAAACATGTGGTTAATGATGTAAATTGAAACAAAACAAAAACGCAACTTGATGGTTTGGTTTAAAATAAGTACGTTTGCTATTTTTTTTAAGTTAAATAAATTAAATTTAGTCAAGTAAAATAGTCGACCCATCACATCTGATCAAAATGCTCTTCAATATTGATTTAAACTGGGAAGAAATATATAAAACAACATAAGCTACTTCAAATTACAAAACGTTGCATTGGACTACATGAACAAAAAAGTGGCATTATCATTATATCATAATTACTTATAGTGTTAGGTAACTTTAGCTACAGATTGCTTTGCCACTGACATTACTGAGTCAGTTTCATGGCTATATGACTCTTTTATCCTGTAACTGTCAATTAGGCTCACTTTAAGTGGAGTAAAAATGAATAATGCTCATGCTAAGACATAATGTAACAGTAGCACAATCAGCAAAATGTCTAAAGTTTGCTGACATTAGCAAGCATTAGCCACCATAAGCTACTCTACTGGTGGGAGCTTATGCATGAATTCAACTTCTCCTTTTCAAGAGGAATTTGTTATTTCATTATAATAAGTTACATAGTCTCACTTTAATGCGTTAAACATGCAGCCGAGTGTGCATCCTAAGGTTTCTGATTGCACTTACATATACACACATTACAGAGAACGCACGAGTGTATGTGTGGTGAGACAAGAAACAGCTGCTGGTCCAAGAGTTTACAAGAGAACATTTCAAATATGCCTCAAATCAAATCAAAAAGTGCAAGCCAGTTCCCATTAGTGCAGTAAGGCCCAAGACTTTATTGCTTCCAACACTGCAAACGAATTCCACGCATTGTAGTAGTCATAGATAATTAGGATCTGTGGCACACCTTCAGTTTCCACTCAGCTCTTACATATTCAGTGTTGCTGCACAATAAATGCCTTTAGTTCTTTAATGGCCTCTGTGCAACATAAGGACGGAGGGTGGAAGAAGTTATAATCTGTAAGAATGCTCTGTGATGTGACCAGCTCAGTGAACTGAAACAACATTACAACATACGTTATTCATAGACAGAATTAACACCACTGCTCGGATGATGAGAATAAGCTGGAAAGGTTTTAAACTTCTTATCGTATGGAAGTAGGGAACACATGTTAAAGGACTGTTATTCATGCATAAAACATGGAGTATTGACAGCTTATCTGAGAGGTGAGGGAGTTGAAGGCTGAATGGGGATAAAAAGATCTTGTGAAATTTGAACTTTTACTTTCCTCCTCCTCTGTGAAATAACACGGACACGAACTGCCCCATTAATAGGTCATTTTGTTTTGAAGAGCTCATCGGAGAGCAGTGAAATCGGCCTTTTAAATCTCAGCTGTGGATGCAGAATGTCATGAGCGTGCTTTTGAAATGTACAATATGTTTTCCATTTTTTTTTTTTGTGCACGAGGTGCATGCTCATCTACAGTGTAGCTGAATGTTAGCATTCCTCTTCTCCCTGCTTTTGTTACATGGTAATTGTGCAGAGCGAGTACCAATGTGCCAGGTCTCAGTTTAATGAATCCCACCTGTAACACATTTGCACATTCATTCCTCTCCAAGGAGAAATCCTGTTGCCAAAGCAAAGCCTGAGCCCTGTGGAAGCTCTGCTGAGGCCCAAAAAAAATCTTAATAGTGTACCCAAGATGGCAGCCGATTTTATAAACCCATATAGAACCAGTTGACTTGTGAGGGCATATATTTGAAATCTATATTTGTGTACATTTTACGGCGCTCAACGTTGCACTCAACAAACAGGCGAGGGAAGGAGGAGGAGAAGCCTAAGGAATGTCAGAGCGAGTTGCTCCTGAAACCCTCTGGCATGTGAAAGGGATTTCACAAACATGAGTACATCAAATGATTAATTCAATGGCTAATCTCTCCACAAACTGTATACATACCAATATCTTAAAAGATTATTAGACCATTCATCTAGGGCTTTTCCATGAGCTCAGTATAGCGCTGAATAATAGTTCCCTCACTGCAGACCTTTTTTTTTTCTTTTTATCATTCTTCATAGGGATTTAGGGATGGATCACTTGCTTCACCTGAATCTGTCACTTAAAGTTGAGCTGTAGATACATACGGTTATGCATCTGTAAGGAGTGCTCAACTGGAGTTTGAATTCTCTGTTGTCTGTTAGAAAGCTAAGAATAAACAATGAATTAGCAAGATTAACATTGATTGTCCTGCAGCATACATGACAACGCATGTGTACGTTTTCCTAGTTGTAGCAATGGCACAAATGCCCATTGGATGCAAATTATGTCAGCCAATGATCAGTGTACAGTATACACATTCAGTTATATTAGCTCTCATGCTGTAAACAATTTTTGGTTCTGAGATCGCTTTGGATGATATCAGTCCATTAAATGGTCGTTATCGGTGGTTATTAGCATCCTCGATATGAGAGTTGAGTTATTATACCTGACATAGCCTATTTACGTAACATGACGTTACGTAATTAACGTAGGCATACTTATTTTCACCCATGACATTTTTCTGAACCTAGCCATGTAGTTTTGGCACCATATCTCACATCACTAAAAGTGAAATCTAATGAAACTGTGGCCCTTTCATAACATTGGATATGCACCTTCTTGCTTACTAGTGGCATAAAACAGCCCACGTCATTACAAAGCCTCTGCGAGTGTCTTTTATTTATGTTTTGGTTTATTTGATAAACCACAGATACTGTATACATACAGACAAACTGAAAACAGCTATCCGATGCAAGTATCATAGTGTTTATATTGAATCCTAGTTTGAAACACCTGTTTGCAACGGAAGACCAGAAGGGCTTTTATGAAACTAGGAGATTAGAAAAGTGAGGTAAAAAGAAGGTTAAACAGAATACAGCGAGATACAACAAAGCATACTTTAAATATATTACATTTAAAAGCCATACCATAGGTTTGTTCCTGAATTAACCAGTATTGTGTAGCTGTGGTTAAGTTTGCAACAAATTTGATAAGATAATAATTATATATATATATATATATATATATATACTGTATATATATAATAATTGTTGTATAATAATAATTATTGTATTGTATAAGCTAAATGTATTCCCAAAGAGCTTTTAAGCAATGCTAGCCTGGACCTCTTGGGATGGCAATGTTGGCCTGCTGACAACTTGGCCCAGATCTCAACAACTACAAGATGAATTGTAAGGAAATTTCTGACTTTTTTCTTTAGCGCCACAATGAGGTTCACATATGTGCGTTGGAGTAAAATGTCTCAACAACAATTTGATGGACTGCCATGAAATGACACACATGCGTACACATTTGACCCAACCACACATTGGCACACAATCCCCTGCCACTTGAGATCTTCAGCTCCTGCTCAGCCTCCTTCAGAGAAGCCATGAGTTTACTATTCTTGTCTTTGTGTTTGTCCAGCTGAGCCAGACAGGAGGCTGGTATAGTTATAGAAAGTGGTATGATTATTTCATATTGCAACAGCAATATGTTATGTCCGTACCTGCCTGCATGGTGGATCTTTCAAAGAGTTTGTAATTTACTGTGTCACGAGAATCACATACTGACGTACTATTCATACTAAGTATGATGCTAGTAATGGCATACTTAATCGTTAATTTAGTAGGCAGTATGCAGTACATACTGATTGAGTATGTAATGTAGGAGGCAGTACGTTAGCCATAGAAGTTCCTCATGAGAAATCAGAAGGAAGAGCACAAAGTACTTTAAAGCTTATATGAAATATATGAAATGTTCGTTATAGTAATAAATGAAAGAAAAAAAGTACATTTAATTAAAATAAGGTGAAACTTCTTGCCTTTAGTTTTAGAAGAACATTTTAAGAGAAAAGCTTCAGCTCGCCTTACGGTGGTGCTGACAGTATAGTAGTATTGACACTGCCATTGAGATCAAGATGTGTCAGAAAAAAAAACATTATGCATCCGAGGCAGAAAAAATAAGAAAACGGAAGATTAGAAAAAACAACAAGACAAAGGTATTGTATCACTTTACATTTTTCTATCTAACTTGCTTATCTTTTATATCCTAGTTCAGATCCACAATTGAAATTGAAATGCAGAACTTTTCCTTTTAATGGATTGTTTGTACGTTGTAGTATTGATACCTTTACTTACATATGTTATGAATGTGAGTACTTCTTCCACCGCTAAGAAATAAACAGTATTTTATAACAACGTCATTAAAAAACATCTGAGCCTGTGACTCAATAGTGATCCCTCATTCCGGAGCTCCAAACCACTCTTTATTGATGACACTAAAAACCCTGATGAACCATCTATTTCTGCACCTTGATCTCATCATGCAGTATAGCCTTTGATGCTCATTTTTCTAACATTTCAGTCCTTTTGCTTCTCAGTTCAAACTGAATCTCTCATGACTGTTGCAGCACTGTGCTGTTGTTGCTCATTTCGGTACTGTTGCTCCCAGTTGGTGGTCCCAGTAATGAGCAGCGGGGGGTGGGTGGACCACATTGAATGGGATGCCAGAGATCTTTAGCTGCGCTCCTTCAGGGCCTTTTGCATTTAGTCACCCTGAGCTCATAATTGTGTAACAAAAGCAATTGTTCTCTTAATTGAAGCCATTCAGGGCCTCTACGGGCTTTTCCCACTTCCCTCAGGTGGGTCTCAGGTGATCATCCAAAAGTTTCAGGTGGGACTCAGGTGATCACTCAAAGACACTGAGAAAAAGGCTTGTTTTTATCTTGTTACTCATGATTTTACTCATGTTTTTAGAACAAAAGATCTACCCTATAACTAAAATCCAAACTCATTTTAAAATCATACAAATCGGGAAGAGTTGGAGTTTATAATTGAATAGTATAGTAGAAATGCTCCTTTGGCATTGTAAATGACAAGGAATTACTGTATACGGGCCCTTATCATGCGCACCACAGTTATAATAGCTCATAATATGCATTGCTGGCTCATAAACACAAACATTATGATTATGAAACTACACAGTTTAATGACTTGATGACACAGCAGAGGTAGAAATGCCTATGTAGAGTTTACTGCAGCTCTGGGTATAGTCAGGACTTGTAATGTAGAGTGAATGAGTGTGATAAAATGTAATATCTGAAAAGTTTGTTATTGTGAATTTTGTAAAAAAAAAAAGAAATGTCATTGTCACAATTATCTAGTGTAATGGATTTCAAAACAGTCGTTCCACCTTTAGGCCTCAATACATGTCAACCACTTGTGTCTGCAGAGCACTATTTCAACTTTAATTCCTCATTCTGAATAATTCACAAGCCCGAAGAGCGTTAGAGGGTGGAGGAGCCGGATCGGAGCATATGTGTAAGAACAGTTGACACACAAAGAGCCCCAAAACTTGCAAATGAAAAAAAAAAAAAAAAAATCTGCTGGGGCCTCGGTTTGTTTTCACCTGAAGCAGTCATTTATCTTGGCCAGAGCCCAATACTAAAGCACTGTGTATGTTTCTATGGTCTCGGTGGGTTTGTGTGTGCACCACAGCCACTTAAAGCGGTGGGGGGAACTGCAGATTTCAGTCCTAATCTAAGAATTGTGAAACCGCACCATTTCCTTGCACTTGAGAAGTGCTTGGCATCTCATTGGGCTGCTGAGGACCTGCATACATCAGCTCAGATGGAGCATGCAGATGAGTTTAGGATGTGTGTTTGTTTTATTTCACTGTGGTGGACATGTGGAGAGAAAGAGGATGATCAGAAGGTTTTCGCACATGTGGCTTTGGCCCATTTTCATCTACTGTATCAATAGCAGCAAGTGCTGGCTCTGAATAGCAATGACAAGCTTTACATTTTTAACCTGCTCATACATATCAGCCTAAAAAGTACTTGCACCACAGGAAAGAGGGAGAAAAGGTCGAATGTCATTGAGTGCAGTTTCCTCTGAACAGACATTTGGAGAAGCCAAGTGCAATAATCAATACTTTCTATGTGAACAATGAAACAAACAACTATGTCGCTGAACTCTGCAGTTCCACCTGGCTCTATGAAGCATTTTAGTATCTTTCAACTAACTGTTTTGGTTTTACAGCTTGCAATTTAACTGTTTTGGTTGACTCTCACTGCTCTCACTAACCTTGTTTCTAGCTGAACAAGCTCTAATAAACCCACTATACGCCTGCACAGCACCTACCCTAATAGCAGACAGACAAAGTAAGCAACTAGCTGGTGAACGTAGTGGAGCATTCAGCAGCTCACGAGTCTTATGTTTTCCTCAGTGGTGTGTAACATTGAACGCAGGTCTTTCTCTGTGTCTGCTGAAAGTAGGGAGTTGTTTGGCTACATGCTAAACTTAAACACTATGAAAGGTGTAAGTATGTCATTGTTGTATTTACAGCTGATGTGCTGCCCCCAAGTGGCCAAAAAATCCATTAATGTTTTGTTCTAAAGCAAACATCAATTCATCAGTACTTTTAGACTTCCCAGCCATGTATGTGGGAACCTACAGGGGCCTACTTGGGCCTGTAGGTTCCCACTGAAGATGTATTAAAACATTTAAAAACAAGTCCCAAATATAGTTAAATTTTTTAAAGGGTTAAATCATTTTAACATCATTTTGTTAATGATGGGACTATTTTCTGCAGCTGTATGTGTATTTGGGATTGGCTCAAAATATTCTAAAGTGACAATGGAGCTCTATGGCAGGCTTTGAATACACAGACGATACTTGTTTGTAATGTCATTTGTCAATTTATTGCTGTTGTTTTTGTTTACAAAACAAGTTTACAATCAGAACATAAATAGTATCATTCTTCTATATTTTTGCCACACTTCACATTTCAATCTGATACAGGTACTTATACATATAAATAATGTAATTAAGGTTTATGCTTTCAAGTTGGAAAAAGGAGAAAATAGTTTTAGTTATGTTTCTGTCTGCGCTTCACAGATAGTAATTGCAACCATCCATCCTCTCAATTTCCAGACACAACACAATAGACTCTACAATGACAGACTGTGTGAAGTCAGATTAGCTCAAATTTCCTCAGGAGATGTCACACAACATCAGCAAAAACAAAGTCCTCAAAATGGGGATTTACCGCCTCCTTCCAGTCAACAGCCCCCTTGGGAGCTTTCCTGAATGAATCCCAGACTGCTACGTAGCTCGGCTATCTCGCTGACCTGTCGTGCCATCAGCTACTTTAACCTGGAGCCTCCACACTCTCGCTATACAGCCACATCCTGGCAATAAATCACTGGGTAGTGTGAACTTCCCTGGAATGCTTGTCGAGTTGCCAAATGATTGTTTGTAAGTCCAAGCAAGGTCCAAACCTTATCAGTGTTCAACACATCTCTGTGTTATCACAGATGAAGCTGAGATAAAAATTGATCTCTTTAGCCACAGTACAGATTCCTATAGGCAATCTTTCCAGTCATAGAAAATTATGCAGTTATGTAGCCTGTGTGCTGTAACCTGCATTTCAGCTACAACAGCTTTAAGTGTGCTAATTTATC
The DNA here is from genome assembly GCA_943590825.1 of Bovichtus diacanthus. Lineage (NCBI taxonomy): Eukaryota > Metazoa > Chordata > Actinopteri > Perciformes > Bovichtidae > Bovichtus > Bovichtus diacanthus. The sequence goes on from CALSBV010012177.1 coordinate 3,924,482, forward strand.
ACCAAAAGACACTTTTTGCATTTACATCAACAGCAGGAAACAGAGTTTTCGATGTCCACAAGTGACATCAGCAGTTGAAGTGAATGCAAACTTCCCAGAGCTAAATTACCAGGGATTTGGGATGGAAATGGTGGAAAAATATTATTGCAGCCAGTTCAACCGAGAAGCACTTGCTTGCTGCAATTAAGGCTAAAGTTTTGATTTGCTGATCTCCGCGTGCCAACGACATTTCTCACCCATGTCTACATCTGACGTCACACCGACAGACTAAATCTACAGCATCGTAGAGACTATGAGACATTTTGAGAGTTTTAGTCCCACTTTGGGATGTGTAGTTTGAATCCTCGAGTGTATTTTGACATGCAAATTGGGCCTCGAGCAAGCTTTCCGTTGACCCCTTCGGAGACTTGGGTGGGCTCCCGAAATACCTCTCTTAATTTGACATGACCTGATTTGGAGGATTTCAGTGTTATTACTCCTCTCAGACGTGTGGACTCACATGCGAGGCGTGATGTTGAGGGAGGTCTTCCCGGAGCTGTTATTAGAGCTGATGTGAGACAACAGTGGACCGTGCTTGGAGCAAAAGAAAGGTAGAAAGAGGGGAGGAAAGAGAAAGCATTAGAAGAGAGAAGGAGCCAAGGTGAATAACATGAGTGACAGAAAAAGGGGGGGGGGGGGGCAGCCCAATCTAATGCATCAGTTTTTCACAAGTGTCAGTTCAACATATCCTCTCCTCTCTCTGTCTTACTGTGGCCCTCCCTAGCCATCTAACTATTGTTGTGTTGGAAGTCCCTGAGTTTTGACAGCTGTGCTTGGAGTGCTGTGACGGCAGCCCAGAGGGAAGGGTGTGTATGTCTGGCTGTGTGTTGTCTGATGGTTTGTAGTGGATGTGCAGCCTCTTGGTATGCAAATATTGATGTATGTGACTCTGGAGGTTAAGCATTTAGGGTTTACGTGTGTGTGTGTGTGTGAGACGATGATAAAATATAATAAATTAGATTTATGCATTTTCTTATGGACCTATTATGCTGCTCAATGTGCTTTATTAGTAGTGATTTGACATATAATGTGGCTACACAGACAGGAGATAAATAACAAATGATAAAGAGACAAAAGAAACAAGATCCCTCAGCCATGCTAAAGGCTCTGAAGCTGTATGAGAAGCAGTGTAGGGATTTCTGGCACAACTTCACCTTCTTCCATAGGAGTTTAAAGAGGTAAATACTCCAGCAATGCTATCTCACAATTATGTTGTTCATTGTACTACGAGCGTTGCTGGAGTTGACCCCTTCAGGCTGTAATAGGCTCAACAGTGCTGTGAGCTAAATGCTAACATCAGCATGCTAACATGCTCACAATGACAATATCAACATGCTAATGTTTAGCAGGTATAACATTTACTATGTTAATCATCATTTACACCCTTCACAACTTCACAGCGATGTGGGTGATCGGATCGCAATGGGATGGTGCTTGACCACATGTTGGTGTAAATGTAATGTAAATGCAACCAAAACGCATTGAGGAAAGATTGTGACCCGATCGGCCAAACCAACCTCCGTGTGTGGTCAGGGATGCATTGTGACCACATTGAACACACGTGTAAATGCAATTGCATTTTTTTATTCCCATACAACAAATGAGATCAATAGTTTGACGGCACACACGTAGGTTTGACACCCAGTCTTCATCCGTAAAAGATCGCCATCACTATCCTCTCCCACCAGTCGTGACTGCATTCCTGCATCTAGATGGTCCTCTGGACAGTGGTGTCACTGACCACAGTTGAAATAAAAGCAGCTGCATAAAACAGCATCCTCCTCTGCTTTCCTCTTCGGTATTTCAGTTGTCGAAGATTGCTTCTTCCCCGCTTCGAAAAGTGTGGATCTCAATGTGGACACTAGAGACGCATAATACCAGGTGTAAATGGAATCAGGTTGAATCAATATAACGTGGATTTTAATTCAAGGTCTTAGTGTGGCGTATTAGCATGCTGACATTGGCTAATTAGCGCCAAACACAATGTGTTGGAGCTGATGGGAATGTTAGTTAGAAAGTATTTGGTCATAAGCTTAAGTACTGGATGAAAGAAAATGTGACATGATGGCACTAGATGAGAAGTTAAGGGCTCACCAGAGTTATTCCAATTTATCCCAAATATCATGCCAACCAATACAACAATTGACGAGATGTCTCATTAAAAACCGCAAATATCGACACAAATAATATCTCATGGTGGTGCTGGAAGAAAAGTCTCAGTATCAGTCAACTGGTATAAGTCAGTAGGATACATCGTCTGAGAACAATGAATGTCTGTACAAAATTATTCCAGTACATGTTCAAGATATTTCACCGGATAAGCAACAACTTTGACCTGGTGGTGGTGCGGAAATGACGGGTGATAACCAGTCACCAGGGTTCATCCTCTGGGGACTATGGATATCTGAAACATATCACCAAAAAAACAAATGAGTCATCGTGGAGCTTGAGGAAAAGTCAAGGGATCAGCAAAGTCAGTGGGATTCATCCTCTGGGAACCATGAATGTCTGTACAAAATGATATGGCAATCATTTTTGATAGTTGCTGAGATATATCAGTCTGGACCAAAGTGATATTGATCGACACTGCTATCCCTAGAACCACAGTCTGCATGCAGGTAATAAAAAAGCACAAGTGCCTTACGTCTGCATCATCTTACTGTACATGCTCAATAAATGTAGCCTACTGTGTGTGTATGTGAGTGTCTGCATTCATGTCTATGTGCACATTCCTGTTTCTGTCTGCACTTACACATGCTTTTACACTACGGATTCTGCAAACTTTTCAATACTGTGCAAGGATGCCATTTACTTAATGATGTTGCAGCTGGTATACATTTTGTCCTGACCGGTGTAGCTGAGGGAGGCGAGCTTGGGAATAAAGCAGGAATGTGTAGTGGGTGCTAGGCAGCTGGTGGCTGAGCCCCGCTGGGTCGCAGGAAGCAAGGCCAGGCCAGCCACATGAGTCTCAGCTGATTCACACACCCGATGCCATGCACACACACAGCCCAACCTGCAGCACCTATCTACTGCAACCTTGTCTCCTACGAACTTACGCTCCAATACAGCTAAACCGCATTCTCAATTATGTTTCGAAGGGAAACATATTTTTGCAAATTGAAGAAAGACAAAAAAAACACCCCGCAACCAAACTACTTATGTTTAGGCAACAAAACTACGTGGTTAGGTTTAGTAAAACATCATGGTTTGGCTTAAATAACATAGAATACGCACTTATTCTAAGTTACGGACGTAAAATTACAATTCTTTAACGTTGACTTTTGATTTCACACGGGACAGCGGTCTCCTGGGTGAAAGTCCTGTGTTTGTTTGACTCACCTATCCACCCCAACCAGCCAAGCTCCTCCCTACGAGGACTTCCCCAGACTTTGATTAGAAACGTACTTGTGATACATCAAAAAAGAAACGTAATCTGGGAAACGTACATTTTAGGAGACCATCTGATCTACTGTACAATCTGTACCAAGAGGGCCAAAATAGGATGTGTGTGTGTGAAAGAGATGGTGCGGGATGATAACCATTAAAGCACAGAGCCAAACAGATTGGTTATAACAGCTTAATGCTAATTAAAATAGATATGTTTTTAATCATCTTTAAGCCTGATAGCTATTCACCCGCCCAACAAGCTGCACACTCTTCAGCAATAATCACAAGGGTCAACAGAGTTCTCCCTGTTTCCTCCCAAAATCAACTGTTGACCACAAGTTAATGTAGCTGGCTCTCGATTTTAAAACTAATAGGGCAATTACAGATTACTGAGCGGAGTTTTTTCCAACGAAGCGAGAAGTTAATATTTCTTACTGTAACTGACTCAACACCAATTAGCATAAAAAAAACAGCTGTATTACGGTAATGACATGGCAGGCACTCAGGTACCAGACTTATCAGTCTGCCCATAGCTGTGTCACACCATAAAACACTTACACGTCCAAGGTTCCTCAGAGCATTTATAGCAGGTGCGTTTCCTCCTGTTTGCTCTCCGAACATGAAATCTTATCTGCTGATGAGGGGAATGCAGGAATATTTCAGGAAGAACGCCCCCCACCTCCACTTCCTCCATCACTTCTTGTTAAATACAGTGGTTACATGACTACCACACCGGATTCAGATGAGTGTAAAATTTGTATCTGAAGGAGCTGAACGCCCATTTTCTGTCATATAACTTGTTGCCTTTAGTAACATCCTCTGGACCAGGCTGACCTGCAGTGACCCTCGCAGATGAAAGGAGGGTAAAGTCCGTGTTTTAGGGCCCTGGCGCGGTAATTTTTTTGGGCCCTTGCCTGCTGTTTCCGGGACAGACAGAACATGTGGTGAGTTGCTCCAATCAGGAAACATTTTTCTCAACCCCACCCCCCCCAAGTTTGTCTAAGAAGCTCATAAAAGCAAAGGACTTCCAGCGGTCATTTAATGACACGGCACGCATTGTCATCAGTTGAGTCACATAAACACTCCCTGACATGTCAGCTAAAGAACTTTATCATCAGCACTCAGTTCCTTGTGTATGAAACGTTGTTATGCACCTGAAAAGCTGTCAAGGAAATTGAAATCTTGTGTATACAGCCAAGGAGGAAAACGGTAATATCTGGAGTCGGGATTATTAAAAGGACATAAAACATGAAGCAACATGTTCCCCGTACAATTTTCCAATTTTCCATGGGAAATTTGCTAAATGAGGTAAAAGTAGTAAGCAGTTGAGTGCATCACCTCATACTATAGATCCCCCTTCTGTGACGCCCTCAACTGGTTACAAGTGGAACTCCCTGTTCTGCAAAAACCACAACATCCTGCAGACTTTACTGGCATGAAATAGAAACACAACAAATAAATCTTTTTTTGCGTGTGTTCACTTTAAATGGAACAAATAAACAACATTTTTTGCATGCGCACAACGGGTACTGCAAGAAACATTTTTGCAAGAGCGTGAAATTAGACCAGAACATGTGAGTCACAAATTACAAATCACCGGGGTTTTTAACCAGCTGAAAGATATTTCCCCATAAAAGCATAAAAGGTCAACTTGTTGTTTTCTGATAGTCTGCTTCTCGTTGAGGAATTTTTACAGTAATTGCTGGTTCATAATTGGTGGAAATGTTATGTTATGTTACTTCAAGCAATAAAATAGTCCATTAACAAGCCATAATTAGGCAAAATCAGCTGCTGTATTAAGAGTTAAAGGGACAGTTCACCCCAAAATCAAAAGTACAACTTTTCCCTCTTAACTGTAGTGCTGTTTATCAATCTAGATTGTTTTGGTGTGAGTTGTAGAGAGTTGGTGATATTGGCCGTAGAGATGTCTGCCTTCTCTCTAATATGATGGAAATAGATGGCACTCGCCGTGTGGTGCTTGCGGCAAAAAAAATACATTTGGAAAACTCAACAGCAATGTTTCTTTCCAGAAATCGTGACCCGGTTACTCAAGATAAACCACAGACCTTGTTGCAAGCAGTTTTATGCAGAAACAATTTTTTTTCTACCAAACTACACCCGCCAACGAGTATAACAAGTTTGCCATGAGTAGATGCACACTTCCTTCTGTGCGGTGATACGTTCGGCGGGTGTAGTTTGTTAAAAGGAAAGTAGTTCCTACATGAAACTGCTCACAACAAGGCCTGTGGTTTATCTTGAGTAACCGGGTCATGATTTCTGGAAAGAGACGTTGCTGTTGAGTTTTTTAAATGTATTTTTAAATGTACAAATTCCATTATATTGGAGAGAAGGCGGACATCTCTACGACCGAGATCTCCAACAAGTCACATCAAAACAATCTCGATTGATAAATAGCACCACAGGTAAGCGGATAAATATGTACTTTTGATTTTTGGTGTGAACTGTCCCTGTAACATTTACATGAGTGCAATTACAAATGAGGAAACGTTAAAGTGCAGCATTAGAGAGACACTCCTCGGCTGTTCACACCAGTATGTATTTGGTTATTAATAGTTGCTATGGTACCCACATCCTCTCTTCCCCCTTCTTTGTTAGAGCCTCCTGTGATTTAGGGCACTATATAAACCCTACTGGGCCAGCCCTCTGTCCTTTTCTGGTTGCCGTCATTGTTGCGGAGCACAGGCCACGGTGTCTGGCTGCTCCAGCTGAGAAGAGAGCACCTACTGGGTTTTTTACCATGATGATGAGAGCCGCTCTGCTCGGCCTCAGCCAGCAGGCAGTGGATAAGGGCCCCGAGCTGCTCCCACCACCAAATGGCTCTTTCCCCTTCCCTGAGGCCCCCCCCGCCACCCCCCCCCCCCCCCCCCCCCCTCCTCCTTTAAGTTCCCTTAAGTCATGATCCGGCCCGTAAATTAGTACCGGGAGAAAAAATAGGTTCTGTAAGATGAAACTGGGTTTCTGTGTGTATCAGCACACGACTCAGGGGAGACAAGAGAGAAGAAGCAGGCAGTAAATCCATTGGAGTCCACTGATAGCGCCTGTTTGCACAGCCACTGCCGCTTCCTTTGATCAAATGGCTGGGGGAGCGGGGGGTCGTGTGGCGCTGCCGAAGGTCAGCTATATATTACACTCCTAAAAGTGATTACTGAAATTCTTAAGTGAAACCATTCTGCTGCCAGGGTGTGCTCTAATCCCCTGCAGCGTTGTCTGGGCCGGGGCTGGGGCCAGGGCCTCTCTGTGGATCTGTGCGCCCAGCACTCCTTTTCCCCCTTCCCCACTTGTGTTTTCTATCATCAGAGCAGGCCTAAAAAAGAGCCCCTACATGGAAACATGGCCTATCCAGTTGCAATATCAACTGCTGGGGCTCGGAGGAGAGAGAGAGAGAGAGAGAGAGAGAGAGAGAGAGAGGGGAAAGGTAGTGTCAGGAAACATGGAAATATGCGCACACTTCAAAGGCTGGGGCAGCAAATTAAGGGTTAGGCATTGGACACGACAGTAAGTGGCCTTTACATCAGAAACAGGGTAAACAATGTCTGGATTGTGTTTCGCTTCTTTCCTCTGTGTTGCTGCACAGAGACCCCCCGGCTCTGCATCTGCACGCTGGCTGTGCTGTAGGTAGAGCACTAAAACAGCTCAATGCAGGGTTGTTGTTTTTTTTTTTTTTGTTTTGTTTTTTTTCTTCGAGCAAATCATTTTCATCAATTGAGCCATAGTGAAATGTTTTCGGCTCTGTGCCACCGATGTGTGTAAATGAGTGGAAAATCTGACATCAATTTTGCAGAATGATCTGCCTATAAGAGTATGTAATTTAATAAAGCCTCTGTTAAAATTCCACAATTTATTACCGGTCACTAATCCTTGCCACGATGTTGCACTGCGTCAAATCAATTACAAGCGCTTGCAAAACAGAAGTGTTGCTTTTAAGCGTGAAACAAACAAGCTTGAGGAAAGAAAACTGTGTGTGTGTGTGTGTGTGTGTGTGTGTGTGTGTGTGTGTGTCTGAATGCATGGTTTCTACTGCAGCGGCATCACAGTTGAGACCGAGCCAGCCAACATGATCTAAACAAGAATTATGTGAAGTCATGCTCTATGAAACTTTATACACATTTGCTGATCATTACCTAAGATTGCTTTGTGTTAACTTTGGCAGGCCCGCTCCTGGCTCTCACATTGAAAAAAGGGATGATGTATTTCCTCTTATTTATTATTTGCGCTGGGCTACCGAGAGAAAGAAGGGAGGGGAAAAAGAGCGAGTGTGAGTGGTATGCCTGCGACTGGTGCACCGATGCCAGGAATAACAGAGCGAAACTTGCTCCTCGGCCTCATTAGTGCGTAGAAAACAGATCCCAGGAGACACAACAGAGTGTAAATATATTTAAAACTCTTTACACTGCAGGATGCTACGCGCCAACGTCTCCCAATTTCTGCATTTTCTTCCTACTTAAAATGAGAATGTAAACGGCATCGAGCGCTGCAAGTGTGTAGGCTTCAAAAGAGTTGCAACCCCATGTTGCACGTCTCATAAATTCTAGTGAGGGAATTCAAAGAGAAATTTATCGAGCATGGCATTCACACATGTTGACAGTAAAGAGGGCCAACTGCACACCGGGTCTTGGGAATTTGTAGCAGCACATGGCCCCTTCTTTTGCTTTGAAACACCCTCTTTGACCCTTTGTCTGCTTGTGCAATGCATTTGCCCTTATGAAAAAAGATAGGAAAATTTATACAAGACACAAAAGCCCATAGCAGTGTCCTATAAATTAGAGGTGTCAGATATACTGTTGCAAACATGGAGAGATTTATCTATCGATGTTACATGACCAGGGCTGGGGATACAGTATTTCTTCTTAAACCATTACCCCCTGAAGCAGGTGTACTGTTATCCCAAATAAGGCAACATGCTATATCATCATCACTTCCCAACATTTGTTTATAATATGAACACCTCCTTGCCATCTGTTTCCACCCAGCGCTGCCTTTTCTTCACTTATTTGTACAGTAAGGGAAGGTGTTTATGGTCTTTGGATGTTGCCAATTTCACTGGAGAGAGGACTGCAGGAGCACCTATGGGACCCAGCATACAGGGCCACACTTTTGGCTCCATTGCCTATTGACACAGCTGCTATCATGGTGAAATGATCCGATTCCAGGGGTGGTGAATATATCCGCGCACACTTACCTACACGCACACGAAAAAAAGCACATGGAGACATACATCACATGTTTGCCTTTTCCTTTTTTAAATGTCATTAAGTGCTGCTCAGACACAGCTTGATGTTGACTTTGGTGGAATAAGGGCGCTCTCGCCCTTTGTTGTTGCTTGACTTATGGTGGTTCATTCAGAGGCTGCCTCACAGGACGCCACAAAGCAGAGGTGCGGACTCGAGTCACATGACTTGGACTCACGTCAGACTCACGAGACACATTTGATGACTTTATACTCGACTTGACAAAAACAAAAAAGACTTGAAACTCATTTTTGGCCTTTTAGCTTGAACATACTTGGTACTTTCCCTAAAGCCCAAAAATTAAAAAGTTATGTTATTTAAAAAATGTACCGAGAATAAATACATTTTCCTTCAATTCCTGAATCAGCTAGCATTGACGCTGTTTGAACCAATCCAACAGCATGCAATCAAGTTGCGATGGAGAGAACCATAAAGAACTAACGTTACGTTACAGAGCCATTTGGAAAAGATTATACCAAAGATAAATTTGTTTGCATATAAAATCTACGGGGAGGGAAAAAAACGAAACATGCGGGTCGAAATTGTCGAAGAGCGCATTATGACTGGTTTAGGACTAAAGTTTAGGACTTGGAACTTGACTTGGGAGTTGTCAGTCTTTAAATGAAACACGCCTGTCTTGACTTGGGACTTGCCTGTCTTCGGACTTGACTCAGGACTTCTCAGTGGACCTTGTTGTTCTTACTTGACCTGGGACTTGAGTGCAAAGACTTGAGACTTACTTGTGACTTGCAAAACACAAACTTGTGCAAAGACTTGAGACTTACTTGTGACTTGCAAAACACAAACTTGTTCCCGCCTCTGCCACACAGTGCATCTTCCTCGCTATCAGCTGCTGCTGTGATCCCCAGAATAGGTCTTGTTCAATTCTCCGCCCGGCCACATCCAAGATCTACAACTCTGAGCTAATGAATAGGAGAATGGGATTTTCTGAAATCATGTTTTCCTTTTATTTGGACAACTCTACTTTTCTCGTTTTTTTTTTCTTCTTTTCATGATGTGCAGAGTCATCTGGTTACTGTACAGCTCCTTGGCAGAGCTGTGTAGCTCTTGAGTGATGGAGAAAAGCTGAGAACAGAGAGTGAGAAAGTAAATAAAAATCTGTATGATAATAAATTGCATCACTGGTAATTCTATCCAGTGGCGCTGCACGGTGCGCAGAACCCTTTTTATATTCGGGGGCTCGGGGTGATCCGCTGATAACATGGGGATTGATGTAGGCCATTAAAGGAGCGTGTGTGGAGGGGCGCATTACATTTGGCCCCCACAACAGCACTGTATATCAGCATGTTGTCACCTGGGCTGATGTCACAGCAGGTCCTTCGGCTAAGAAAACAGTCTCTCTGTCTTGGGTGGGTGACCAGCGCAGGCTCACTCACTACCCACTAATGTGCTACTCGTGCCGAGGGGTGCGTTGTTTCGGGTTCGCGGCCTCTCCGAATGTAATCCATAACCAATTGTGCGTGTGTAACTATAGAGACCTTGCAACAAAACAAAATGATGTGGTTCAGCGTGTGCATGGAAAAAAGTGAAACAAAGGCAGTTTCAGGACCAAACATTCCTGTTATAGTACTGTTTTTATTGACTGGATGGGAGGTTATGAAAATGCACGACAACATTGAGGAACATACACGTTTTATTTAGACGAACCAGGACATTGTGGGGAGAGCTCACCTCTTCATGGGGTTGTGTTTTTTGCACTCAGCCTAGTGACTGCCTAGTCACTGGAACACATGGTCATTTCATACACCATCCACCAAGGACCTTGAAACAATCTGACAGCCATTTTTGTCCCCTGGTGCATCCACCTCTCTCTGTGAACAGGGTCACTCCTGTTTATCTTTCCATCATCTCTTTCTTGCCCCCCCCCCTCCCTCCGCTGGGAACATTATGTTATTCTTGGATGTGAAAAGCAGCAGCAGGCTTGTCATTACAGGATCACGGTTCTGATTTAATCAAAGGACAATGTTAATTCACAGAACCTGCTGGGTGTGATTCATGGTGAACATAGTAAATAACTGTTTTTTTCCTGTCTCACTTTTGTTCTGGTTCCATCTTTGAAGGACCAGCTGTAAAGCTGCATGCTGTGTTGATACCTGGGATAACACACTACATATACAACTAGCCAGTGGTGGAATGTAACTATGTTCATTTACTTAAGTGCTGTAATTTAGTGCAACTTTGAGGCACTTGTACTTTACTTGAGCATTTCTGTTTTCTGTAACTTTTTACAATACTACATGTGATAAACAGAAGGGTGAAGTGTTCCTTTGTGTTGAAAGAATTCCTACTTCTCAAGCTAAATATATTCTTTAAAAACCCTCTTGGATCAGCTGCATCGTCAAAAAGCTTTAAAAAAAAAAAAGCTTGAGAAAATCATGAAAGGTTCCCTTTTTAGAGATACACGGTTCTGACAGGACAGTGATGCTACAAACATACGAGGAATTTATAGAATATGATGCATCGCTGTAGATAAAACTACCCAACAGTAAATAAAGGAGCCAATATTAACATTAATATTAACCTCAAATATCTACAGCAATAAAATGCAACCCAAACATTATTGCTATAAGTAATTCTTATACTTTTGCTAGTGGAGATAATTATCTGTGAATTAAGTTATACTGACTGTTTTGCAGCCCATATATAGACTTTTTGTGGTGCGAATACTTCACAGACAAACAATGACGCTATATTTATGGACTCTGTGATCCAATTTTCACATTAAAATTTACTTCATACATTGGCAAATGACTTTCTTGTGTTATGTGAGCAAATTGAGACATGGCCCCCGACATCATATACATACTTAAAAACATTTAAAACTGTAGAATTAACAATATTTTCAAGCATTTACTTCATGGGTTGCATCATCAGGGCAATACCACCTTAAACACTAAATACCATGCCCATTATAAAGAACTGCTACAAATGTTTTAGTTAAGAGAATGAAGTCAGGACAGTAAAATGCTTTGATTGACATATTATTTTTACATGTGGATTTATTGTTATTATTACACTGTATGTTTTATTATATCAAAAATGATTGTTGCTCAATAAATGAAAAACTTTATTTATACAGCATAGCTCTTATACAAAGGACAACTAAACATGCAAGGTAAGTGCATAAACACATAGGGTATGTTATAACTGCAGTCATAGAATTAGTAAGACCACACAAACAAATAGCTACGTGCGTGTTAGCGTTTCGCTAAAACATCAAGATAACGGAAAAAAAAAAAAATCTTCAAGATTCAAATAAATCAATTCATTAAAAATATTTTGCATCATGATAATATAGGAAAATGGTAAAAAAAACTTAAATTATGTGGCATGCTGAGCTAAGAAGGCTCTTATTCTGTGGAGAAGCTCTTTCTTGACGCTGTCCGGCACTAAGGCTGCAAGAGAGAGAGAGAGAGAGAGATTCTTTCACACAGATACAGATGTACTGCAAAACTTTGCGTCTATGCTTGTACCTGCATCCACTACTGGAAACATATCATCTCATGACTGCACCACCTCCGACTGAGGCTGCACTACCTCCTACTGAGGCTGCTGTCGCTGAAGTAACTGGCATCTCTGTGTCCTCTATGATGGATGCAAAACCATTGCAGTCTTTAGAGGGAATGACACTAAAGAGTGTTCTGGTTTACCTCAACTGTACACTTAACACAATGCAGTGAAAGTATATTACTAACATGCATTTCACAGTGTTGTCTTTTAGGGTGGAGTTTTAGAAATTAGCGCAGGTAGCAGCAAACATTTGAAAAGCAAAGCCATAAAAGCTGCACAAAAATCGATTTATA
>CALSBV010012177.1:3937380-3960536 GCA_943590825.1 Bovichtus diacanthus
ATATATATATACACACACACGTGTGTGTGTTACATCAGCTCTCCCAAGTCAAGTTAAGATACCTCTTCCTTTAGGAGTGATCTCCACCACCAGGTCCTCCACAGTGACGTGCTCCAAGCCTTTTTCTTTGATCACTTCTGAAAAGATGAACAACAAGAAGACGATATTTTAACCAGAAATTGTGTAAAAGTAGCTTGAACAACATAATACAAGTTCCACAGCAAAACCCTTGCAGTTCACACACACAATCAATTACGTATGTACTTTAAGAATGGACACAATTTGTGGGGGTGGGGGGTTTATCTCACTTTAAGTGTAGCGCTGCAGAACAAAGTGAGGATACACACATCAGTTTTATTATTGATTACATTTTGGACACATGGCATAACAAGGCTTTTCCCCCCCCATATGAGTCATTTTGACATGTTACTGTTGGAAACACAGGTGTAAATCATAAAATTAATGATGGCTAAATTCCATTAAGCTCCTTATTAGTAACACCTGTGCTCTTCCTACTATGATAAGTCAAAAAAATATCTGCTGTGAAAAATGCCCGTTGTTTGACTTTTAAGACACATTTATCTATATTGTTAAAAGTATTGTTGTAGTGCGTTTCCATTCTAGTGCTTTTTCCAGTTCAGTTTGACAGTTACGCTTGCAAAGAACAATTATATATTAAAACTTGTGATCCAAAATGTAAACAAAACCTCACAGTGAAAATAAACAAAACAAAACTAAATAAGAACCTCCCATTACTTTCAAACTGACTGATTAATATATTTTTTAACTAAGTCAGTAGTATATTCTCATGCTGTAAAAGGTTGTGTGTATAGAAGTGCTGTTTGTCTGTAAAATGTGTTTTTAAGCTGTAATTTAAGCCCTCTAAATATGTCTGAATATACCTTAAAAGTTACTTAAGCGATGCAACTGGAGCTTTAAAGTGGGCATTTAAGATTCATAGAGAGTAAGTAGACGATGGCATCTTGTCGTTTTCTACCTTTGCAGTGAGCTTTCATCTGGTCCTTCCATCCACACTCAGTGAGCTTAGCCCTCAGTAACTCCTTCAGTCTGTCAATGAGATGCAAACACACGTCACACTTTATAGCAGGCTTGCTTCTGATGCTTATTAATCCATCCACAACAGCTGACAACCTTCTCATCTTGATGATGATGATCGGTGGTTATTGTGACCCTGCTGTGCCATGATCTATTGTGTTACTGTGCACTGTTCAGATTGTGCAGAGTGATGCTCCTCTGCATGCTAGAAAAAATTAATATGTAATACAGCAGCCGTCTTCCTTGAAGCTATGGAGGCAGTGCAGTATTCATGGCGTGTTGAACATATAACCGCCATGTTTCTGCCTCATACCCGCCAACTCATATGTTGAGAATATCAAACCATACATATGCATTGACATATTATATAGATATTGACCGTAAACATCTTTCTTTTTTTCAGTTTGGACCAGCTACAAATATACTCTGTATTCATACATATGCCAAGTTAATTCCTCAAGTTTCCCCTTGACAGCAATGAATAAAGTGTTAGTAGCCCTAAATAATACTTCGAACTGTTTATTGTTGAATAGCACAGCTTTAGCCAACATTAGGTGGAGTATTGAGTAAAATATAGTATGCTACGGCTATCTTAAAATAGACACCAAATAATAAGTTACAGAAACCTTTTTGTTCACGAGCCAATAGTCCCAATGGTGACACAGTGCGTAAGGGCGGCAATACTACGCTACAGCTTAACAGCCTGTTAGCTAACGGTGTTTAATCATGTTTACTACTTAAAACAAGCGGGTTGTAGTGTTTTCCGTCACCTCTCTCGTTCCCCCATCTCGGTCAGCTTCTGGTTTACTGTTGCTCTCATTCTGGAGTCTTTGCTCATAGTCTTTCACCTACAAGGGAGAGGAAAAACAACACAGTGTGAGTGTAACACTGCGTAACGTGAACGTAGCATTTGCTCATGCGGTAACTTACTAGCTAACGTTACGTTAAACTTGCCGAAGCACTCTAAACGATGTTACCATGCCCAGCAGCTAACGTTGACTAAAGTCAGTAATTAAATAGGCTTCACGTGGATAAAGTAAAAGACTATGTTACCAACGTTTACTCACACGCTTAGAGAAGAGTAAATAAAAGAGGTATCACTCCTCAGTTGTAGCACAACCTTGCCAGACTCTGTGGCGCAGATGAAAAAGTTAATATGAAATGACGTTAACTGGCACTGAAAACACAGCAGGCATATGAAGAACAACCATCTTGAAACCCGACAGTGCCTATGAGCTAAACTATGGGTTTAATTTACGTTTTAGGGCAATTTAGCATGAAAGTTGTATTTCATATTATCCTAATGAAAAGATAGGCTTTCGACGTTCACGTCTTTTACCATCGCAAACTACATTCCGGGCAGGAACAAGGATTTGTACAATGGTTCCTAGGCCTTCGTTAAATGCAACACTCTGTTGCACCACACAGCGGCAGTGTGGGTTAATGAATCTGATCAAAGCCAGGTTCTGGAGCAGACATTGACCTCTCACCTCCCTTTATGGGATCATGTTAGTTTTTCAAAAATCCTAATTTCACATCAACACATTGGCATATTATCAGTGCCTGTTGTTATTTGTTGCATTTTACAGTTGTGTTAAGTAAGTTAAGTAAGGTAGGCTAAGTCGTCTGTAAATAGTAAGGTTAAGTAATAACTGGGTTTGTTACCAGCCAAGTGTTTATTTCATACTTTTTTTGTAATGATGTTGTAAAAAAAACACAATAAAAAAATACACTTGCCGACTAAATTTGTGATTGCTTCAGTTTAAAAAAAAACCCAACATATTTAGTAATTGGACATATTCTAAACATTTTTAGTTCAGATGGCTGGCAGTAGTGTATGTATTTTTGCAGTGGGGGTAACAGTGTTAAAAACAGCTGTTTTGGTGACTTGACGTGCACACAGTAGTGTACTTGTAATTATAAATGTGCTGAGACTGAAGCAAACACATTCAGTGATAAAGTTTATTTTAAGTGAGGTTGAATTAAATAATATTTACTTTGTCTACAAATGCAGTGTATCACAGGAGCACTTGCGGGAGCCTGGTTCTTAGACCAGCTGTAAAAAAGACAACACACTCTAATGCCCTTGAGCATCCCTTCAGGAAGATGATGCTGTTCAGTGCCATTAGCCATTAGTAGGTGTGTGTACATGTATTTTCGTACATGTGTTATCCATGTCTGACAACAAGAGGCTATTGAGTTTCAGTTGTCCTAAATGTTTATTATACAATTGGCACCTCATGCATTTACTCGTTTCCAAAGCCACCACATTACAAATGTTTCATATGTCGTGATATGGCTGATATACAAAAAAGAATATCTGATTATTATATCTTAAGAGAATTAATGACGATCACGAGGTAAATTGGAGGTGGATTTCAGATTTTTGGGGGGAGAAACCCTGGATTAAACACAGGGCAGCTAATCCACAAATCAAGTTTATTTATATAGCACATTTCATACGACAGGATATAGAAATTAAAATAAAATAAAAAGCAAAAAAAAAATAGGCACAATACGTGACCTATTATACATGACAAAAACATATAAGATACGAAAGTATGATATAAAGCGAATAAGATAATAAATTATTATTAGTATTATTATTATTAATAATAATAACAATACAGATTTAACTAAAAGCTTGCACAATAATATATTTTTTTGTCTGCTTTTAAAAGAAGACACTGTTGTAGCAGACCTTACTTTATGTGCTAGATTCCAGAGAGTAGGACCATGATAACTGAAGGCACCATAGGCTGTGGAGACCTTTACTCGATCATCTGTCCGGTGTGTATCTTTGTTGTTTTTTACTATATATTTTAACAGGATGAAGGATGTTAGTCATCATATGTCTGGACCTTAAGTTATCAGAGAAGACAAACTGATCAGGGTCTGAAAAACTTGGATTTTTTAATATGACACTGCTTTATTTTGCAAGACTGCAATGGTGGTGAAGACAACAACTCCTATGATCCCTCGCTTTTTGTTCCTTCTGACCGCCAGAGGTAGTGATCTGTACCCAAATGCCCCATGCACACAGGTCATTTATCTGTGTAAACAAAGTCTGTGTTTACATGTCAATACTAAATATTTTCAACCGGTTTTGTGGAGAGATTGTGTTTATTATTAATTATTGCACTTTTATCCTAAACTGATGAAACAACCTGATTCAGATTGACCTACCTTCATATATTAAAGGCTGAACTGAGGTCAGTCAGGAGCAGTGCAATAACATCGCAGCTTCATGAGCAGCAGTGTCCTCAATGGACCTGAAAGTTCATTTTATGTACACACATACAGTACAAACTTTCAGTGGCAGCTCAGCTGAGATCTGCACGCTGTGTGACCTCCCGGGGCTGACATTTGAATGTCGCCGCTGTCAGTCACCAGTGAGGGGAGCTCTGATGCCAAAAGTACCGATTTGGTCAATGACACTGAAGATCCCGCACACTCAGAAATAAAACAGTGTTAAACATGTATTAAACACGCCTATATGAGACAGCCATGTCCCAAAATGTTTGGATCCGTGTCTATCAAGTTAAATTTGGAATAAGAAAAAACGTGGAAGGTTAAACAAAGGACTTTTGAATCATTAAAAAAGCCTTTTGTCTTGAAATGACAAACTGTACATACATACTGGTTTTGAGTAACAAATGCATGATTCAAACTTGCCTTCAGCATTGTGGAAATCCTGAACTAGACTATAACTGTTTGGCAAAGAAATTACAAAAACATCTTTGTCTTATATCTGTTAAATAAGTGATTACTTCAGGAAAAAGCTTCCAGCTGTGCTTGTCCCTTAAAAATGTACTACTATTTTATATTCTATTTTTTTAATCTTACTTTAATACCTTCCTTAAGGGCAAAGCATCACACATTAATGTCTATCATTTAACTTCCATCATCATTTTTGAGAGCAACTTCTCCATTTTTCCTCAGTTATATCATTTCGACCTCGAAAACCCTTTGCTTGTCAAGTCCTCTTGAGTCCTGCCTCGCTTCTTTGAGGTTATCACACTATTCTCTGCTGTCTAGGCAGGGCTGAGTGTCTTGGATCACCCTATTCGTGTACAAGATAGTAAAAGCCAGCAAATGCAGCTCCAGAGAGAAGTCTGATCTAAAAAAAAATGATCTCCTGACTTTATGATTTAAGAACAGGTGAAGAAATGTTGCCAGGATAATCTTTCTATGTTCATTAAAAAAGGGTTAAGTTAAAAAAAAAAAATAAATAAAAATCATCTGTGAAACAGTTGGAAAACATTTTGTTTTTCCAGTATAATTTTTGTAAGTTACTTTTTTTTCATCTGTGAAAGCAGGTGGAAAAAAATGTTTTGGTACATGAACTTTCCTTTTCGTCAGGATCATTCAAGTGTTTGTTGTTGTAATATTCATTTTGGCCACAAGAGGCTGAAGAGCATCACTACTCCATGTTCTAAATAAGACTGAAAAATAATTTGTGTAATGTAATGTTTTCTTCCAGGTGAGTTTTAAGTTCTCCATGCATCCTAAACACAAGGTATATACACTGTATTTGTCATGTAAAATTATTGTAATGTCTTCCTTTTGGCTAGAAATGTATTTTAAATGCTGCTAATCTGTCACTTTTAGTCCTGTTTTTCCCCTGAAAAAACATGTCTCCACCTGTTTCACAGAAGAAAAAAAGGAACTCAGTAAAAATGATCCTGGCAAAACCCTTTTTCTTTTATTTTACCAGTTCTAAAGTCATAAACACAATTTAGATGCGACTTACCAGCATACTAAAAATGTTTTTTAATTTCCTCTCAGGACTTCTGTAGCAAAAAAAAAACCCAACCTTGGAGTTAAATATTAAGGAAAAAAAGCTTTTAATAAGACAGGAGATTGAAAATGAAAAGAGAAAGTGAAAAATACAGAAATCCAAAGACTATGACTCATGCAAAAATAAACGTTCCACTGTTTCATTCCAGTGCACAAATCAAGCAAAAGTTCTTGACATATCCAATCATATTAATAAGTCAGAACTTTATTGAGTCTGAAGAAGTCTTCAAAATGCCTTTTGCCTTCTTATTAAATATATCCTGCGACACAGCTACCACTCCTGTTCTGCTCAGTTGCTCTGTTTAATCAATGACTTCCATGACCCCTGTATGACTTCAATATGTTTAATTGCTTCCGTTTCACTTACTTTCCCTAAAATCCAATCGGGTCAGAATTAGCTGCAACTGAGAGATGCTCACTGCAGGACAGCAAGTCTGAACATAAAGGAGGGAATAAAGTGACAAGACTTTATATGTAATGCCTGAAGCTGACCAGGGCTTTAAACATCATGCCCATATAGGAGAATCTGCCTCTTGAAGTCTGAACAAAATGTACTCCCTGTCTGTCTCGAAGGTAGAATTTAGTATCTCTTCCTCTCATGTTCCAGTGGGGAATGCCTCCTCCTGCGTCGCCTCATGACAGCCTGATTGACGCTCTACCTGCTCCGGGCAGATTAATGGCCTTCTATGTGAGTGCAGGTTTACATGACACAGAGAAAGCCTGTCTGTCTGTGTATGTGTGTGTGGAGCTCTGGTTAATTAGCCGCCTCTCCGCTGACAGCTGGCCGACATGATGAGCAGAGAGTGACAAGTTAGAGCAGGCTTTTTTAAAAAAATTTTTTTTTACTGCTGGTGGTTATTTTCTTCAGCTCAGACACAATCTGAGGTGTTTATTCGTCCATTTAGTTCAGTGGACGTGCTCAAGCAGATGGGGAAAGGGGAAGGCTCTCAGTGCAACAAGGCGTAGGGAGAATTTTTCCTCCACTCTGAGCTTTTCGGACCTTCCGTATCTGCTCTACCTCCCACTCTACAATTGGCAAAGTCCTAGCCTATTATCTTGGCTTAAGCAGCTGGACAGCGAGAGGAGATGTGCTGCGCTCACAGCAAAGCAACAATCCACAGGGATCCTAACTTGAAGGGGTTCTTTTTTTCCCAATTGGGTAACCATAAACCGCAAGATACAGTGGTGGTGTTTTTCATTCGCATAACATGAGGTTCTTCCTTTTGTCATGTGAAGGCAAACACATTGTTTTTTCATGGTCAATTCTTTTGATTCTGGGCTATTTTGTTTCCATAAGATGTCATCCAAAACATCCAAAGTATGCATTTTTATTCCTGTGGTTATGTTACTAACTTTGTTTATATGTCTGTAGATTTTTCTTAAATTCACCGAAAGTTAGCATTAGATAATTCCTCATTTGCATATTTAAACATACTATTTCAGAAAACTTAACTTAGAACAAAAAAATTGTTATCTTAAAGTAAATAATCAACTAGGTAAGTTTCATGGTCATATCTATTCGTTTTTATTTTTTTTACCCATTTCCCCTGTAGTGTCTTGCAAAATGTATGGGATTTTACAATACATTACTCTAAAGGCCGTTTTCTAAAAATGTGTTTCTTTCTCATAGTCTGAGCCAGAAATCTCCACTTCAGCAGCACTTACACACACCAAACGTTCCACTTTCATCCCTATCTATATTCTGAAGGTTTGTACAGAGGGGTACGTTCATATATCATTCACAGCCTGATTTAAAGAACATTTTATTCCTAAATACATGGCAAAAACTAACCCATCCTAAAACCCTAATTTGGGTGTCCACATTAAATTGGCTGTATTTTGCCTTGCCCTCTAGCTGACAGCCCTGCCCACCCTAAGCAGTCAGTTCAGTGTCTGATGTGCTAATAATAGATATATGCCTCTTCACACTTGGTGTGGATTGCAGGGAGAATTCTTACAAGATACAACAGGAAACGTGGGGGGTGGGAACCACCTGCATTCACCCAATAATAACTACTCCACAAATGACCGTTTACATCTTAATGCGAGGACTAATTAACATCGAAGAGCAGAGCACAACTAATCTGAGCTATTGTCTTCCACTGGCAAACAGCGGTAATTATCGTCTCCTGTGATATATATTTAACATGCAATGCAAACTAGTGCATTGTGGGAAGAACACAGCACCACTGTAGGGGAGGAAAAGCTGTGCTCTTTTGTTCATCACACAATGAGGATTCCTTGAACTAATTCCGCTGATGAATTAACGTCGAAGCGATACTTATAAAAGAAGTTTAAAAGTTGTTATGACGACATAAATATTCAAGACGTTCCATTTCCTGACTGGGTAGCCTCCGGTGTCACCCAAGTTTAATCTCTAAATGAGCAATCATTTCCAATTGCCATCGTGTCTTCCAACTTTCAAAAAGCCTTTTTGCAGAAGCTTCCAGAGCAGGGAAATGTGCAGCACTCTCCCCACTCCCCTCCATAGGCATTGAAAAGATTTCTCTCCGCTCCACTGCCGGCATCAATTGTGTGAGGCCATTTCCAGTAACTTGGACTTTTTGCCCACTGATTAAATCCCCAAGAGAAAAAAAAAACTTGTTTGTTACAGACTCTGCAATGAAACATAGTATCAACGTAAAGCTTATCAGTATGTTCCTCGTATATATTCTGGCTTCTTCTCTGTCCTAAGGGTGCACGCCTGTGCCTTCTTCAACAAACACTGGCGAGCCACTTTCAACATTCAGTAGGATCATTGCTCATGCTTTGGCACTCTGATAAGCCAGATGATCATCAGCGTGCGTGCGTGAACTTCTTTTAAAAATACAAAAATGTGAGCCCTACTTCAAAACATAGGGCGGCTGTGGCACCAGTGGTTCGATCCCCGGCCTCTGCAGTCAGCATGTTGACGTGTCCTTGGGCAAGATACTCAACCCCAAATTGCTCCCGATGGCCAACAGTGTGTGTGTGTGTGTGTGTGAATGGTTACCACTGATGAGCATGTGGCACCTTGTAGCCTCTGACTCTGTACGTGTGTGAATGGGTGAACGCTGACATGTGTTGTAAAGCGCTTTGAATGATCGCAAAGATTGGAAAAAGCGCTTTATAAAATGCAGTCCATTCCATTTACATGGCTGCTTCTTCACTTCTAAATCATGCGATGCTGAGGAGTCTCCCTTGTTGTTGGTGAACACAAAGGGGATGTGTGTGTTTGGGAGGGGGGGTTTAACAGAGCAGTGTGATCGCTCATGTTTTTCCTGTATGTCCATGTTGGTGGGAGAGGAGTGATCTGTGTGTTCTGAGGCTCCCCGACTTCATTACCAGGAAGGGCAGCCGGGCTTGATAAATAGTCCACTTGGTGAGAAACATTTGTCACCTCACTCACAATATAACACATAGTCATGGAAACCCGAGGCTATACCACCCACCCCCCCCCCCGCACGCGCACGCACACGTCTAAAAAAAAAACTGAAAGAAAATGCCGAGAGTTCTTTGTCAGATGATAGCAGTTACAGGGAGACAGAAGCACTAATCATGGTGTCAGTGATGAAGTGCTGAAGTGTTTGCTTCTGACTGGATGCGCTGTCACAACTCCACATTCCTCATCACGTTGATGAGCTCCAGAGCCTCATAATTCACCACCACTAACGCGTGTGGGAATGAAAAAAAATAAGGATCAATTCCCACATTGCTTCTCCACTTTGGAGTGAGTTGGCACTTTTTGCTCTGCCAATGTGCTTACTGAATGTTAACAGCAAACATTTTAACTACCAGATGTCACCAGGAACCTTCCCCTGTTGATGACTTACATTGGGACAGTTGTTTTTTTGTTTTCTGAAATGTTATGTTTAAATATGCAAATGAGGCAGTAACCTTATAAATATGTGCTAATGTGCATGAATTTACGTAACAGAAATCTGAATGCCAGGTTCAAAATTATGTTGACATATTAGAATCAAAGGTTTTAACAGAGGCACCGTTTTGGATTTCTCTTTGTATCACTCCATGAATCAAGAAATACTGTCAACAGCCATGAAAATAAAAAAATCAATTTTTGCCTTGTTTTGGGGAAAAATAAAATGTTCCATAAATCAGGTTATGAATGATATATGAACAAACCCATCTGTGAAAACCTTCAGAATATAGACAGGAATGAAACTTCAAAGTTCGGTGTATGCGAAGTGTTACTGAAGTGGAGGATTCTGGCTCAGAGTCTGAGAAAAACAGTCATTTTGAGGAAAATAGCCTCTAAAGATGTATGGTAAAGTGACATACATCTTGTAAGACACTACAGGTGAATAGGATGAACATTATTAACTAATAGATATCACCATGAAACTTGATTATTTACATTTAGACAATCTTTTTTTTGTATTAGTTTTAGTTTTCTGAAATGTTATGTTTAAACATACAAATGAGGCGTTATCTAATGCTAACTTTTGGTAAATTTAGGAAAAATCTACAGGCGCAAAGAGACACAGTTAGTAAAAAAAAAAAAAACACCTAAATGTGTATTTTAAATGTTTTCTTTCCACTAATCTGGAAGAAAACATGTTAGGGAAGCAAAAAAGCCCAAACTCTCAAAGTCTACCAGTGCATAAGAAAACAATGCTTTTTTTCCCTATAGGGTCTTGCATTAATCACAGTTTGGTGAGAAAAATGGGATTTTCGCAATTGTGTTTTTATCAAATGGAAATGTTTCATATATAATAATTTAAGCAGCATCATAGTTTTTGTGAAACTCACCCATCTTTGTCCAGCAGCTGGTAATGAGTTTGTGAGATCCTGTTCAGATATGTCTGACGTGAATGTAAAGTATATTTCTGAAACTGGAGTGCGGGATGACTGGACATTGATCGATGACTTCTATGAGGCGATACAGAGCAGAGAGAGGATATAAAAAGTCTGTCCAGTAAACAGAAAGGTCATTAATGTGCTAAATGTCTGCGGGTAACCTCACCCTAATCAACATTTTTTTTCACATGGCAGCATCAATCATCTTATCTAGCCAAAGGCCCTACTCTGATTTCCAAATTGCTGTCTTTTGCATAAGCTTTTAAACATATTGGTAATGTAGCGAATTACATGAGAGCACTAATAGCCAGTTAGATGCCTCTTACTTTTTAATGAAAGCTGCAGGGAAATGTGTGGGATAATTATGTTTTGAATTCATGCAGCCTTTTTTTTTTTTTTTTTTCACTAAACACTGCTGTATGAGATCACAGCCTCCTAGCATCCAGGCTTGTCTAATTTCCCTGTTCTTCTCGGTATAGGTCAAATTTCTACTTGAGTGAGTTTTTAAATTGGGTTCAGAATCATTTGCCCATGAAATACTAGGTTCAAGGTGTACTCAGAGCGGCCGGGTCACAGGTTCAGTGGCATCTACACTGAAAGTGAAAAGCTTGAGGTCCAAATTGTGGAAGAGATTGAATTTCAAATCCAATGATACAGAGACAATCTTTCATCCATTTATCTCCTGTGTCTTCACTACTCTTGAGAAAAAACCTGTTGGCCGGCTAAAGACTGTGCACAACTCAGGTGGCAGGTTTTCTTTTTCTATATCAGATCTAAGAGGTGTGACTACATCCTTTATCCTCCTTAAACTAGTTTGGATTGATTTTATTGATTACTTTTAAAGGGATAGTTCGTATTTTTTGAAGTGGGGTTGTATGAGGTACTTGGCCATGGTCAGTGTATTACCTACAGTAGATGTGGGTTTGTACACCCCTAGTCTGGAGAAACAGACAGTACCAGCACCCAAGCAAAGCAATGTGGACGGGGGCAGCAGCAAAACGGTTTTTAGCCACCTAAAAAAAAAAAAAAAATCAATATCAAGTTAAGTGTACACTATATTTGGAATAAAGGCGGGGAACTGAAGCAGTTATATTCATATAATAATAATAATAATACATTTTATTTATCAAGCACTTTTATAAAAGGTACTCAAAGACGCTTTACAGATACATATTATTGATAAATACATTATAAAACAAGACAACATTTGAATATACATAAAAATGATTATACATTAAAAGCAGACCTGAAAAGGTGAGTTTTGATTTGCGATTTGAACATGGAGAGATCAGTACAGTCACGGATGTGTTTGGGGAGTGAATTCCAGAGGGAGGGGGCAGCAATGGAGAAGGCTCTGTCACTCCACATATATGCTCTCTTAACAGCCACTAGACAACATTGACAAAAACAACACAATTTTATAAACAATTTTACCTGGGGCTCTGGAATCTTGAATCTTTTATGAATCTTGAATCTCCCGTGTTCTGTGACGTAAAATGACTGTTTTTTGTCAATGGAGTCTGGTGGCTTTGAAGAGGGCGATATAATGGCTTCAGTTCATCATCAGAAAGGGCTGTCTGATGCCAAGGTAAGCTGGTTCAAATATTCTTAATATATCACCGTGTTGCTCTGGCATCAGCAGGAAATGGACCCAATAGCACGACTCACAGACAAAAGGGGTAAAAGTCAAAGTCTTTTACTGAAAAAAAGGTTACAACAAAAATAGAACTGTCCAAAAAATATGTCAAGTGGCTAGGCAAGAACATAAACTCCAACGAGTGTATCACTACACTATACCTGGAACGATTCACTGAAACAGATGAGACGAACTGGCACAGACAAAGGGGAAGAGCAGAGAGTAAATACACAAGGGGAGGAGGGTGATTAGGGACAGGTGAAACTAATCAGGGTAGGTATTCACACAGGCGGGAAACACGCGAGGGCAGGAAGTGAAGTCACTGATACGAGAGACAAGAGTGATAATACCAAAATAAAACGGGAAGACCACAAAAGACAGAAAAACCAGGAGAACACATTTTTAGATGGGCCTTTTATTAGGTGGCTAAAATACGTTGTGCTGCTGCCCGCCTTCTGCTGCAGTACATTGCTTTTCTTTCGTACCGTTACTCCTGTCTGCTTCTCCAAACTACTGTAGGTAGTTCATCGAATATGGATATGTACCTCATACAACCCCACTATAAACAATCAGAACTATTCCTTTAAGTCTTTGTGGCCTCCTTGCTATATTTGTGACATTGTGTCACATCCCTGTAGCTTGTGACCGCTCGACAGCATAGGTGGCATCACGGTTGGGTTGGATTGGTGATATAATTTGCATTGGTAATAAAATGCATCAATTCATCTTTGAACAACCCGGTCAAGAGGTACTAGCTGAATAGTGAAAATGGGAAAGCGGAGGCAGACAGAGAGGCAAAGTTAGAACAGCATCAGCTCCAGTGCTACTTACTCCTGCTGTTAGGAGTGCTGTTAGCCCATCCATGTGTTTGATTCAAACCGAATATGCGGTGTTGAAACAATGCAGGGGGGGGTTGTTCTATGAGGTGAGGCAGTGAAGAGAGAGGATGCATTTCTTTAATCAACACAATTAAAACTGTGTTGTATCAGTGAAATATCCACCCTTGCAATACAACATCGCTTTTTACCAACTAAAGCGTGATACATTTTTTAGTACGGCTATGCCGAGGCATTTACACCACTTAAGATTAAGGAAATATCTTGATTTAATGTGGGAAGATCCACACTGATATGAGGCCCATGTGTTAACTATATAGGCAACACAATAATTTTCCCCTAACTTTAACCAATGTGCTTCTGTTGCCTAAACTGAACCACACAAGGAACTTTTTGCGGTACAAAAAGGAAGCACTTCTGTCACTTGAAATCGTTTTTTGCAATTATGTTAATTCTACAATACCTTTGGAGGGTCGTACCCATATTGGTAAAATCCTCTCAGCAGACTTTGGTTTGAACAAGGCTTTGTGTCTGCTCACTGTGATCAAGTTGATCTTCCGTAACACACCCTCCTCTCAAAACAGTGTCACCACAAGACAGCAAGGGCTGGATGCAACAAACCCTGATAGTAAACAGTGAGCGATAGTGTGTTGACAAAGCATTTGTCTGCTCAAACTGGGTTCACATCCTCGGCCACTTTGGTAATGTCACAAATACCAGTACAAATCCCCACAGGGAAATATAACTCACATTGAAAGAAGAACAAATGTGCTGTTGAGGTTGCTTTTTTATAGACTTGAAATAAATGATAAGGTTTCCATCTAGTACAAATAGCTTTGAAATTCAAACCAACCTTAGTCACTATTAACTGGGGGTCATTTTTATTTTATTCCAGGCTTCAAGAGACAATGGAGATACCACAGTATCAACGCAACGCTGTTTCATACCTGCTAAACGCCGACTTCACTTACAAATGGCGATTTCTTTTTTGTAACTTTGGTTAATCTTTCTTTGGGAATGCTTTCCCTGCAGGAAAATGCGTGTGCAACAAGCCTTTTTCACAGAAGACATTTTGACATGTCACAGTAGCAAAAGCACAGGTGTAAATGATGAAAATAATAATGGCTGAATTGCTTCATCTTCACGGTTTTGTGTTGACATAACATTTGTCCGATTAAAGGCAGTTCACCTTCTAAAGACTAGCCTGATGGCATCTATGTGTTTGTAGTTTTTCTATTTAATAGTTTGTTTTCCCCATTAGTGGCAGAAAAAGGACCTGTGATTATTACCCTAAATGAGTGCCCCTCTGACAATAGCAAAAAGGAGGCGAGAGCCTAATGCTAAAAATGACATTTAACCACAGCAGGGATTCCCAGCCTTAATCATCAGTGCAGTTTCCTCCAACTCTTCCTCCTCCTCCTCATCGTCTCACAGCTTAATATCCGAGTTCCTCATCCACGCACAAACACCCAGCAAAGTACTTTTTGCTTCAAGCTGTGATCCTCCCTCGTGTCCATCTACAACAATACTGACTCATTCTAAAATGTTGAAACAACCCTTCACTTTCTCAGGTTGCCACAGTAACTACAGGGTGGATGGCATTACCGTGAGTGGTCGCTGGGTGTTGTAGAGTACAACACACTGTATACTCTCTGAAAAGGGGTCAGTGAGTTTCCGTCATAAGTATCCCTGAAAAGGTTAATGCACTACCTAATTCTCCTGCCCAACGCCATCTTTTTTCCAGCTGTTTATCTTCATTTAATGACCTATTAAGTCATGAGATTTGAAGAGGGAGGTTTTAATGTCACAAACAGTTTGTCAATGGCTCATTTCATTTTCTACCACTGCTCTGATTTACTTACCGTAATTTCCGGACTATAAGCCGCTACTTTTTTCCCACACTTTGAACCTCGCGGTTTATACAATGACGCGGCTAATTTATGGATTTTTCCCGCTTTCACAAGCTTCATGTCGCCAAAAAACTGAGCACCGTCGCATAATGTGACGTAAATCGAGCGCGCTCAAACTTCCCATTCATTACGGTAATTAACTTTTTTACGAAATTTCTCGGTGTTTCATTCAGTGTACCAAATGAACCTCTAAAAACATTATGCCAACCTTCAATTGCATTATTAGTTCTTGGAATTATGGACATTATGAACAGCAGACATTATGAACAGCGGACATTTTAAACAGCGGACATTATGAATGGTCACGATTCTGATTACGGTAGTCATGTTGTCACCCTCATCATGGCAAAGACACGGAGAAAGGCATATGATGCAGCTTTCAAGTTGAAGGCGTTTAAAAGCCTATTTATTTTTGTTCCAAGCCGTGTTTCGTTAAAGCCTGTGTAAAGTTCATTTCTTTCAATGTACCGCTAGGCACCTGCGGCTTATAGACATGTGCGGCTTATTTATGTACAAAATACATATTTTTTAAAAATTCAGTGGGTGCGGCTTACATTCAGATGCGCTGAATAGCCCGGAAATTACGGTATATATCTAAAGTAAATATGGCATGTTTTTTTTCCTTTCTCATTATTTCTGTCTACTACAGGAACATTATTTTTTTATAATATGCTTTTCTGACAAAAAACAAAAAAACAACCTACTGCTTTACATTTCATTAGAATCTGAGCTGTATTGTGAGAGGCAGAAAACACTCAACCGGGCCACTATGCAGACAAAGTTAATAGAAATTTAAAGGCAGAGAGGCAACTCCAGTTCAAGAACACGTCCCATTATTATTGATCTGCTGTATTGTTCTTCCACCCCAACCTTTTCTCTTAAGTGCAGCATTTAAAGAAATGTGAAAAGAAATAACAAACAAAACGGAAAAAGACGAATGAAAACCCTTAACAAATCAAATCTTTACTTCAGTGTTCCCAGGAAAAAGGTCTGTAAAAATTAAAACTCTATTGTGCTACTCTCCACTGCACTTTATGGATGTCGTATACTTATATATGATTCGTAAGTTTTAACTTTGTATTGGATGAACAGTGCTCTCTTCTTCTAACTCATTGTGAATGCATTCAATCATTATCATGATGGCATCTTTTATGCGGTTATTAACCCATATCAGTGCTCTAACATTTCTTCTTCCCTTTACTTTTCTGGTTTCTAGTCAGAAAAGGGACCTATTGTCCTGACATCAATCATGTCAGTATGAATGAATAGTCAAAGGCAACATAAATGAGTTCTATGATAAATATTCTCATTTCTAGTTTTCCTACCAAGGTAGATCTCTGAGGAACATGTTGGAGGCAGCCCAGTAGGCAGTAATGATGGCAATGACGTTTCTGCCCCACAGAATTTACAGATGTAAGAAATAACTGTTACTGCTTCCCCTTGAGTCATATTATATTTCTACACTTGTCTCAAGAATTTCTTCCACTAAGCTATTCTTAGGAATCACTAGCTGTGGATGTGGAGAACACTTGTAAGCTTAAAAGCTAAGCAGATGCCTATTATTTGAACATTTGGTGACATAGTTATAAATAGTAAAAAAAAAAGAAAACACAATAAAGTGGCACAAGGAAATGAGCAAACATGGACCTTATGTTAAAACAAGACTAAAGCTGCGGCCAAATTATAGTTTTTGCTTAGGAAGGTTCCTAACTGAGTGAAATTACCCTGAAGTCTCTCAAGGGGCAGCCATGATAACAGCTATTCATATTCTCTAAATGCTAAGGAAAGGTGCTTTACTTCTTTACTTATCTCCTTTAGCATAGGGTTCTTTGGACCATCTTTTACCAAAGGAAAGGAGATAGCAACATTTAAAGCAACGTACCATTTGGCCATCAATAACATCCACTGTCGCTGTTTAATTGTACACTATGGATAGATGGAAAACATCTTTCTTAGGAGGTGTGAATCCTTACTTAAATTGTACAGCACTGAGTTTATCACTGTACTCATTTTCTATGAATTCTAAAAAAACATCTGGCGTCGCGTAGCGTAAGTGCAGTTGGTACCACGGTGTACTCTGGCACCAGCAGGAGACTGACCCAAAAGCACGACCCACAGACAAAAAGGTTTAAGTAACAGTCATTACTTAAAAAGGAAAAAATAAACAGGTAACTGTCCAAAAAAACCCAGACAGAACAGAGTAACAAAAACACTCGACTAACTATACATCGGTGAAACAAAGCAATGTAACAAAAAATAGGAATTAGCAAAAGGAATAAAGCTGGGATGTTTACTAAAACAGACAAGAGGAACTGGCCCAGACAAAGGAGTAGTGATGTTACGTGTAGTGCCGAGGCTTTGGAGCCTGTGTTGAGTAATCCAGGAAGTTTTCTGTGAAGCGCGTATCGAGGCTTGTATCATTTTAGACCAATGACGTCAATGATGACTTCCGAAGCCTCGCTGCCCATTGGTACCACGTGACTGGTTCAGGAAGGGGTTTAGATCGCGAGCTTTTGACATATATAAACCCATGGGATCCCCTCAAAAAAAAAAAAAGAAGAGAAGGACTTCCCCCGTATGGGAATACTTTGATTTTATTCCTCCCAATAAGGTAGGCTACATACATAGCAACATTATTGCAGATGCATTACGTTTGTTAAAAAAAACAAAACTTTATTTCATTCAAAGGTGAAGTGTTTATCAAAGGAATTGGGTTACAATAATAACACTTTGTCCATGCTCAGGCATTACCGTGCCTTGCATGAGAACAAGGAGGTGGACCCATCCAAGCAGGGTCATTGAAAATATTGTAATAATATACCGTTACAATTTTACCATGTTGACTTTTGTTAATCATGTCCTACAATTACTACAATTAGGTACTGCAATTCCCCCAGGCACACACTGCTGAACGTTTAGCAAGTGTGAAAGCCTCCCTCATGGAGGAATGGGGAATCACTAACAAGGTGACATGCCTTGTTACAGATGGTGCTCCTAATGTGATTGCCTGTGGCAAGGAACTCAGGCTCCGTCATACAATCTGCATTGCGCACACTCTATTCCTGGTTAGTACAAAGGCTCTGACCCCTGTACTCTCTGACATTCGGGCCAAGGCGAGAAACCTCTGCTAAGGTATGTTCTTTGACAGAGGTGCAACTGCAAATAGGGAGACACAAACTAAAGTTGCTTCAAGAAGTAGAGACACGCTGGAACAGCACCTACCACATGCTGAACTGTCTAGTGGAGCTCGGAGAGCCAGTTGGGGCAGCTTTAGCCAGTCTGAACACTGACATCAACATCGCGAGCGGGTTCCTTCCTCTGCTGTCTTTGTTCACTGATGCCACCGTGGAGCTCTCTGAAGAGAAGGTAAAAGTAGTGCCACTGCTCAAAATGCTTGAACAAATGTTATAGGAAGACATAGCAAACGAGACAGCTGCAGTGGCAAGGGACATGGGACAACATCTAATAAGGCAGCCAAGGGAGAGGCTTCAGGCATTGCAGTCAATGAGCATCATTTCACTGGCAACACTACTCGACTCTCGTTCAACGCCATTGGAATTTTTAGTCCTACAAAAGGCACATATCTGAGTCTGGTGCCATAATTAGATCTGTCCAACCCGTCCAATCCACTTTAGAACAACCACCAACATCTCAGGATGGTGAACGTGTAACCCCAAATAAATTTTTTTGATGTCAATTCAGATTAATTACACTACTACACTAACAAGGTTTGTGTATACTTCTCACGTAACAAACTTTGGCGTCACCTGGACGACAGTGTGATGGAGTCACAGAGAACTCAGACACAACAGTGGAGGTCCAGCGGCATCTGGCTGAACCAAATATCAGACTTTTGGAGGCCACACTGAAATACTGGGATGGACAGGAATGTGTATACCCTCGTCTGTACAAGCTCGCCCTCTATCTTTTGTGCACGCCCAGCCTCATCAGTGCCCTGTGAAAGCGTGTTTTCAAAGGCAGGATAAGTTGTCTCTAAAAAAAGAAAAAAAAAAAACTGCCAGACTTAGGCCGGGAGCCCACCGGCCGCAAGCTGCCCCCCCCCCCCCCCCTTCCACCGAACGCGAGAGAAAGTCAGCCACAACCATCTGGTTACCCGGCCTGTGGATCACCTTGAAGTTAAACGGCTGTAACGCCAGATACCAACGAGTGATCCGGGCATTGGCATCCTTCATGCGGTGGAGCCACTGGAGCGGGGCATGGTCCAACCAGAGGGTGAAAGAGCGTCCCAGGAGATAATAACGCAGGGCGCCGACCGCCCAATGGCGAGGCACTCTTTTTCCACCGTACTGTAGTTCACCTCCCGCTGAGCCAGCTTCTGGTTAATGTACAGTACGGGGCGGTCAACCCCCTCCACCTCCTGGGACAAAACGGCCCCCAGCCCGCTGTTCGAGGTGTCGGTCTGTAAAACAAACGGGAGAGCAAAGTTAGGGGAAAACAGTAGCGGCTCCCCACAGAGAGCTTGCTTTACCCTCTCAAACGCCAGCTGACACTGCTCCGTCCACTGGACCGGATCTGAGGAACCCTTTCGGGTCAGGTCGGTCAGGGGCTCAGGTGAGCTCCGAAAACCCCCGGTCAGGAGCTCAGGTGAGCTCCAAAACGAATGAACTGCCGGTAATAGCCCGCCAGCCCTATAAACCTCCTGACCTCCTTTTTCGTCTTGGGAGCCGGACAGGCGGCAATGGCCACGGTCTTCTCCAGCTGCGGCCGCACCTGCCCGCCGCCCAAGTGGTACCCCAGATACCGCACACTTCCTCGGGTTAGCCGTGAGCCCTGCTCAGGGACTCGAGTACTGCCCCCACCTGCTGCATATGCTGCTCCCACGTCTCACTGTGGATGATGACGTCATCCAGGTAGGCAGCAGCATATGCCGAGTGTGGTCGCAGCACCCGGTCCATGAGCCGCTGGAAGGTGGCAGGGGCTCCAAATAACCCGAACGGAAGAGTCACGAATTGGTACAAGCCGTCCGGTGTGGAGAAAGCAGTTTTTTCCTTAGACTCTGGAGACAGGGCAATCTGCCAGTAGCCCTTGGTCAAATCCAGTGTCGTGTAAAAACGAGCCGTGCCTAGCCGATCCAGGAGTTTGTCGACCCGGGGCATCGGGTAAGCATCGAATTTGGACACCTCATTCACCCTGCGATAGTCCACACAGAACCGTACTGACCCATCGGCCTTGCGCACCAGTACGACAGGACAGTACCAGTCACTGTTGGACTCTTCTATTACACCCATCTCCAGCATAGCCTGAAGCTCTGCCTGAACAATTTTCCTCTTGTGTTCAGGTAGCCGATAGGGCCGTGAGCGCACCGTCACACCCGGGGGCGTCTCTATGTGGTGGTGTGCGAGAGTGGTGCGCCCGGGCAGGGGGGAGAACACATCAGCAAACAGCCTTTGCAACGCGGCAACGTCTGCCCTCTGACTCGGTGAAAGTCACAAGAGACCGGGGATGATTTGCCCGTCTTTTCTACCTCCGGTCCCAACTCATCTTTCTCCATCACCGTAGTAGCCAGAGCGGCAGAGGCCACCTCCATTCTTTTAGGAGATTGAGGTGGTAAATCTGTGCCGCTCCCCCCCTGTCCGGTCGCGCCACCTCGTAATTGACGTCCCCCACTCGCCGTGTGACCACAAAGGGCCCTTGCCATTTTGCGAGTAATTTGGAGCTAGTGG
Organism: Bovichtus diacanthus; assembly: GCA_943590825.1. Lineage (NCBI taxonomy): Eukaryota > Metazoa > Chordata > Actinopteri > Perciformes > Bovichtidae > Bovichtus > Bovichtus diacanthus. Next base: position 3,958,100 of record CALSBV010012177.1, read on the forward strand.
ACGGGAGCAATACAAGCACTTTATCTCCCGGTGTAAATTGACGCAGTCGCGACCCTCTGTTATACAGGCGCTGCTGACGCTCTTGAGCCTGGAGCAAATTCTTCCGTGATAACTGACCCAGTGAATGGAGTTTTGCTCTCAGGTCCAGCACGTATTGAATTTCGCTTTTGCTGGTGCTTGGACCCTCCTGCCAGTTTTCTTTTAGCAGGTCCAACACCCCCCGTGGCTTCCTGCCAAACAATAATTCAAAGGGAGAAAATCCCGTGGAGGCCTGGGGAACCTCCCGCACTGCGAACAACAGAGGGTCTAACCATTTATCCCAATTACGGCTGTCCTCGTGAACGAACTTACACACCATGTTCTTAAGCGTTTTGTTAAACCGCTCCACCAGCCCGTCTGTCCGAGATAGTACGCAGCGGCAGTGCTTCGGGATATCGTGTTGCGTAATCCACGAGAACTAACACAAAGCGATATCCCCCGTGCACTCCGGTCTAATGGCCCGATGAGGTCCATGCCAATTCTTTCGAATGGTACCTCAATTAATGGTAACGGCCGCAAAGGCGCTTTTGGGGTGGCCGGCAGGTTAACCAGCTGACATTCGCTGCAGGACGCACACCACCGCTTCATGTCCGCACGGATGCCTGGCCAATAAAATCGGGCCATGATCCGGTTCAGTGTTTTTTCATACCCTAGATGACCGGACATGGGGTTGTGATGAGCCGCCTGGAAAATCATTTCCCGACGGCTGCTCGGCACCAACAACTGGGTGTTTTCCTCCCCTGTTTGCGTATCGCGGCTCACCTGGTACAACCTGTCCCTAATCACCGTGAAGTGCGGGTGAGTGAGTGGTGCGTTTGGGTGCAGTGGGGAACCATCGATACTTACGACCTGGTCGAAAGCATGACGGAGGGTTTCATCCCGGGACTGTTCGAGGGGGAAGTCCTCCACTGGACGCACAGGTTTTGGACAGAGAATCTTTGTCCCGAGCCTCCCCGCCCTCCCCCTCGAAGGGCCCCACCTCCTCCGAGTCCCCACTCAACACCTCACACAACTCACATGTCCCTACTGCACGGGAACGCACCCCCATATCTTTCCCCACTAGCCTATGGAACCCCGGCCAATTCGTTCCCAGAATTAGAGGGTGCGTAAGGCGAGTACTAACTCCAGCCTTAACCCTATGTTTTTCTCCCCTGAACGAAATGGTAAGAGTCACCACCGGATACTCGTGAATATCACCATGAACACACCTCACCCTCACCCACGATGCTTCCACCAATGCCCCGGGCCGAACCAAGCGCTGGTGGATCATGGTTTGTGTACAACCGGTGTCCAGCAGAGCCTGGTGTATACCCCCCTGTATACATACCGGTACGCGGAATGTCCCTTCCAGACCGGGGGAGGAGTCTGGCGGTCCCGCAACCCAGACCAACTGTCCGACCTCCATGAGTGGGCACTCACGCCGGAAGTGGCCGTGTCGCCCGCACCACCAACAATCCTGCCCCGGCGTTTGAGGACCCCCTCTGGGTGCCCGAGGACCAAACCCTCTGACTGGGCCCTGTGGAGAGGCAGAAGGGATATTAGGGGGGTTGGCGGCTGCCGGGGCACCGGCGGCGCCGTGGAAGCGCAGGGGGTCGGTAGTCGCTGCCCCCGCAGGGAGCCTCCTCCTCGGGGGTGGGGTCGGCTGGCAGAGAAGGAGAGCCCCCTGAACCGGCGGCGGTGTCCCTCCGGCGTGCCTCCCAGCCGTTCCAGGATGGTCCTCCTCAGCTGGTCATACGTCTGGCGAGAGGACGCCGGCAGACTGTGGGCCGCCAACTGTGCTCCCCCAGACAGCAGGGGTAGCAGCCGCATCCCCCACTCCCCCCTCGGCCACCCGCACGCCGCCGCCGTGCCCTCGAAAATGTCCAGGTATGCCTCCGGGTCATCCTCGGAGGTCATCCTCAGCATGGCGACGTGCGGCGGTCGGGCCGGGCTCGTAGAACACTTACCCTTGTAATAAAAAACAATGTATTAGATGTTACAATGCACCTTTATTACATCAGTATTATGAATGTTTAACTATTATGTGCCTTATTATTTTTCTCTTATTAAGAAGTGTAAAATGTTGGTAAATTGAGTGATGTCGTGTTCTTTTAATTTGAAAAGGAGATCCGTAGAAATCAATCGCGGAAAAACTTCTCGTAAAGCAAACGATATTTATTCAATGATGATGATGATGAACATTACAAAAGTACGCAGCTGCGGTCCGTCCTATTTCACCGTTCCACAGACCACATTAAAGTAGTTACTCTGTCTCACGGATTCACAGGACAAGGGCCCGATCTATTGTTTTACACGATCTTTTATACCTGCCACCTTTCAGGTATAGTCTTCTCCCATTGGTTGGCGGGGGGCCAGGTCCTATTGGTCCCCTTGTTGGCGCTTAAGCGTGTCCACGCCT
>CALSBV010012177.1:3970536-4080976 GCA_943590825.1 Bovichtus diacanthus
CTAAGAGGCGTGGACACGCTTAAGCGCCAACAAGGGGCCAATAGGACCTGGCCCCCCGCCAACCAATGGGAGAAGACTATACCTGAAAGGCGGCAGGTATAAAAGATCGTGTAAAACAATAGTTCGGCCCTTGTCCTGTGAAACCGTGAGACAGAGTAACTACTTTAATGTGGTCTGTGGAACGGTGAAATAGGACGGACCGCAGCTGCGTACTTCTGTAATGCTCATTAACATCATCATCGAATAAATATCGTTTACTTTAAGAGAAGTTTTCCGCAATTGATTTCTACAGATCTCTATTTCAAATTAAAAGAACGCGACACCCTCCCGAGTGGCCGGTCGCTGCAGCAGCTCCCGCAGGAGAGCACGGTCCTCGCGCTGAGCCACCGCAATCTCCGCGAGAGCCTGGCTCTGCTGCCGCTGTAGGGTGGCCGTGCCCTCCTGCATTGCGGTGAGGAGCTGTAGTGTCTGCCCCAGCGGACTGGGTGGGGATTCTTCCTCCGACATGTCCCTGTTCAGGCACCAAATGTGAGCGGATGCGCTCACACCGGGAAACTGTAGGGGGAGAATGACATGAGGGAGCGTTCGTTGGGTGCGTAAAACAGTTTATTAAAGGCGAGCTCGGTCTCTGTCTCCGTCTCCGTGTCGTCTCGTCTCGCCTCTGTCCCCGTCTCCGCTCTTCTGGGTCTCGTTCGGTCCTGTCCGTCTCTCCGACATGAACCCAGCCTACTGCAAGACAGAACCAGGTCATCGGCGTGCTTTTATTGTGCGACTGATTACCTGATTCCGTCCAGCTGCCTGGCCTCCAGCTGAGCCACTCCCATCTCCTCCCCAGCAGCCGACCCAGCCACCACACCCCACTGCCGCAGTTTGCTTTCTACGTCATTTCGTTGTTGCACAAGCAAATGAATTACCCTCTGCCAAGCTACACATTTACTGCCCTGTGTTCTGTTAAACCACTTCCCAATTTGAGAAAACTAATATGCCCCTTCAGCCATTAGTTTTTTATTATGATACATTTATTGCCCAAATAATTGATTTACACATATTGGATGCAATACCGATAAGACAATTACAGTTTATTATATAGTTATGTTGTACAATAGATTTACTAGAAAATAGACACTATATTGATATAAATGGATTACATGGAAATTGATTTTTTTTCATTGTTTACAGTCATTACCAAGCCTTTACGGGTGACAAATCATATCTGCCTGTTATACACTCTATGACCAACAGATGGTTTTGTGACCACATGAAGCCTCAAAAAAATTAACCATTTTGCAAAACAATTTGCTGGAAAGCTTCAAAGCTTCATGAGGCTTCATCTCACCATCACTACAAAGGAGGGAGCAGAAACTAAATACACAAGGGAGGAAAGGTGATTAGGGACACGTGAAACTGATCAGGGCGGGGCAGGTAATCACACTAACACACAAGGGCAGGAAGTGTGAGTACACCAAAATAAAACAGGAAAAAAATAACTGAAGACTGAAAACAAGGAAAACACAATTTAGACATGGGACGGGGACGTGACTTAGCACGAGGATTGTCTTGACCTCATGACGTTTTCCATCAAGGTCAAGGAAAAGCTATGAAAAGAAAAAAAGACAAACAACTTATTTTCCGACTCTCCGACCGCAGCCAAAGATTCTACACCCATGCTCCTCCCTCAAGCTAAATGTTCACGTCAGCATGCTAACATGGTCACAAGGACAATGCTAACATGCCTATGCTAAACATATATAATGTTTACCATGTACACAATCTTGGTGTTGCATTTTAGCATGCTAACATAGGCTCATTTGTGCTAAACACAAAGTACACCAAAGGCTGATGGGAATGTTATTAGTTTTGCAAGCAAGTTAGTTTTCTCTTTCTTGTGAAAGACGTCAGAGGAAATGCAGCAAAATTAAATGAAGGTTCTGCAAAAGGCCCTTTTCATAAAACTGTCACGTTATGACAAGTCACAGCAGGAAAGGCATGAGTTGAAATGATTGAATTAATAAAAGCTGATTTAGCTCCTTTAGTTTCAGGGTCTTTGTATTATACATGGTGGCTCACTCTTCCACAGCAGACCAGTAAGTCATGACAGTGTTGAAGGGCCTAGTATCTATGTTTTACACTTGAAATTTGATTCAGACAGTTTAAAGTTCTGTATACTGGGCTCGTCTGGGATTCAAACATGTTTCCGCTCGCAGCCAAAGCGAGAAACATAGAGAAGTCAAGGAATCCCAAAAGTCATTAAGATCCATTGTCTAGAAACATGAATGTCTTTACAAAATTTTACTAAAAGATGTATGAGAGGCGGCCAAGAGGAAGACAATCACTGAGATATTAGATGAGAGGATATTATAGCCTACAGTAGATTTTAACACTGGACAAATACCTGCATAAAGACCCTGACCCTGATTGTCCTAACAACTACTGTAATGTAGAAGTTGCTGTGCTGAAATGTGCTAATAAAAATCATAAAATTGAAAAAAACTCTCAGCAAATTGGCAAAGACACACACTGTGAGACATAAATATGACTGGATAGTATGAATAAAAAAAAATGAAAATGAATAAAGTTGACCTTCTGTGGCTCACAGTTCAGACAGATAATGGGCTAATCATTTATTTTTTTGCACCCATAATTAACCACCAATGTTCTGTGAGGGTCTGCCATCAGTACCCCAACCCTACCCATTCACCGAGGGTGACTTGGTCTCCCCTGATGTGTGACTGAAGATTTTACACTTGAACATGACAGAGGAGATGGAAAACAGGAGGACAACAGGCAGGTACAAAACAACACTTTTACAAAATTAGCAACTATCTTTGTTTTTGTTTTTTTAAATAGATTTTAATGTCTGCAATCCACTTTGCTCTTATTTGTGTATCTCTTTAAGTGCTCAAAGGGAGTGTGTGTGCGTGAATACATTTAATAAAATTAATAAACACTGTTAAACCACAGAGTACAAGTGCATCTCAATACTGTATGACATTCTTGTTTTCCTTGAATAATAGCTGTGTGTCTTTGTGAATTGATTTCGGAACACCCTGGGCGGTGGTAAGCCATTCAAATATGTGCTATGGGGTTATCCACTGTCTGTTTATGTGCAGGAGGACAACACTATGCATAAGTTGGCTGTGTGCGATAACCTATCCATAAATGAGAAAAGCTTTTCTCTCTTGTGAGTAAATGAAAAAGTCAACAAAGCAAATCCAATTCAATGGGTTTAGAGGTCAGTTTCATTTCCCGTCTACCCATCGCGTAAGTTGGGAATGCAGTGAAAAGGGCAGTGAGATCCGTGGAGGGAAGGTAAGCTCTAGGCAATATCAATAGCATCACATGCGCAACTGATTACATGCAGTGATTTTGACAAGTTTTTTGATTTTCAGCCTTAGAAATAACGGTCATGTGGAGCGGGAAACACAAAACATGGAGTATAAAACATCGAAGCCTACACTTACCTGTGGAACTCATGGATGTTGTGGATGTCAGCTTTGTTAGATTTTTGTAGTATTTTAATGATATCAAATCTAGCTTTTGTATATGTATCCCTCAATCTCTAAAAGTCCAAAAAGTGTCTTGAAATGTTTTTGGGTTACTTACACCAAAGTATAAATGTTGCATTTTTTTTTTTTTTACCAAGAACACAGCAGGCAGAACAATTTATTCAGACTGAACAATTAAGAAAGAGAAAACATTTTAATTTTCAGAACGCAAGTTTTAAGTCCTGACTGACAGAGTGCAGAGGCATTCCTCAAAACTTCAGGCAAGGAATTTAAAAGTGACAGAGAGAAACCGTATTTGGGATTTATTATCCCAGTCTGTCATAAGGCTATGAATACAATTCATTCACTACTAACTCTCTGAAAACACTTATAATTGTATCGTAACTGTGTGTGGCTATTAGCGCTGATTGTTTGATTTGGACAGTTTTTTTCCCAATAAGGATCATTTGCATAGAAAGGGGACATTTTTGCGCCACATGAATGCATGTGACCTCATTTAAATGCAAATAGCACAGGGCCGCGAAGATGCTATTTGATTGGCAGCACAGTTAGTGTCGCGTTTCACCCTTTGCGGGTGCTTTGAGAACTATCCGGTTCCGTTTTTATCTTAGTTGTGAAGGTTTAGCGCTCGCAAAAACAATGACTTTGTTCATGTGCCCCTCAGTGTCTGGATGTAATGAGTCCAAAGAGCAAAAACCTGAATTTCTTCCTTACCATAATGTACTAATTAAGGCAAAACACATTTCGGATATTGCGCAAACAAAGCCAAATGAAGACTCCAAGCATGTAAACAATTTAGGATTTTAAATGGTTTTAATAAAATGGCAAACTCACACTGTGTTTTGGTTTGTTTATAAGATAACGGCACAGGGCAACTTTACGTTGGTATTTCAGAATAGTGGGTAAAAAGGATGCGCACATATACATTGTTGCTCTGGCTTCTGTGTGTGCCCCGACACCAAACCTTGTGTTTAAATAGGAAGGGGATGACACCCAGAGACGGGTGGGTGTTATAAAACTTGATCAGACATATCATTTACCAATAAATACAGTGAAGATTTTAGCTTGGACTCGGCAAACAGAGAAAGAGGAGCCTTCATCACATCAAAGGTAAATGAATAGCTGATATCCAATTTCTGTGTTTGTGTGTACATGTATGTGCATGCATACATTTGTATGTTCTCAAACCAGTGCCTTGAGGCTCTCCAGTATCTCTTGTTGCTGCCATCCCAGTTCATTGACACTTGTGCCTTCAAGTGACCATCTGCTCCTTGTTTTTTCAGACTGATTCGCAGCTGCTATAAGGGGCTGTAAATCAGGTAAATTGATAAAGAGACCCATCTGTGTTGTGGCAAGATAGATGTTGCTTCAGAAAGGCTGGATATCAGCCTCTCATAGATCTTCACATTGTGTATGTGTCCATGTGGGTTTGTATGCAATCCCAAAATACTTTGTATTCCCAATTATGGTACAATAAACCCTTCTCCTTGAGGTCGCATCATATCGATCCCTACTTCTTGCAAATTCATTTGAGAAAATGTCAGATCGGTCTGTGCATGAAGTTTAATTCAACTGATTTTGTTCACATTACAAAATGGAAAAGGCCAGTTTAGGAGATATTGCCTAATTTCATTGTCCTACTCGTGCTAATGCAACTATATATTGACGCTGTTAATGCTTTGCCTGTGTTATTATCACATTTATTGCGAGATAATAAAAAGGTTAATCATTGTCAGACAATAGCCGATGGGTTCAGAGATTTCGGCCAATGCGTTCCGCCTTTCTTTGCTCTCCGAAGCCCGCTGGAACGCGATTGTAGTCTGTGTAGTATTAGCCAAACGGAAACCAAAACGCATTTTAAAGAGACTACATTGAATGAAGATCTGCAATGCAATTCAGTGCGCCGAGGTGTCAGCTAGTGTCATTATCTAATTTGTACAATGAAATTTGAACAGGGAAGTTGAGAGCTGATAACAGAGACAGTTCACCTTCAAATGTACACATATACAAATAGACTACATAATGCATAACTGTTGTGCAGTTCAAGGTAAATCAATTCTTACGACTCATCACAGGTCGCAACTCTATACAACCTTTAATGACTTAGCAAGTAGACTGGTAAACAGGAATCCTGGAGCACAGGGAACAAACAAGCATTAATACAGGTGAAAAGAACAAGGAAGGAAAACTATTCTCAAAGATAAAAGAGTTTGGTCTAAGTGTAGCTACCACTGAGAAACAATGGAACAATTGAAATTTAAACCAAAAATAAATTGGTCCGGAACCCGAAAAGCATGGCATGGCATATTCTCCAGGTTGCGAAATAATTATTAATCATCTCCCTAGCCAAATACAATAGGCTCATTCAAAAGCAAACTTAAAACACATCTTTTTGCATCAGCCTTCAACCTCTCTTAGTCTGCCCTAAAACATGATAATCCAACTTTATTTTGGCTATTGCTATTACTGTTTTTATTGTATGTATAGTATGTGTGTAAGTTTCTATTTGTAATGCTTTGTATCTAGTTTTTTCTCACTTTTGTGTGTTTTGCTAATGTGGCTCATTGCTGTTTTTATCATATGTACAGCCCTTCGAGGCATGTTGTGACATTGGGCTATAATAAACTTGGACTCGACTTGACTTCAAAGAGAGGATAAAGTCTTGCACAGGATAGTCTTCCTTGTCTTCTTCTTATTAATAGTTGTTCCATGATTCTCGCGGGTAATCAATGCGATGTGGAAATGTGTGCTGGTTTGCTCAGTAGCACCAAGGTTCTCAAAATCCTGAACAGGAACAGGTTTAAGAACTAATTTGGTGGAAACGGGGTGATAAAAGGCAAACTGGGGAAATGGAAGACACAAGAGGAGACGGAAACACAGGGAAGAGACAGGGGCACGGACGTGGCCGTGACAGCCACCAAATCTTCGTCTGTAAGCATATTAATGTTGACATTTCAATCATGGAGTCCTTATAGCAGATAATTATGGGTATAATGGAATTGATTTGCAGATGAATAATGCATTAGGAGATAATGGGGCACACTGTTTATGCCAGTGGTTGTCATGAAACTCAATGTGCACTCACTTTCTTAATCTCTTTTTGCCTTAGTTAAATCCTCTCGATGGCAAATGTGCATTTTGGCACTGCAGTGTTTCTATTTGATCACTGCCACTGTTAAACTCCAGGAGTGGAATGAGATGAAATGTAATAGGTTAAAGCTGCTGGGAATAAGAAGCTCAGGTTTAAAATCGTATCAGCGTGACATTCCGCGTGGATTTTCAGTCTTCTGTCTGCCCGATCCAAACAGGTTCTCCATTTGTCCGTCCAAGTCTAATGCCATTTGTGAGGGGGGGGATTAAAGTATATCTCTGTTAATTCTACAAGAAACTATGCTCACGCCAAGATTATCATCCACAAACAATACTAAAGCAGTACACATACACACACACACACACACACAGACTTTGGCAGCCTTGTGTGGCGCTCAGCACACAGACTGAGAGAGCAATCTCTCCCTCCCACATAGTTCAGAAACATGTCCGCTACAACTTCACTCACAAACCAACATTTTCAAAAGCCGCCCCGGAGGGATTTGCAGTAGTTGTATGTGTCACATGGATTGTGATGTAACCGGTTTGTTTATGCTGAGAGGAGGATGGAGCCTGCCGCGGCCAGCTGGTCGTCGACACTTGAGCGGATCTTCCCCGAGTCGCCACTCTTGTTACGAATTTGCCTCTGCTCCTGATATCGCACTCTCCTGATCCCCCTGCGCTGCTCTCATTCTGCATTCATAGCCTTTTCCAGGCTTGATTTGAAAGAAAAAAAGAAAAAAAACATTTCTGAGGGAATGACAGTAGCCTCACTGTCACCGATGAGGAATTGCGCTCATGTGTATGCACGAGGGCCTTTTAGCAGGTGTCTCAGCCAATTCTTCAACTTCTCTTGACTCTTGTCATCGCAATCAAAGCCATACTTTCCATACAGAAGTGCAGTTGCCAGCCTGTGTCAAATTCAAGCAGCAGTATGCTGTTGGATTAATCCTCAACGCATCTGCTTGTGTTCACTTGTTCCAATGCCCGACCTTGAGTGGCTATGCCCTCAAATCTCAATGCATTTTTAAAAGGCTTGAAACATAATAAAGTCTATTTTCCAAATAGATTTTTGTGAGGATTAACCAAACGCGGTACGACATACTCATTGTTAAGATCTAGACGTGCTGGTAGGCAGATTCTGTGTCAAAGTCAGGATAGCTGTGTCCAATATTACCTGAAAAATTGTTTCCATTTTTTCATTGTACATTTGTAATAGCATCTCATCAATAAAGAATAAATAAATAAAAGAATAACAAAATATATACTTGTTAAATATTGAGGTATGCCGCAGCTAACATCAGTGATATGGCAGCTAAGATTGCCGGTTGTTGTAATAATGCAACATTCTTTCAGGCACGTTTGAGCGATGTGATGATAAATGTCATTGTTCCAGATGACGAAATTGAGCTAATTTTTACTTTTGAACAAAACAATAAAACTCTTTATAATTATAATTCATCGAACTAAATAGGATACTTGTTATTTAGTCCTGGTTTGTTCAATATTTAAATCCGCACAGACCTGTATTATTTTTACATCATGTTGATGTTAGGTCATATATGTTACACATCTTACATCATATTTGTTTTGTTAGGTCACTAAATTAAATTCCCAAAAATCCTGCTCTAGGTAAGAAAGTGTACCTCCCAAATGTCTCAAACTATTCTTTAAATGGGCCTTTGTGCAGTGACAAACCTAAAATATCCTACAAGAAATGACCTGCTAAATAACAAACAACATGAATCTACCATAAACAGCATACGATAAATTGCTGGCATTCAACAACAGTTTTACAAGTCCCTGAGGTTTACCCATGAGTACATAAACAAAGAGAAGTTGTTGCTATTATTACTGAGCTCCTTATTTTTTATAATCCTCAAGAAAGCCATCAGCAAAGCGATAAGGTCAGCGTGCGCTCCTCTGACGACACTGTTGCCTTTACCGTGACAGCTCGGGCTGACGAGGGGGCGCCAAGAGACTGATCAGAGCTGCAGCAGCCTCCCTGTGCGAGGCCTGTCCGCCGTTAAAATTTCATTCTGTCATGCACTATTGTGATAAGCCCACGTCTCCTCAAGCTCGGGTAAAAGAGGCTGACAGCTCATTTCCAGCAAAAATGGCAAAGGCCTGTTAATGTGTTCGCATTTGTGAAACTAAGAGCGCAAACAGGTGAGCTTACGTGTAGCTGCGTATGTGCTACCTGTCATGTGAAATGTAAATGTCAAATCTCTTTTAAAAAACCTTTGCTGAAGGTGCTTGCTGTGTAATGGATGATTCATACCGTAATGGCAGATAGCAGTGAAAGGCTTTTGAAACTTCATTCTGGGCTGTGCTTTGGAGTACCCTGTACATGCTGGTTGAAGTGACCTATTATATTGATATTTCTATAAATATCTTGGCTGTTCTCGTAATGATCATGTATTTCCATTTACTCCAAGTTTTGGAAATGTGAGCGCTTGACCATTGTCTGCTGTCCTCAAGGCAGCGAGTAGAGATCTATCTTTTTTTTGTGGCAAACAGTAAGACACCAGGCTCACCGGGGTTCAACAGTAGCTGACATTTCTCCTGTCACGCCATCCAGTTCGACCCGAACTGAGGTTGAGCAGACAGCCCCCACCCTCCAGTCACCCCCTTGCCGAAAGTTACCACCATAGTCCACAGCTGTAGGGTCTCACTGGCAGGGTAGGAACTGTGTTAAAACATTTTTATAGGTATTTGGTTTTTCTTTCAATTTTTTATTAAGACTTCCATGTTATTTTCAGCCTAAATTACAGTGTCACAAAGCAGGAAAAGTGTTTGTGTGTTAACTTCTTTGTTCCATTATAAAGGCCAAATCAACAAATTTCAATAATATTTCCGTGATCGGACCGTGGATTCACTCCTGGGGGCAAAATCCATGCAATTGCTTTTGCGGCGTTGACCAATAGCAGGCCGTCTAGACTATTAGCTGTCTTACACCGTCAACTTCAATGTTTCTACTCTATGCTAATGCAACTCTAAAATATGAGAAATGCATCTAATTGTCCAACAGCCAGATCATTGATTGTTTGACCTGTTAAACTACCATAAAACAGTCAGTCAAACAACACATTTGGCCTGAAAATTTATCTGGAGTGACGTGAGCACTTAGAATGGAGCTAAATCCATTCAGGGTCTGCCAACTTTATTTATCACTCCTCTGTCTGAATACAAACTGCTCCACAAAAGAGGATTTTTTTTGTTATGACCATAAACTGTATAAAAGAAGTGGACTAGGTCACCGTGACGCCACTAAGTGACTTGTGGAATACGGTTTTGAAGCCACGAGTTTGGCACATTGGCCGTCGCCATATTGGTAATTAGCCACCATCTTGTTTTTGAAACAAAGGGACACGAGGGTGGAGCAAAGTAAAATCGAATGCTGAACAAGAAATTAACTTTGATGACCTGAAAACATGGACAACACCCAGACTGGACAACGCTGTGGTAGCAACCTGTCAATCACAAGGTAGCCACGACGCAAAGCACACCCTGCTTTATTATCTGTTTTACTCTAAATGGGATCATCATTTACAAAATGAACATAATGCTGTATTGCAGAAGACTTAAAAATAGTGATTGAAACCATAAACTCATTAGGAAAATGTATAATAAATCAAGTCAGAAGTAAGAACATTTTTCATAAACTTCTGACTTATTTTTGCAACCAGTGGACCCTGCTGGCCATTGGAAAGAATGCAAGTTTAAGGCACAGACCCAGAGGTTGACACTTGTTTATGAGACAGGAGTCAAATGTTGCAAATATGTCTTTTGAATTAACTGTGTGAACATGATCAAGCTAATGAGCTTGCTAAATGACAGTTAGCAAAGTCGTGAGGAGAGTTTTCTCTCTCTCTTTATTGACTGAAATGGTGTACATTCCGCAAAAACAATAAGCCAGTGTAGAGTATAAATTGCACAATGCAGAGAAAATATAGCTGGTCATAGCTTGGGGACTTATTGCTAGAATAATGCTAGCATATTCTGGCTGGGTAGCATGTTAGCACTTAACTCGCCAGCTACAGTAGTTCACTAGCCCTGCGAGTAGTTGCTACATGACCAAGCTTATAGAGTACTCCAAATATGTTCACGGACAAAAGCTGATTTATTTCACTGTGCCGTTTTTTAAGATCATACCAGGCCTCAAGAATGCAAATCATAATGAATAATGAATGCAATCTCTCACCTCTTCTTTCTACAGTCGACTGGGTGGCAACATGTCATAAATTGATTTGTCTAACTTCGCCATTTTTTTTCTCTCACCTTGATACAATTACATGTAGGTAATTTATTTTAATGAGACATTGTTTTGTGAATAATTAAAACAAGTAACGAGGTGACATGTAATTATGAACATGCTGTTCTGTTTCACCCTGGGGCTGAAAGCTAAAGATGGAAAGAGCTTTTTTTCCCCTCACATGTGAATCATCAGGCTGAATCTCTAATGAATCGGTGATGATATTGTGGGAGGAAACTTGTCTCGAGTAAAGCTGAGCGTATTCAAACTTCTGAAGTGAAAAGCTTTGAAAGTCGGATCACTCTGTCTAAGCCTGGTAATTGATTTTCTGTCCGCTATCTCCAAAGTCCTCTCTCTGCCTTTCTCGACGGTCCCTAGTATCTGTCTCTTTTGTTCCCTCTCTCTTTGGCTACTTATCCCCTTCTGTCTGCACTCACCACCTCACTCAGCCATCCAGCGGGTCTGTCCTCATTAATCAGGCGTGTAGGCAGCATGAAGAACAAGGGTATGTTAATATTCTCTGTCAGGAGCATGCTGCACCGCGCACATGCCTGCTCACGTGCTCACTCGTCTTCCTACCTTCCAGCCTCCCTGTCTGGCTGTCTGCCTCCCCCTCCTGTCTGCCTGTAGGTGGCCATGCACCAGCAGGGTTTAATGAGCCTTAAAGGACAGAGGTTTTGACATGGAGCTTTGCTGTTCATTTACGTCAGACCTGCGAACATAAATGCAGCCCTTCTCTGGGCTTGGTTGCTCGCGCTGTGTGCAGAGAGAAATGGTATGATCTTAACCTTGGGCTCGTCACTCTGCTTATCACAAGTGACTGGTTTGTCAAACCGACAATCTATAATGTGTCACATGTGATCATTAAACATGATGAGGTGACGAATGCAGTCTCACCCCTCCAAAAGAAGCCCACATGACCCAAAAATATCTCACCTCATTCCTCAGGCACCACTGAGTCACTGAGGGGAATGGATGGGTGAGGTAGGTGTAAGCTGCCCTGGGCAGGAAGACTCAGGTGGAGTGCAGCGCAGAGAAGCAGCCATGGACCTGAGAGTTTGTTTTTTTCCCGTCAAGGCTGTCAAGCCAGATCACACCTTTGCATGTTGGACTGAAGGTTAAAAGAGAGTGGCATCGCTCCCTGAGGTAACTTTCTCCTCTGAATCATAGAATTAACCTCACAAATTCTGACAACATGCAGCTAAAAAGGGCGGAAGTAGCTCAGTCAGTAGGGACTTGTCTTGGAAAACAGGAGGGTCATTATTTTGTCCAAAAACGACATATATCTACAGTATATGTCAATTCATCATGTGTAACTTGAGGTTTCCTCCATGATGTGCTTCAATGTAAATGCTCCGCAATGTTAATGTGCTTCCCATGTGATAGTACATGTGAAATTGATGTTTTTGCTTGTGGTGTTTTACATTTAGTGTGTAATGTTATCCAAAATCCCATGTAAGTCCAAAACATGTTCACATGTAAATGGTTTTCCTCGTTTGACATACATATTGTCTCACATGTGATACATTCCTTTCATACCATAGAAAAAAGGAGAGAGAACTTGAAATTGGCTGACTGAAACTACACACTTAAAGAGAGCAGCAGAGGGGAAATAGAAGTTTCTGTTGTTGCTAGTGCTAAATTGTCCTTAAGTCAAGTTGGTGATAAAGCAATGCAGTAAGTAAACCAAGACTTCTTGCTTCAGTTTGGCCGTATGGTTTGAACAACTCTTCCAAAAGCTCTAATTACTATGGTTACATCAAGTAACTTTCTTGTCATAAAAACCAATTAGGTAGTGTTGCCTCACAGCGCTCCCTCCTGATGCTGAAAAAGAGCCAGTGCAGCACAGTTGACAGGCAACTCCTCCGGGAAGCTGGAACAGGGAGAGAAGCAGCGATGCAGTGGCTGAATCCTTAAATTGAAAGGATTGTGTTTTGCTAGTCTGAAAAGCTCTTAATCAATTTTGAATGATGTTCAGTAAAAAGGCATGAATGCTTCATTTATCAAACAGAGAGCTTCCCCCTAACACTGTCAATGCCTTGCAGCAAGATATTGACATAACATCTCAGATGGTAAATCACAAAGTGAGGACGATGACAAGATGAGGACATGAACTGATTTAATCATCCTTATCCTTTATTTCACCTCGAGGATCATCCAGTGAGGGTCTTCATTTACAACGGAGGAAGTGAGAAATGGGAAGCAAAATCAACAGAGTGAAATAGATAGTTATATTGAAGGATAAGACAGGATTGGAAAATGCTTAATGTAACGTCATTCATGACAAAATATGCCATTTTACGTTAAAGAGCTGAAATAAACGGCATAGTTTAGGGGATGGCAATGTCGCTCTGTCGGACCCCCACACAACTATCAGACGAATTGCTATAACATTTGGTACAGACATTAATAGTTCCCAGACAATGTATCCTAGGAACTCTCATGATCTTGGGACTTTTCGTCTATCCCCACCATGAGGTTGACATTTGTGGTTTTGAGTGAAATGTCTTGACAAGTACAGGATGGATTACAATTCAATTTGGTAGAGACTATGATGTATGAATTCTAATCACTTTGGTGATACTTTAACTTTTCATCGAGCACCATCATCATGTCAAACTTTTAATTTGCCCAATACTTTGATTCATGATCAAATACCTACCAATCTAATGACATTCCCGTCAGCCTCGGCTGTACTTTGTGTTTAGTGCTAATTATCTCCGCCAGCCCTAAGCCTGTGGGGAGATAATGCATGAGGTTGTGTGTGTCAGTTTGTGTGTGTGTATCCGCTGCTTATCTCGCATACTACTGGAACCCATTAGGCTTATTTTTGTTTTTTTTTGCACATTTATGACTGTATGCTTATGGACCTTGCGGTGATTCAAAATGAATTTAAAGAAACGTACCGTCATTGGCTGCTGACTTTCTAGGCTAAAAACAAGCCTCACCTACTCTATTGCAGTCCACATTTTGGCCTTTTTCATGGCTCAACCACTGACATCCATAGAAAAGTTTGACTCATATTGAACTGATATGAAGATTAATTCCATACGCGATATGTGATGATCCACTAACGATGGGCACGATATGAGATGAATGAATTCCTGTTTTTGTTATCTCCGCCGCCATCTTGACTCGACCACGAGGTACAATTGAGTTTCAACTTTTTTGTTGGGGAGGGGAGAGGGAGACACCTGGCGGAGATCTGCACTCTACTGAGTGACCTTTTCTAGTTAGCAATTGCAAGCATGCACACATGATAAATTAGGATGGCAAACATTTAACATCAGCGTGTTAACATTGTCATTGTAAATACGTTAGTACGCTGATGTTGGCATTTAGCTAATAGCTCTGCGTGACCTCTGGTAATGCCCAACATAGTTCTTCTAACCTTCAGCCTGAGCAGAGGTCTAATCAGACAGGGCATGTTATAGTAATGTTGAATGTTGGTAAAATACTTTATTGAATGTTTATTAAATGTCGAGCAGGATTAGGCAGTCCTGCTCTTATGTGAAGTTTTTGACTACTGTGTGCTTCAAAAGCTTGTCTTGGTTGGCTCCCAGCTGAGTTGGGGAACTCATGCCTGTCCGTCTTTTTCTGTCGTCTCCAGGCGTTGCCTTGGTGATGAGTATCATTAAATAAAATTACCTTTTGAGCTAGCGAAATGCTGAAGAAGAGAACACAAAGGTTGCTTGCGCCAATTCACAGAAAACCATTGTGAATAGAAAAAAAATCAAGTCTCACACTCATATGACCTTTCTTCCCGCTCCGCCTTGGGTAATTATTACTGTGATGTAATTGAAAAAAGGTAATTTACGCAAAATGAAATGGCCGGGCCACATTCAGTCATTTTATTTAGCCAATACAAAACATGATACTGTGTCTGGCCCACCCTGAACACATAAATGCTATTCAAAGAATTGGCTGCAATTATTTTACCATCTAGAAGAAATGTTGAATAACATGTTGTGCCATTATTAAGCAAATTATCAGAAAAACACCTCTCATGAGATCCAGTAGAATAGATGTAACTGCGTTAGATGTTGCACTGCTGTTTACAAAAGGATTAAACAGACCTTACTCCTGATAAGGCTGCAAGATTATATGTAAAAGTCTTCCCATTTTATCATCAAATAGAGAAGAGCCCATCCCCTCCCACTCTTATTGAGATATCATTTCAAACCCTATTTCCCAAGTCTATTTTCCCATACACTTAAGACACGCTGTGAGCCAGTTCTGCATGCAGAGGAAGACTCACCTCAGATGACTGAACTCTTTACCTCCACCCCCACAAGACAGAAAGAAGTTTGAAGCCAGTCGGCAACTTTGTCAGTTATCTTAAAGGGGCTATTTTCTGTGATTAAATAGAACAAAATGGCAGTTTTGCTTCTTCTAGGCTTACTTCAGACTTAAAGATTGATGCCACCCAATTATGTAAGGCCCATTAAAACATTTCTGGCTATGCTATCCATACGGCTTTTTTTTTATTTATTTTTTTTTTTACTGAAAACAGACTGAACCGGGCCCAGCGCCACGAGGGGTCTTATCCATAGCCTCAGAAATTCTAAATAACAACAACATTGGCTACTGTTTCAACATCAAAGAATACATGTATTAATCAGAGCACTATCAGAGGACTAAATATATTTAGAATGTATGAACGATTCTCTGTCTAACAGCCGTGTGCAGCTTGCAGCTCTCTCTCTCTCCTTGACCGTCCCTTCACGTCTCTGTTGGTTCCCTTCTGTCTGTGTATTGCTACAGTAGGGGAAATAGATCTAGGATCGAAAAAGCAAGCAGCTAAGAAAGCAAACTAAGTGATATGTTCTGTCTATATATCGATCTGCTCCACTCTGCACCTACACACGCCCATGGCCCCTACACACAGCGAACAGCGCTGTCTGGAAAAGAACAATGAGCAATGGTCATATGTGTCTCAGAAAATCATTTTGTTGTTTTAATTATTTTTCTATAGGTACATGAAGCTTAAACAGGGGGGGGGGGTACAACTGAGAGGGCTAAGGCCATTTAAATAAATTAATTTTATTTAGTGAAAAAAATGGTCCCCTTTTTAACATTCCTCTCAGTCCCTTCATCCTGGCCTGGACTGAACCAAAACAATAAAGCTGCAGGCCGTAAAACCAAAGTAATGACCTGAAAGCCACTAAAATGCATCGTAAAACTGAGAGAAACTGCAGAGTCAGTCATCCTTTCTTGTAGGTTTGTCACCGAAAGTGACACTTTTCAAGTTACACATGGACATTTTTGCCATGTTTATATTCAGATGATTGATTAGTGTAGCTTCAGAGAGGACTTTGCAGTTTAAAGATGTTTACTTTTTTCTGCGTAATTAAGTCCGTCAAACGTAAAAAATTATTATCACTTGTTGTGAAAAAAAACCTCATAATTTTGATGTTGCTGGGCAGACATGTCTATTCAATACTGCAAATTATACTCCAGTTAGACAGGCCAGTTCTGCACTCCACAATTACAGAAGCTGCTGGTCCACCATGGTGTGTTATCTGTTACAAGGCTCACAAATCAACCACCATTTCATTTTACTTCCATTACCACGAAGAAGACAAGATATTGTCAATGGAAGCAGGGAATCCCTCTACAGCCAATTTATAAGGTAATAGATTAGCCAAGGCAAAAAACCTGAAATGGCAATTTTTGAAAGGACTGTGCAATACATTCATATATATATATATATATATATATATATTTATTTATCGAGTATTTTCTGACCTGGAATCCCCTGTAGTTACAATGAAGGACAAACTAAATCTCATGTTAGTGTTTAATAAGTTTGGTCTTACTCAAGGCTCAAAGTGTGTTTTCTTTGCATTAACTTTTATTTAACTGCTGCTCTTCAGGTGAACTATAGGGAGAACTACTATGATAACACTCAACTAGGTCAGGCTTATGTAATCATATACTTGACACAGAATGACAAACACTGGTGCTCGCCTCTGATTATGTCAGTTCCTTAAGGGGAAAACAGTCAATAAATGTATTTCAAGTGAAGAAATGATACTAATCATGATGAATACTAATTGTTTTTACTGCGGATGAGATGCCCCCCGCCTGACTCCCAAACATTCTTGCAGTTATCTGCCAAGTCAGTGTACGGTTAGGAGGTTCTCTCAATTCTCTCAGGTTCAGTTTGTGATGGAGGGAATTCCAAGATGTCCAGACCTGAGCCCGGCTCCACTCTTTGACCTTCATGATAAAGAAATAACTAACCTGCAGGCCGGAGGAGATTCCTCAAACAACTTGTTTTTAAAGTAAACATCTTCTTGTAGTAAGAGACAGGATGTGTTGACGAAAAAACATGGTCTCTCTCTGTCTCACCAAGTGTAGTAGCCCAAACTTAAGTCACGATGTACATGAACCATAAGGGCCTGTTTAAAGTCCGATGCTAAAGTCCACCATCCACGAGGATCACCTCCCTTGTTGTAAACGTTGTGAGTGAACAAGGATGTACTTCCTGGAAATTGTTTTGCCACTGAGCATACCAGTGGTAGCAATTACAGGGCCGTAGCCAGGATTTTAGGTTGTGTCTATATGGTAAGCTTCAATTTGCGAAACTCTGTGAAAACTCTCACGAGACTTGCTGCAAGACCATTTATCCGAACCTTAACCTATGTCTAGTCTATGTCCAACCTTAACCATCTCGCTAGAGTTTTGCAAACTGAGGGTTACCATCTAGCCGACTACTTATCCTAACATTAAACATTAGAAGTCAATGCTTAACCTTAACCATCTTGTGAGAGTTTCGTGAATTGAGGATTAGCATCTAGACACGACCATGATTTTAGAAATATTAAGATCATGAGTCCTAATGCCATGTTAAACTATTTTACTTAACGTTTTATTTCCTGAAAGCCTTCACATTTTTTAAAGCTTACTCCACACCACCAATAATACAGAGTCAGGGGGAGAGTCCTTTATAGGGCTTGGTATTGTGTCTTTAGCATCAAGTATGGAAAAGTGTCTTTTAGGGAAAGTTGGTATTCAAATGATTTGTCCAATTTTTCAGATGTTTTACTTGTTCTTTGATCAGATATTTGACTAAATTAGAAAACTTTTAAAATGTTATTTGGGGAAAATCTTTTTATCATTTTAAGTAAACACCGATGCATGTACAGTACCAGTTAGAACATATTTTCTGAAATGAAAACATGTATGTATTTGCTAAAGAAAGGTATCCTATTTATATGGTGGCCCAGGCCTAATCCTTTTATTAAAAAAAACATTGAGTACTATAATGTTTTTTTGAGACAAGGTTATCTATAAAAATACAATTGTCAAACACTGCTTACACCAACTAACCCTAGTTTAAGCTGAGTTCTGATAACGCCCAGGAGTGCATTAGAATGAAAGGAGTGCATTAGACCGGAAGGAAAGCTTGGGTATTGTTATGTCAGCATGCACAAGGGTTTATTGAACCAGGTATATGGCCTTGAATCTAATAGAAGGAGACTGTTCATTTAGCTATTATTGGACGACTAAATGAAAGAGGCTCTCCGCTGCTGCTCACTGGCTCCTGTCTTTTTTTTTTCATCAGCTCAATGCTTATTTGTCAAGCCTGCTATTCTGTGATGGTGAGCCTTCATGTTCAATTTGTTCAATTTATGACTCACATATAAAGTATAACTAGTACTCCTCTGTAATACAAAGACACAGGTTTAACCATTTAGAGGTACATAGAGGACAACTCATTTTCTAGCATATAGGGCAGCCTATACTGCATCGCGTTTTCTCCACTGGAAGGGCACCGTAGAGAGCACTTCATCATGTTTTCTCTACTGAAGGGGCATGGTGGAAGACACTTTCAGTATTTTATTTTTTATTTTTTTTACATTACAGGTCATTTAGCAGACACTCTTGTCCAGAGCGACTTACAGTGAACTAACTACAGGGACAGTCCTGGAGTAACTTGGGGTTAAGTGCCTTGCTCAGGGGCTCAATGGTGGCAGCCTGGTATTGAATCACAAACGTCCAGTGTTCTATCTGAAAGCCTGACTACTAGACTACCACCATTTGTTTGATTTCTTTTGATTAGTGTGTACTTGTTGTATTTAGCTCTAAACATTTTAGACTTCATCATGTTATCTTCACTGGGAACTGAAGAGGGCACACAAACTGTTCATTATGATGGATGTTTTACTCTGTCAGTTTATACTTTAGGGACTGTACATGAAAATGTATTGGAGTGGGGAGCAGGGCTGAATTCTAAATGTCATTGTATCAAAAAGCAAGGCCCTCCGCTGCGTTAAGAGTATTTTCTTTGTCAATATATTTATGGACAACAAAAGAAAAGAAAAAAAATCTATATTCAATGTTCACTGATTATTAAAAAAAAGGAGAGAGAATGATCTAGAGAAGGACATTGGAGTGGATTGTTGGATTGATCTTCTGTGAAATGCCTGAGGGTCATCTGTCATTAACGGTTAACTCCTAAATACGATATCTGCTTCCAAAAAGAAATCGATTAACCTTTATAATAATTGCAAAGTTCACAAAGAAATGAGACATGTACTACATCTCATTGTTTAGCAAAAAGTAGTCACCAAGCCATGCGATCCATCGATAGTTATTAGACACGTTCAAAAATACTGTCATGAATATGGTCTCAAGGATATAATTAAAACTTCAACAAAGGGGTCATTTATATTCCTGAAATGAGCAGCAGTAAAACGGATGTTCCGTCTGGAAGGGACAGCTAAGCTGCTCAGCAACACTTTCTTCCTCTGTCAAAAGAAGAAAGGCAGGTCCAAGGTCAGTCAGGCTCCTTGCTGCTCACCCTGTCAGCAATATGACGGGAATGTGTGCTGCATATGAAATGTGCTGCGCTGTGCATACACACCTGGCCCTGCTCTCATCCAGTCAATAGCAAATGTACACATCTCTCTTCTGATTTATTTTTGTATTTCTTATCTACGTTTTGGTTGGAAGCAAGATACTTATTCAGTAAATATTGTAATTATATTATAACGTGTCTATGATACTTGTATGCATATAATAGTGTCTGCACTATTGTTGAATGATGTTAATATATTGATTGCACAAGTACATTTACTCCTGTCTACTTCATTACAAATTTGGAGGTACTTGTACTTTACTTACTGTACTTACATTTTTAATGCAACTTTATACTTCTCCTCCACTACATCTCAACAGGAAAATATTGTACTTTTTTTAGTCCACTACATTTATCTGACAGCTTGTGTTACTTTGTAAATTATAGATTTGCATCTCCTTCCTTGAAAAGAACACATCTCCAGATTATTTTTGAATGTTTGTGATAAACTGAAGGATTCTTTGTGTCGAGAAAGATATTCGCTAAATGAACAATTTCTTTAAAAAGCCTCCTAGATCAGCTGGAAAATGTATCATCACAAAGCTGAAAACAAGGCGGTTGTTTTATGAAAAATTTACTTTTTACAGAATATGATGCATTGCTCTAGATTAAACTAGCCAACAGTATATAAAGGAGTTAAAATGACAACAACCTCAAACCTCAACAGCAGTAAGATGCAACAGACACATTAATGCAGCAGCATTAATGACAGGGAACATTTTACTGCACAATGAATACTTTTACCTTTCATACTTTACATGTTGCTGATAAATTTTTCATAAAACAACCGCCTTGTTTTCAGCTTTGTGATGATACATTGGTACTTGTACTTGACTTGAGTATTTTCACAGTGTTGGATTAGTGCCTTTACCTCCGTGACACATCTGAATACTTCGACCGCCACTGATTGATTGCTTGTATTTAAAGTTTGTTTCATTCTATCACCAACAGTTTCCCTAGTATCTTCATACCTGCAAGAGAATGGAAATGTTCCATTCAAATCACTGACTGTCAACATACACACTGCCAGCAACAGTCGCAAGCAAATACCCACAAATCATTATGTTCATAAGGAGCAGGTCAGTGGTGTTTGAACTGTACAACCTAAGACCATCATCACAGATAGGAGCTAAATGACCTGAAGCTCAATACACATCCATATGACACTTTTCACATGTGACGAACAGAATCTAGAGCGCCAGCTGAGGAAACACAGAGGCCCTCATTGTCCTGCAGTCGCTCCTGCTAGACAGAGAAAACACAGAAAACAGTACAACTGACACAGATTCAGGTGTCTGTTGTTGCTGCCTGTTTAACTTAACGTATTGTCTTGATTAATGTTGTACGCTGCTTTTATAGCACTCTGAAAAACCTTGGTATGGATAATTACCCTGTTGGCGGTAGAAGCCCACTTATTTTTACTGGTTGCACTTATACTGCGTTCCAGACAACTCGGAACTCCAACATGTCTGACCTACTAGAAAAAGTACTGTCAAATGGAACGCCACTCAAAGTCAGAGTTCCCACTTCTGAATGCATCTACCTACACATTTATGATGAAGCCGTTGTCTGACAAGAATGGAAGCACCCGTTGTGAATGGTAAAGCATTAACTAAAAAGGCAGCGTAAAGTATATTTGGTTGTGTTCATTTGGATTGAATGTGAGTGAATTAGGCCTGAGCTTCGGCACAACTGATTACAGTCACGGCGAGAATATAAAAAAGGAGCAAAATATGAACTTACATTGGAATTCTCCAAGTGCGACACTGTACATGAATACATGTCTTCTCTCTATGACATAGTCAAAAAAAAAAAAAAGATGAAAAGTGACGAAGCCCATCTTGT
This sequence comes from Bovichtus diacanthus, assembly GCA_943590825.1. Classification (NCBI taxonomy): domain Eukaryota; kingdom Metazoa; phylum Chordata; class Actinopteri; order Perciformes; family Bovichtidae; genus Bovichtus; species Bovichtus diacanthus. Next base: position 3,992,099 of record CALSBV010012177.1, read on the forward strand.
AATTTGCTCTACTGTCTATCCAGTTTATGTTTGGGGAGCATAATATTTTCCACATCACCTGTACTTCAGTACTACACAGATTTGTGTGACTGTGTTGCATGAATCACACTCCCACACTAATCCTCCCTCCAAAGCCTACCTTACGAGTGGCTAGCTCATCTGACACAAATTGTTTTTCTAGCCTCCTCCCCTCCGGCTTTATCGACCACTGACATGTTTCATAAAGGCCCCACTCCTGTGAGAGATTTCCTGGGGCGCCTGAGAAACAAGCTGTGACTACATAGCTTCTTTCATGCCACGATCTTTCTCTTTCCGTGCAACATTTGATTGGCTGAGGTGATGGAAACATTAGCTTGCATGGTTTTATTTTCCCCTCTTCAGTCAGGATTCATCGTGCCTCACTTGGTTCTCCGTCAGCGCTCGTACAGCTTTTGTCTTCGAGCTGTTTTGCCGATTGACTTGATTTGTGCTCACACAAGATTGATGTCCCTTTTAACCACAAACTAATTCTGCAGGAGCTTTACTGTCACTGTACAGAGGAACTCACATGAGACTATGCTCTGGTTTTTCTTTTTTTTATTGCATGTATTATTTTTTGAACTAAAAGCTTTTGTCCTCTGCTTCAGCATTCCAAATAATGGCTCTTTGAAAACGTGCCTCACATCAGGAAATTGTAAACACAAGTTTAAAGTAACTGCACTTTAAAAGAAAGTGTTCATAAAGATGTTCATAAATCATGGAGGAAGGTACACTTAATTGAGTTGCGTCATGGAAATTTCATTCATTAGGATTTATAGTGTGATCATTTATAGAAGGTTTTAAATTGAAAGTTTGAAACTTTATTTCACGGTATGGATTTGTTTTCTGCTGAAAACACTGAAACACACTAAACTACATTCACACTCGTCACTTAAGACTTGTTTTTATGTATATTTGCAGTGGTTTCAATCACTGATGGAGTCTATTGGTCATTGATTAAACTTGAGCAAAACAAATGTGTACATAAAGCATTAAATACAACAGAGCTTTACTTAAATTTAGGGTAATTAAATCTTCCACAGCACTGATTTGCTATTCTACTTTGTCTTTTATTTTTGTTTATAAAAGTGGATGTTATAGGCTTACATGGACCCATTTTGTCTTAATTAGGGGGGACGGGGGAGAGAGCAAGTCATATGCCACTTAGGATGGGTGTAGAGCATCTGAAAGCTGGGAACCTGAAGATTCATTTAAGATGCAGCTTAACACTGTGTCACTAATCATACATCTGTAATAAACATTGTGTTTTGGTAAGGCACCTATTCAAATGTTGAAAGGGTATACACACTGTAAAAGCTTAGAACATTATGATCTAAGTATATCATGACCACTCACTTGCTCAACTATGTCTCATAAATTGATACCATTTCTTACGTAGATTTTGTGCTAAATTTTACCATTTATGACCACTCAAAATTTGATAAGAATGGTGAAAAATCCAAAATACCACATTAACATAACAGGACCTTGACAAACATCATAGAAAGATCCATGCTGTGATTTGATATCAAAAACCTTTGACATTTGGAGACGTATGCAAGAATTGCATTTTTTCAGAGATGGTGAGCACTTTTGTTCTGGAAACTGCTTAGAAAACGCCCTTATTGTCAACATACCTAGGGAAGCCATACAATGAATGCTCTCGGTCTATAGATTGTGTTTGTAAAGTTGCACGAGGTTGTGAGGTCACAGCTCATTTTACACAGTGAGGTCAAGTTTCAAAAAATGGTCTCACTACAATGAAACGGGGACTAAAATCATCACGCATGAATACAAGTAGGCTCATTGACTCCAGAGTCTCAGTTTTCCTCACTCTAGCTTTAAAGCTGAGCCTGCCACAGTAATGTCGGACGAGGATACCAGCGTCTGAGGGGAGTTCAAGAAAGTAAAAGGAAAGAAAAGTGAGAAACTTCAAACGAAAAAGTTATAATTCTATTATTGCAGTCATAGACTCATAGTAAAAAGGTATACACCAAAATCCCAGATGATCATCAGACTCAAAGGGAAGCATGTGCAGGGTTTCAGACAAAAGGTCAACCAACAATCCCATGAGGTTGCTTCCTTTCATCCAATCAGCAGGTCAATGCTGACACTGGTGTGTTTATTGGTTTGGGAGAGATCTCCAGAAATTGTTCCAGAGCCTTGACTTCCTTGACCTCCCTGCGATTGTCTGCTGTGTAAGTTATAGTGGTTGTAGATCTGTTTTATATGCAGATATCATTACATATTTATGGAGTAGCCTAACTGAGAATTAGTTTTACAGTAAAAATGTATACTGTAACTGTCCGAAACTGGTTGGTTGTTCATCTTATCTGAGCTGAATTTGTTCAAGGTGAAAACTAATGATAGCTTTCTAAACTAAAATGTACCAATGATGATTGCTTAAATGACAGCAGCCAAAAAAAACTGTTTTTATGCCACCATTATGTCTTAGGGTTGTCCGTCCTTTCAAACTAGGAGTGGCCTGGAGGGAATTCTTTCTAAACTAAAATGTACATAAAATGACCATCCTTATCTATACGTATGGACTGAACCACATGGCATGAGTAAGCTCATGTTCCAAGGCGGACATTTTAGTAATTTACATTGTAACAATCAAGAATGTGGGGCCCTGGTTTCTCTTCAGCTCTCTATCTGGCCCTTTGAAATGCACAAAGCAGGTTGAAAAATCATGAATAATTTAACTAATTAAATACTTGTCGTATTAGAATTGATTACATTTAATTTTCTGAGAAAAGAGCTCATACATCTGAAATAATTATGTCAGACTCAGAGCACTCTCCTGATCAATCCAATAAGCAGTGGTGGTCATCCTTTACACCACTGTCATTAAGATGTAAATTAGGCTTTTAACTGTCTACTGATCATACTGATAGTAACACATGATACTATTTGCATTCTTTTAGTGGTGTTTTGCTTCTCAGTAATATTGGTGGCATGTATGTTTACTAAGTCTCTCCCTCAGGTTTCTTACTTATCTTTAATTGTGGGGTTTCTTTGGGAAGTTTCTCCTTGTGCGGTGCGAGGGTCTAAGGACAGAGGGTGTCGTATCCTGTACAGTCTGTGAAGCCCCCTGAGACAAATGTGTCATTTGTGATGTTGGGCTATATAAATACATTTTATTTGAAATTTGATAAAAGCAGCCACCTTAGATCCCATGCTTTCAATAAGATGTAAGAAAGAAGGTTGAGCACAAAACAGTGGGCATATTTCGCCGCTACATTGTAAATATTGAGTTGAGCACAATAATAACCCCGTGGGCAAGGCTGGTTCTTTGGGACTGATCCAAATCATTTTAGGGTCAGTAATGTATAAGAACCAGGCATGCCTTACAAGAGTGAGTGCAGGACAGAAGGTGAGATGATGAACAGGCTACATGTTCAGAACCCTGATTAATCACAATGGATGTTGTTTTCTTTGTCTTTACACTTGCAAAAGCTCAATAGTTCATTCTAAAATAATGATTGTCTGCTGGTGCAACGCTTGCTGAAGTCAAGTGTAAATGCTTTTTCTAAACAGGGGATATTTGTTTGAGTGCAGAATGTTTCTTGTTGAGTTCAATGGTCTAAGCAACTATATAAACAAGGCAACATTTATAGCTTATTTGGCTTGGATTGAGTTGATGAATGCCCCTGAGGAATAAAACAATTAAATATCGACAGACTGAGGTTCCGGGAAATATCAAATATGTATGCACATCAGTGTGAAGGGAAAAAACAAGCTTTAAAATGAGGTTGACTGTATATTTCAACATAAAGGCTACAGTTTGTCAACTGTGTTGCTCCACGCCATAGAAATGGTAAAACGTGTGTGTGAATGAAAACCAATTCATCTGGTATAATATATTCTCAATCCAAAACTAATTCCATGGAGAATGGCTGAATAAATTGACAAGCATGTAAATGAACTGTCGAGAAGGAATAAGAGCCATGATTCACTGCGGGAGTGAATGGTAGCTGCTGTAGAGTAAAATGTTTATCCCCACAGCAATGTTCTTTTCTCATGCAAATGTATTGGCTTTCTGCTGATGGCAGAAGCATCAGTTCCCTTCTTGTTACTCATTTTCAAAATGAGCAAAAAAATGAACAGCACTCCAAACGTAACAGGGCTGGAGGGCAGAGTCAGGAGAATAAATGATGTTCATTGGTGCAGCTGCCCACTGCAGAGGCTTTTATTCTGATGCCTCATCCTCTGGGCCACTTCAGCCCCTCAATATAGCTTTATCTCATTTAATGAAGTATAATGACAACTTGCGTTTCAGCAGTCTTGAACACTCAATAAATAGTGTCCACTTTACACATAATATTTCTACCCACTGGAAAGTCTTGCTCAGCTCTTTCTCTAATGGATCAATCATGTTTCCGCACAGAGTGCAGTACAAACCACGCTTGATGGATCTTTAAAGGTCATACTGTCATGATCCTGGCTTAAAGTGTTTCTGTTTCCTGTTTTACTTGGTAAAGAACACTCACCTTCTGTCATGTCTCGTTTTACTTCCTGTCTTTGTGTGCTTTCCCGCCTTTTGTGATTTGTTTGCCCCGCCCTGATTTGATCCTCATGTTAGACACAGGAGGGCGGTGACCCAGCTGCCCTGGTGTCTTTGCTGCCCCCTCCAGCTGTGTCCTGTTCTTGTGATTAATTGCCTGTGTATATACACACCTGTGTGTCCTGTTCTTCTTTGTTGGTTCACAAGAGGTTGGAGATACAGCTGTTGCTTGAGGACAAACATTGTTTTCTGAATGGGAGCACTATTTACAGAGTGCAAGACATATACAAAATTACCATAACTCAACAGCAAAGTGGAGATTTTAATCTCCTTTGAACTCTATGGATAATGAAATAGAAAAATAAGATTGGCTAAGTAACATGGAAGACTACACATCAGATCCCAACCAATAGCATATGTCATCATAGTCTTCTGCAACTTCAGGGACTGCCCTGACTGTTCCACCTGACCACACAAGACCACATCTGGAGTTGGTGTGGCTCACATTGATTTTATTTCAGCCATGAGTAAATGCATTCCCTGCAGCATGATCACATTCTGAAGGGAAAGATTCACCAAGCATGTTAAAAGGTATCCTAACTCTTTTGTGTAGCCTTTTGTGTAGTATCTTGATGCAGAAGGTTCGCGGGTGGTTAACATTTTAACACTGGTTAACATTGTAAAACAAGCTTTAGGTTGTGGTTAGGTTTAGGCAACAAAATTAATTGGTTAGGGTTTGTAGAAAGATCATGGTTTAGATTAAAAGAAGTATGTTCGTTACGTAAGTTAGGGTTAGTAACCAAGGTAGCGTCATGTGACATAACGTCTCAATGAAAATAACTCAACATTTGCTCTCGCACGAGACACACATGCTGGTCCCCTGGGGGAAAGTCATGTGCTTGTTTGACCCATCGCTCACTCGTTTTCTCCCACCCTTAAGAATGTTTTGCTCTCTCTGCTTTGAGCGTCTAATAATGGTTTACTTTTGGAGTTAGTTGAAAGCTCGGTGGTCTCATACAGATGCCAAAGGGTGCCTTGTCGTTCGGTATCGAGACGCCGAGGGCCACTGCCAAAAGCGCAACTGAGGCCCTGGGAGTGAGACCAGGCTGGCCTGAGAAAAAGCTAGAAATTAGCAATAGTTAGCAAGTCTTGTTTCACATGCAACACACTTAAAAGTAATTTGTTAACCTTTTTTATACATAACACATAACTACCCAGTGTTTGTTCATGGGTATGTTCATGCCTACGTAACATTCTGTAAGAAATACTGTTTTTCAATATTTATTTTGTCACATAAACAGGTTCTACGCTGGTGTGTGTGTGTGTGTGTGTGTGTGTGTGTGTGCGCGCGGCATCAAGATTTACGACTGGGGTACAAACAGCAGATGAAATGTTACAGCAGCAGTCAATTAGTGCCTCTGTGTTCCAAGGACATTCTCTCCCAGCACATTAAGCTCCTTTCAGCTCTATAACATGGCATGGGTAATTGCTGTAATATATACACTATTGCTAGCATTATCAGTTAACCAAACAGAGTCAGTCAGTCAGATATTATCTAAAGCTGCTGAACATAAATTGCACGGGTGTCATATTGTTTGTGTTGAGAGTACAGTTTTGGCCCCCCGAGAGCTTCAGTGAGATGAATTTGTGTCAAAGCAGGCGGCCACATGCTGAGTGACTGCATTACGAAGCATCAGCGGCTCTGATTGATGTCCTCGATGTGGTCATACCTCATACAGAAGCTATCTGTGCCTGATTCATGGCAGTGTTGGATGAGGCAGTTTCTTTAATAGCTGTTGGTAATAGATCAGTAGAGATGGATGTTTGCGGGGAGTTGGAGGAAAAAAAGCGATTCAGAGACGGTCAAATGTAGCAATATTGCACCACCCACGAGGCGCTGCAATTATCGTCTGTTTATTATTGACAAAGAGCAATACAAAATACAAAACAAAACATTGAACAGCAAGAGCAGAAAAAAAAAGTTACCTTGAGACTTGAGAAATGTTTACAAAGCAACGCCTTCAAGTGGAAATACATCAGATGTTAGATTTTGTCATCTTTGTGTTGAACTCACGAAAGCTTACGTTCATGCTGCAAACTGTGCACGGTGCAGAACAGAAGACATCTCCATTAAAACTGTTATCATTTTATCGGTATTTTACCAAAAAAAAAAATTGTTTTTTTTAACTGAGAGGAAATGTAGGAATCAATGAAATTGCACAATGAGAGGTACTTTACGCTACAAACTTCAAATCTTTTTTAATTTTTTTATTTCTCACATATTCAAGTTTGGTTAGAAATTATAGAAACTCACTAATGGAACAATGGATCAAAACAAGCTATTTTCCTTTTTATTTTTAAATGCACTTGCTGGCACACATTTGAAAACACAATATTTAATTAATTTCACATTGCACTGCACAATTCATTTTAAGCAAATTTACAGTATTGACAGAAACGCCTGCTGTTCAGAATGAAGATGTTTCTTCATTACGTTAACTCAGTATTCATTCCCTCGGAGTGCTCTTCAATTTATACGTACTGTAAACGTAGCTCAAACAAACGGCACAAAAATCCTCTTTTAATAGCAGGGTGAGCTATACATACTGTGGATTGCACCAACTCAAGTATGGCACTTTGTCGTGATCTATTTAAACATTCCATCATTGCTCTGTGGGTTTTGCTGAGCAGAAACATCACAGAAAAGTGCTGCACTCTGCAGTCTCAGGCAATATCAGTGAGTTACTGCCACAACAGTTATCGGACCCTTTGACGAACAGCCTCTCTGTCAGTGTTACACATTTCTTCCTCATTACTATACACTGGCCACTGACCTTCACAGATTACTCCCAGATTCCACAGTGGTCGTCTTCACGTTGACCAAAGCAACATAAAAACGTGTGTGTGTGTGTGTGTGTGTGTGTGTGTGTGTGTGTGTGTCTGTCACTGTTAACATTAAAGTCCCTGCAGGAATCATTAGAGTCCAGGAGGTTTTAAATTGACACAGCAGGTTTAAATTAGTGTCTGTAATATCCGTCCTTTTCTTCACTTGGACCTTTTTCAAAGGGTTCATGTTATTCCATATGTATGTGCTTTCTCTCTACTACCGTGGTTAAATTTTCCCGGTTCATGGTGGGGAGGTGCATGAACAAAGAGATAGAAATACTTTTGACTACAAGTCATCCTGGGTACCAATGAGATGGTATCCTGGGGCTGGGCGATATAAACACTGACTGTGAAAGAAAATGTCCTTTATTAGAAATTATAAATTTGGTATACTGTAGATAGATTAGATTGCTTGAACACATTCTACTACATGCTACCCAATCACAACACTGAGACCAAGCTATTTCTAACCAGTCATAAGCAGTTTTGGCCAATTTACTTGAAAAATGCAATCATTTACACATTGCATATTATTCATTAAAATAAAGTTACTTTACTAATTACTCTGCAGAAAAAGTCATGTGAATTAGTTACATTACTCGTGTTTTTTATTTATTTTTTACCATTGGTGACTTTGAAACAACATTAAAGCCTCCATATCCACACATTACACCTCACACATGTGTAGAAAAGAAAACACAGCCAGCCTACAGTTTGGAGATATTTACTGACCAACACCAACAGCTGGCTTGATGTTAGCCCTAGTGATGGGAGCGTGATATGTTCCCTCAGCCCTATGTTCCCTCAGATCAGTACCTCCACCGCACATGGGAGAAGTTAGCCTTCAGGCCTTTTTGTCAGAAAGGGTCTATTTTAACCCAAACCATGTTATTTTCCTAAACCTAACCACGTCACTTTGTAGCCTGAATCTAAGGAGATTTCTGGCAGATATTGCTTTCTGGTAGAAACTGAAGGCCAACTTGTCACGTGCACCTCTGCCAATGATGCAATGTTTCGCCCCTGTGCGTTGTCTGCTTATCTGTTATCGGATATTGTCTCAAAAGGTTATAGACAAATTTTTACATGGGCCAAGGCAAGTGTTTAAAATGCCATGCATACACACATTTATAATCATCACCAAGGGGGAGGAAACATTGGGCATAATTTGGATGGGGAATAAAATGCATAGGTTCTCAGGGAACATAGGGCTGTGAGAACATAGGCTTGAACCCTAGTGACTGCATTAAATCTCATTAGCAAGACAGCTAATAGGACACAATATGGATATAAGAAAACTGTGAAGTTACCAGGAGTTACTTTTCTTTTGGTGGAGGGTATCCACGTATAGGCATAGCGGGGCTGGTTGATTTAACTAAACACATCAACTGTAATTGTTTTGGTATCAGAAGTTGGATAGTTAGACCATGGATGTCCATTCCTCATTCACAGTTGCTCAGTGGTGCATGAAACCAAAAAAGTTTGACTTCCTGGGTATCTACCCAGACCTCCATGGGCCCATAGAGCGCGCACACTAGCCTTTCCTTTAACCCCGCGTCTCAACCGCTCGGTCTCGTGCTCGTTCACATGAATGACAGCACCGAAATAACTCTGGATTCGGCTATTAGTGAATTTTACAACTTTTTAAACATAATGATTTAATTAAGGGCTATTTAAGTGTTCATACTGGTAAGCTGATGTACTTCAAAAATATCTTATCGGCTGATTTACAGGTGTCTCTTTTCCAACGTAAACCATGGGGAAAAGTATTTTTTGGCCCTATGGCGTCTGACACCAAACGGATACAGGAGGACAGGAAATAAATTAAACCTGGAGCCTCACCATCTGATACTGCACAGAGTGTGACCCAAGATATGAGCTCCATGACTGCAAACATTTCACACAGCGGGATTCATAGGGATAGGCTGACAGGACTGAATATTTTATGTTCAATTTTGGATAATTTAATCGTTTAAATAGATATTATGTCTGCAGCTTGCACAATTCGTGGTTATTTTTCCAGTTCTGCATCCTATTTGGGATTTTTAACATCAACAAAAATAGTGACTTAATTTATATCTCAATAAATATCTATATAAATATGTTGAATGTTTTGCCATATCACTCAGCCCCATGATATCCACTTCGGTAACGTCCCAATATTAAGTGTGACATATGTGTCTGGTTCTGTTTTGTGTGAATAGGGAGGAAGAAGTGGATGGAAATCAAGTTGCTTCAATTTAGTTTCAGTTTGTTGTATCAATAACCTGTATCTTTGCAAGGCTTGTGGAAGCTCCCTGCACTTACTTTGTATAAAATGCAAACATTTAATCAAAAAATCAAATAGCTTCCGATTTTTGCTTTTGGCAAATTGTTTTTGCCAAATAAAAGAACCACTTCCAAGAGAAAATACCTTGGTGAAATGAAATTGGAAGTATCTGGGTAATTTTAATTAAAACTTCTCTAAAATGTCCCTTGGGTGACTGAATCCATTCTTCAGCTGCCAGAGTCTCTGCTATCCTCTTTAAGTGCAAAGGGTTTTTTTGTCAGGCTTTGACATCACTCCCTGACAGGGCTAGGTTTTGCGAACGGCATCTTCTTGGCACTTGGCAGAATGCTTGCGGGTAAGTACTGATCCGTCGGAGTGGTTACCTCATCCATTTCTGTAGTGAAGTGATCAGGACTTTCCCCATTGGAAGACTCCTTGATGACACTGTAGGTTAGCGCCACACTGTAAGAAGCTGGTTTGTCCATACGCTGTGGGCCGCAGTGACACAACTTCTTAAAAGCAGCGCGGAACTTCTGGGACATAACGTTGTAAATGACCGGGTTGATGGCACTGTTCAGGTAGATGCAGAGACGGCAGAAGAGAAGGAACCAGGTGTCCAGGTAGGCATTGTCCAGGAAGGAGTTGACCACCACTAAGGTCCGGTAGGGCATCCAAAGTAAGGCGAAAAGGATCACCACTACAGCCAGCATCTTTGTCACCTGTGTTAAAAAAAAATTGCAATTACAGAAAACTGGACAATTATTTGAACTTTGAGTGTTTTGGAAGGCATGTGGATTATAGACCTTTTTCACAGAAGACAAGGTGCTACTAATAATATCAACAATGTTTTTGTTGTATCTGAGTGCCCCAGTAAAAGTAGGGAGCATATCTATGTTCCCTAGCTAAATATCCTTATGTTCTCAGCATATTTTTATTCCCTAGGTCAAATGTTCAATAAACACTTCTCTATGTCAAATGTTGAAATCACCCACCTACAGCTTATATCCTACTGATGTTAAGCTTCTTAAAACCTACGCCTCAAATGTGCGGGCAAGACAGTTTTCTTGACTTAAAACATTGATATCTTCATAGTGGCAGAATGTATTTTTATCATTTAAACGAGCCATCCCCTTTTTTTTTAATTTTGCTATTTGAACTGTGAAGATGGCCCTAACCAATCCCTTACAATGAAGACCCTGGGAACATAGGAATGGTCAGCATATGGTCAGTATAGCCTTTCAGTTTATTAACATACAACCTCTCTTAATAGCCGTTTGTTGGTGGCGGAGTCCGCCTTTAGCATGTGGGATTAAAACTATTTACCCACGTACGAGAGATTCACAGGAAATGATGCATTTATGTATTGGCTGCACTGTAAACCAGTCGTTCCTTTGTCATATTTTCTGATAAAGTAGCTACACAGAAAATGAATTTTGGGACCTGTAGTTTTGAATCAATCCGCAGCAGTAACCACAGGTGTTGTCAGGATTTAATTATTGCTGGATTATAATTCTGGGTCTGTGATAGGTGCACAAGCCATCATGCTCAATAAAATAAAAAATCATTTTCACCATGCCTCTCCACTAAATCAGTGACTGATACTGTATCTTGTCTGTGAACACAGTTGCATTCCAACCTGAACAGTGGAGTATGTTTAACGAGGTTAACATTAAACATTAAAGTATTACATTCACAGGAAAATATAATTGGGAAAATAGTGTTGTTTTTTTGACAAGGAACCTAATTGCTTCACTTCACAAGGTTGGATCAACACATACACGTTAGTGAGGAGGTGCAACAGTATGACACATGGCTTTCTCATCCAAATCAGAATGTTGTTTTCTTCTGAATAGACCCAATTCACGGTAATGTCTCTTCAAAGTCCGGATGCTTATGATAATATGGTGATTCTGGGCTAAAATCCAGAGGAATTCCTTGTTACTACATCTGATTGCAAAGTAAAATTTGATTAGGTCCTCCACTGCAGGTATCATACACGGCAAGTGGCGACGTCTGTGGTGTGATAAGATTGATTCAACCTGGCAAAGTGAAGCTATGTGGTTCCTTGACAACAACAAAAAGCAAACATTTCAGATAGTTTGTGCGTTTGCCCCCCATAAATTTACTACATTGATTTCAGAAATGATCGTCATATTCAAAAGAGAGCAGCATTACGACTTCACAGCTTGAAGATGAATGCTAAGAGAGCATCATAGACGGAATGTAGCTGCAAAGATTTTTGTCAGGTAAGAGATTTATCAACCTTGTAGGTTTTCCACCAACAATAGTGACACCATATGTGTGGGTAGAAATGTGATCATAAAAAAACCCGGCTGTTCCTTGGGAAAACTTTAGAACCACCCTATTGTAGATCTCATTAAACCCTCATTATTTATTCAGATGCTGTTAATGAATTTCCAACAAGGAATACTGATCTCTATGCACCACTCAACAATGCCTGGATTGGTTAAGATAATTACAAGGTGTAAATCCTGATTGTGAAACCTCCATGCTATTAAATTGTATCAATATTTATGTTGTGTCATCCCGGCTGCAGTCAGGTGAGGATGATCAGATTGGATGGGGGCTCTGGCAGTGTCATCAGTGAGCAAAATACTTAATCGTGGATCCTCATTACTGCTTGACCTTCTGGTAATTCAGTAAGGTACACGGTAGATGGATTGTGTCCACGGAAACACATGTGATCATGTGTTTGCGGGTGTGAGATAAAACGGCAGCCACACTGATAGAGAAAAAGCCAAAAGCCAATTTGAGTTGGGGTTAACTGATTAGACAGGCCAATAGAGCACGGAGCTCCCACAGGGCACCACACCCCCTGTCATTCCAGGAAAGGCTTCTTCCCATGATCTGATAAACAAACGTCTAGCTCTGCTATCTACCTGTGTGTGTGCCACAGCGTGCCTTCAGAGAATTCTGCTTTGTTTTGAAAAAAGTAGGAACTCTTTTCAGGGTGTTTTGTTTTTACAGGTGGAAGAAGATGATGAAACAATCTTGGGTATTTTGAGTTTACTACACGTGTGACGAAAAATGTGTTTTTGTCAGGCATGCATGTAAACACGCACACGCACGCAGACTGAACAATGAAATTCAAAATGTGGCTGCACTATAAGCTCTTATAAAGAAAGCAACCCTTCAATATAAACACACCTTGAAACTCTGTCGTGTTTTCCAGGGGGGGGGTTTCAGTTTTTTTCTGTGAGCCGCTTTATAAATGTGTGTACTTCCAAGTTTTAAAAATCAGCTCTGTTCCACTGAAAAAAAAGGTGCACTTCATTAGACTCTAACTGAAAGTTAATAAGGGCTGGCATCACTTTGATGCACTGCGTATCAAAAAGGAGGTAAGTCGGGGTCAGTTCCAACATTTTCAAAGATTATTGCAAACATTTTTTTAATTAGTTATAGATGCACGTCTCATGTGCCAACAGTTAACCCCTAATACTGTGTTTTGACTCAACAGCTAAAAAAAAATACATACTTAAAGGTTATCTATATGATATTCAGAACATTCATTTTTGCTGGGGCGTCGTCCACAAATCAAGTGTCCTTGGGGAAGATACTGAACCCCAAATTGCTGCCGAAGGCACAGCCATTGGTGTGTCAACGAGCATTACATTAGATGATGAGCAGTTTGGCACCTTGTATGGCAGCCCTGCCATCAGCCTGCCATCAGCCTGCCATCAGCCCTGCCATCAGCCCTGCCATCAGTGCGAATGGATAAATGTACTGGAAAAGAGCTTTTAGTGGTCGGAATACTAGAAAGGCAGAGTACAAATGCAAGTCCAAATGTAACGGCCACCTTCGGATTGCCCCTCAGGTTAACACTGTTAGCTCTGTTAGCATTGTTGCTGTTTTTTGTGCTGTTAGCACCGTTAGCTGCTAGCCACCGGCTTAGCCATCGCCATGTTGAGAGCTGTGTGGAGGCAATCCCTCTATCAAAGATATGTCTCTGGAGACACCTACTGTGGTGGGAACTACCGCAGAAGCCATTTTGAGTAATTTACCAGGTTTCTGGAGTTTTCCTGTCTGTCTGTCTGTCTGTAGACAGATTTTGTTACTGCGATAGTGATGCAACCATGCAAGACACAGTGACACAACTTTACAGATGTGTAGTTGAACTGTTGGAATTGCGTGTAGGTATTTTAGTATTTCAACACAATGTATTTCTGCTATGTTTTCCTTTTGGTTATTGTTGTTGTCGGTAACTGTTTATGCTGCTCTCTTGGCCAGGTCTCCCTCATTTAAGAGATTGTTCATCTGAACGGGTCTTACCTGGTTAAATATGGGTTCAATTATTTATATATATATATTATTATTATTATTATTATTACATTCATAACATTGGGATATGTGGGACCCAAAATAATGAGGAAATAAAATACATGGGTTATTGCGTGGAAATGCCTTGTGTAACTTTTTGTGGAATCAATATTTGTATGGTGTGTGGGGTCATTTGTAACAGGTCAGTGCATTATTCCACTTTTCTTGGAAATCACATTCCTAGTGATCTAGTTACATTCCTCAGTAACTAGATCACATTTTGCTATGAAATAAAGCTTTTTTTTTTGTCTTACAATGCAAGGTGTTCTATCATTTTTAACCATCATCCTACCAACTGGTGTCCAACTATGGGCTACTTTTTGTCACATATCTCACAGGTGCTTTATTCGCATCATTTCAATGTTCCCCGACTTTGCTTTCTAAATAATAATAATAATATGTCAAATATGTGCAGGACCCCAGTCAAAATCACCCATTTGCAGCCAATGCAGGTTTAATACATGGAACTATTTTATTGAGGATTTATTTATTGAGTTTACGTTTATCATGGGTCCACATTTAAAGTATCACACACTATCAGAGGGGTAGGGGAACTCTGTCAGTCATTTTGAAGGACACACACACACACACACACAAATACAGCAGGCACAGATGTCCTCACGTGATCTATTTTGTTTTGACACAATATGCACATCAACTAACAAAGTAATCATAAGTAAGTGAAAACAGAATGATCTGATTTCTTTTTTTCTTTCTTCCAGATGACAATAATGACATAACTAACAACGTGTTGAGAATCACTAACACTAAATGTGTTGGTAGGATGAGAGGTTAAGCAACTGATATGAGGGGACTGAACGACATCACTTAAACGCGTTTCCGATTGGAGGAAAATGGAACTGAGCCGCGGTCCAGCTGGACCCATTCTCCCCCACTCACACAAGTACAAACACGCTGACTGATAACACGGTGATAAAGTCGATGAACAAACAGTGTCCCACCTGTCTGCGCGAGGCGGCCGTGGTGCTGCTGGAGGAGCAGGTGCTGATCATCCTCCCTCCCTGACTCGTCTCCTTCTTCCACTTCTTGCTGCTGCCCTTGGGATCTGAAGGCAGCGGGTTGAGGAAAAGTATCCGGGCGATCAGCCCGTACAGCACCGTGGCCAGTATGAGAGGCAGCACATAAAACGCCGCGAAATCCGTGAAGTAAATGGGCAGGTAGTAACTCCTGGACACCTTGTAGGCGCAGCTAAGGAGCACCACGTTGTCGTACACCAACGTCTTCGTGTCCGACAGAAAGAGCCACATGACGCAGTAGACGGAGGTGAGCGCCCACACCAGCATGATGATTTTCTTCGCCCTGGATAAAGTGCACAGGAATTGCGCTTTGATGGGGTGGCAGATGGCGATGTAGCGCTCCACGGTGAAGGCTGTGATGGAGCAGGAGGACGCGTTTATTCCCAGATACTGCAAATAAGTGATGCCCAGGCAGCCTGCGTAGCCGTACACCCACTGTCCGTGCAGGGCGTCGGTGATGTTGGGCAGCCCGGCGGCCGTCAACACCATCAGGTCAGCCGCGGCCAGGCTTACCAGGTAACAGTTGGTGGGGGTCCGCATGTGTTTGGTGGTCAGCACCACCAGTATCACCATCACGTTCCCCACAATCCCCATCCCGCATATGAGGGACACCAAAAACACGCTGACCACTTTGTATTCACCTGTGTAGTCAGTCCAAACACCCAGGCTTGTTTGATTGTCCTGCACTGACGTGACATTCTCCATAGTGCTGTTATCCATGGTGAGGTTTTCCATCACTAAATAAATCTGGGAAATTGCACAAGGCATCAATCACAAGAGTTCATTACAATAATTTAATCATTTCATCCACACATAATCCAGTCAAGGTGCCTTTTTCTTCTTCCACAAAACCCACTGTGGGATATTGCAAAGCCATCAAATGAAACTAGCATTCCATAAAAAAAAAAGCAGATTGAGCCTCGGCTGTTGGTTGAAGTTTTAACAGAGGGGGTAGACAGAGGTGGTGTAGCAGGCAGCTCCACGCCCTGCTCCTGTCTCACTGCTCCACACAGTCATGACTGAGAGAGCTTCCTGCAGAGCCTCATACATTCACACACAGTGAGGTCACGGCCAGGCTCCCACTGGAGCCACACACTTATCCTTCCTTATGTCAGGGCTTTAGGAGCTCCAATTATTGTGTTCCACGCATTTTTTTTTCTTCAGTTTTCTATGAATGCATTTGTCTAAACTGCTGTACAGTTCACGAATGCTGGATAACACTATAACAGAGGTATACTTATATTTATTGATGATCAAACTAATGAACACATTTTAAGGTGTACACGTACAAATCACAAGTGTAACTACATTTACTCAAGTACTGTACTTCTGTACAATTTTGAGGTACTTGCACTTTATTTTTCCACTTCCTGCTACTTTATACTTCTACTCCACTAAAAATTCCAAGGCAAATATTGTACTTTTTACTCCGCCACATTTATTTCATAACTTTAGTTACTTTGAAGATTCAAATTCAGATTAATATTACAAAATATAACATAAAACGTTCGTGACCCCTTGGTGAAATTCACAAGCTACCCAGCAGTATGTACGTATAGTAAAATACTCCTTTACCAGCTGCAACCTGAAAGTGATGAACACATGAATGCATTAATAATTATAATCCAATAACATAATATATTCTGAAATGGGCTGTTGTACAAAATGAGTACTTTAATTTATGGTACTTTAAGAATATTTTAATGTTAATACTTTGGACTTTTTACGTGTGGTATTTCTGCACTGTAGTATTACTACTTCAATTTAAGTAAAATTTCTGAGCACTTTGTCCACCTCTGCAAATCCTTCGCAGGTGGGTGTAAAAGTGTTTAGACATTGCAACTATATTTTGTAATATAGCATTTATTATACAAACGTTGTTGATGATTCATAAGAGGAATACTATTGACAAATGCAAGACACTTGAAAACGTCCTCATGTCTGTTTGCAACAGTGTGAGTGTGTTATCAACCATGTGTTATTTCATTTAGATACTAAATATAAATGATGATTGATATGGATGAAAATAAAGTGTTACCAATTAAACTGTAGATAAAGAAGGTTAAAGCATTGGGTGAGGGAAGCCGTCATCAATATTTCACTGTTTTAGAGAAAACGGTAGCTGTGAAAATACAACACTCGTCTGCATTATTTGATATTGTTGAAATGTTACAAGAGATAAATAAATAAATAAATAAGAAAAATAAATCCCTTAAAACTTTGTTTTCCCACTTCTTTCTCATAATGTAGTTTTACAGTTGGGCATTCTTTTCCCTCACTGTCTCAGAGCATATATTCTGTATCAGTGTGTTCCAACTCTTCATTGAAGCTACATGATGTTCACACTTTAATTGTAGATGTCTGCATCATTCTATGCACATTTTGCTAAAATGTCTGCCTGAGCAATTTTTATCTTTGCAAACTTGGAATTAGAAATAAAGTTCTGGAGATTTTAGTTTTAGTTTAGATGTTTGGCTGCACAGCCTGAGTTTGTACTGACCGACCCACAAAATACTCTCATAAAAAACTCACAAAGTGCCATATTTACACTAATGATATGATATTGTCAGTAAGATGATATATGTGTGATATGATTTTCTACAAAATAAAATCCATATAAAAGTAGAGTAGAGAAAAGATAATTATCTCTAGAATAAAACCCAAGACTTTACAAATATTAGTGATATCATAATATGTATTAAAAGCATTTCAGACACAGTTAATGTAAACTCTGGTGGTGAAATGTAAGTAAGTACATAAACACAAGTACTCAACAAGAACAAAATTTGCTTGTTGTGGAGTATTACAAAGTTGTATTTTGCTTGAATAAACGATATGAATACAATCGCACATATATACAATATATTATACACACTGCATGCATCTACAGGAATATTACTGTATCAATACAGTGAGAGATAAAAGTCTTAGGTCTCTGTAGGTAAGTTACCAAGCGCCATAGGACGTTTTGGGAAATAAGAAGAGATATAAAATGATTCCATAAAGCACAATGAGATCATTCTAAATGTCTTATTGAGTCCTACAGGCATGCTGTTGCACTATTACAGGACTGAAATAGCAATGGGGGAGATTTAAAAAAGAAGGACAAGGTCACTTCAATAATATCACTTTTTAGTGCGATATTGTGAAGAAGTGTTATTTCATGTGGTGGCTCCAAAATGCTCACAGCATGACTTGAAACCATGAGAGACATGACAGCAGCATATTTGCACTCTGTGTCTGTGCCTTAGTGCAGTTTGTCACTATTTAAATTGGCTGACTCGCACGTGAACCATGTTAGATGTACCAGGGAAATTATGCGTGTTTCTTCCCCTTTTTTTATATTTCTATCTTATATATACCTGTCTCATTGCCTCCGTGTTCCTGAATGTCTCCCTCTCTCTTCCGTACACTGTATAAAAAAAAGTGGACGTATTCGCCAACACTCGCAAGAGTTTACAACACTTTTCACAAATCTAGGATAACCATCTAGATACGACCTCCACGGAGGCAGGTACCGTAAGCTTAGCAAATGCTAAATTACCAGCTAATGCTAGCACCAGCTAGCAAGCTTGGTTAGCAAGGTGCATGTATAATTCACGTTGACTGTGATATTAATTGAGATGGTAATTTTGGCTATTTAAAAACATCCTCAAAATAAAATGTACTTTCCAGAAAAAGTTACTCCTTAGAGTGTCTTTTAGCACACCCAAGCGCTGAACAAGACATTTACAATTCTAAGACGAAAACATTGCTACAGCTATATCCTGATTGACAGGTCACCATGGCAGCGCCTTGTCAATCACAAGGTTGCTGCGTCCTAAAGCATACCCTGCTTTATCATCTATTTTTCTCTAAATGGGAGCATAATTTACAAAATGAACAACATGCTGTATTGAAAAAGACTTGAGACCCTAAACTCATTAGGACAATGATTACTAAGGTAATAAATCAGGTGAGAAGTAGGGTCATTTTCTCATAGACTTTTATACAATCTGACTTTTTTGCAACCAGTGGAGTCGCCCCCTGCTGGCAATTATAGAGAATGCTTCTTTTGACTTCACTTTTCAGTGAGATCACCTTGGGTACCCACTGTTCTGTTAGATTGCATCATCATCGTGTAGAAACAGAGGGGTGAGTTCTTTGGCACTATCACAACACCCATGGGTGGCATGAATTAAAGCAATTCTCCTCCCTCTGGGTAAACACCTGTAACATTAGACGTGTGTCTGATGGAGCTGCTTCTTAATGGAAGAGGGAGAGAAAGTCCTCTGCTGTCTGCACTCATCTCCATCTGCGGGTTATCCACTGTGGAACGTTAAACTGAGACGTACGTGTTCATGATTTAACTACTCGTGATTAGCACCCCACCTCCCCCCTGGGGTTTTAGGACCCACAGCCAAAAAGATAAACAAACTGGCTGAGGTTCCAGGCAGCCGCTCAGCATTAGTCCAGATTAGTGTGATTGTTATTCCCAGGGAAGCTGCATGGGCTCGAGTGAAAATGAGAAGGCAGAAGATGAAAATGACTCAGATCTCAGCACAGCAGGCGATGCAGCTGTTTATATTACTGTCTATGTAACCTTCACAAGAGGCTGGGAATGAGAGCTCAGCAGTGTGCGGGAAAACTGCCTGGACGGAAGCAAGGCTCCGTCTTTAGGCTACTTTTCGCACCGTAAACAGATTAACTACAGATTATGTGGATACAAACTAAGATTACCTGTCTATTAATGACAATGTTTTTAGAAGTCAGCAGGTGATTATCATAGTTTTAAATGCTCTTGAATCTTACAATCTTCAGTAGGTTACTTCTCTTTGGTAAACAACACGATCCTCCCAAAGATTTCATATCTGTGTACACACAATTTACCACGTGCTCATTCATTTATTTGTCACGTCTGTATTGATCCACGGCCGAGACTGTGACAGGTCATCACTCCTCACAGTCACAAAATATGGTATAGTTAATACTAGTAGAATACCTCCATGTCAGCAACAGCAGGCTTGCCAAGTAATTGCAAGTGAATATTGATTGTATTAATGTGAATGGTTATGCTTGCTGTGATTAATTTACTAATGCTAATAATAATATTCTATGGAGATTTAGGCCTACAGAAACTACATATAGGCTTGTAGGCAAGTATACTGAATACTGGCTTCATTATTCTAAGTACGTACTTAATGATCATAACTGATAAACAACCTCATTCGATGTAATTGTTTTTCTCCCACTGAAATGGAAACTTTACTGCTAGCTGACAGTAGCGCGACTGGTGGAGGACGTATTTAGATTCAATACATTTATAATCCGATTCATTAATGTATGAGCAGCATTTCAACGACATTATCTTCTGACCCCATATGACTATTTGTGCACTGAGTTTAACACTGCTTCCTAATTTGAAAATATGAGGGAATCTGCAGAACAACTACAGCTGTCAAAAAGTACAACATTTCACTCTGAAAAAGAATGAAGATAATACAATGGAAATAATCACAAGCACCTCACAATTCTACTTAAGTACTGTACTTGAGTAAATGTTACCATTTTAAAATGTTTTTTTCGACCACAGACCAGTGCATTATTCTCCCTCTGGTTCCTGACCCTGATGTTGTTCTCCTCTCCTACAACACCGACAGTGGGTC
Organism: Bovichtus diacanthus; assembly: GCA_943590825.1. NCBI lineage: Eukaryota > Metazoa > Chordata > Actinopteri > Perciformes > Bovichtidae > Bovichtus > Bovichtus diacanthus. The sequence continues at coordinate 4,012,796 of CALSBV010012177.1, forward strand.
TGCACTGCCACCTCATGGTCAAACACTGCTGCTGAAACATTAAACAAGAGGTGAGCTAAATTACTGTAAATATTTGGACCATGATGACATTTTAAAAAGGTGCAATTTGTCTGTAAGATCTCAAGGTCTACTGACTGCGTCTACGTCGTAAATGCTTAAAAGTGTGCCAGCTAATGGCTGCTAAAGCTTTCGCAGAGCTTCGTTCGAGCCTTTCTCTGCAAAAGATAAGCATAGGCCACTTATACTGGTGTACTGTAAGGAAGCCAAACAAAATGCTTTGGCCTGCAAAATGTTACTGAGCTTTGAAAATCAAAAGTTACTCTAATTTATCACCTAACTATTTAATATTTTGCCCCAGGTTTGTTTCCTTCTGTGCTTCCAAGTCCATTTATATTTATGAAATGCATTCCATTTGGGCTGATATTTCACCTCCAGGGACTTTCTTCTTTTCGCAGAACAATCATTGGCGAACATAAAAACAAAACTGTGATGGAGAGCCAGCCATCTACTGTAGATGTAACGGGACTACTCCATGCAGAGGAAATGAAGAAAGGTTGTGAGTGATTAACTCACCATTGCAAACAGTCACACATTCTCAACAACTTGACTTCTGTGTTAATATAATGCATTATTCATCAACTGCAGCTTTTAAAAGAGAGGCCCTTTTGTTCCCAAATTGAAAATTCAAGGTAAACAGCCCGACAGAAATACAGAAGCAGAATTTCCTCTGTGCCAGCAGACTACTCAATGATTGGCTCACTATATTCACAAAATATAACTGACGTATTTGGACTGAACTCAAGACTTTCGCATTTACCTAATGAATGAAAACTCATCCCGTCTGAAATGTTTGCCTTGTCCATACTAAGCAGCTGCTCTGACTTTGCTTTACCATTCAGCGAGCACAAGGATACCAAGAGCCAAACTGAACTCAACTGTGCATTTGTCAAAACAAATGAGATTCAGCAGCTAAAACAAAAATGTTTGCTGTGTTATAATTAGCGCACCGTTACAACTGGGCACATCAGAATAGCTGTAAGAGATAATCAGTTTCTCCTGATGGAGACGGAGAGGCAGAAGACGGGGACAACCAATTATCATCAAGAGCTATTGAGAGTGTTATAATTCAAAAGCAGCTGTGAGGGGATAACATTACATCCATTATGATAAAGAGGTGATAAAAAGAAGATGGGTCGAAGGAATGGAGGAATTAATAATCCGAATCGGCTTGCTTAATCACCAAAAGGCTTTTTCCTTTTTGTCAAGTCTTATCTTTGCTCAAAACATAAATCTTTTTGCTTCCACACACACACACACACACACACATTCCATTATCCCACAGTGCCTGTGCTGAGGCCAGCTTCACCACTTCAATTAGTAAAGTCACTGTAAATTAACTTGAAGGTCCAACTGCTAAATATTTGATAAGAGTGTCTGCCACCACCACCACCACACCCATCCAGGGGGGGAACCCTCCATCCTGAACCTCAGTCTGCCTTTCCTTTCTCTTTATTCCCTCGCCATCCTGCTGTCTGCATGCACTCCCCGTCTCTGGAAAGCTTTTTAGGAGCTACTGGAGGGTTTGCGTGCCAGACTTCCCAAACAAACCCAGGGGGACTGTGTACACCTGCTTATTAATAATCTACAGTACCCTGCTGTCGTGACACACTACCCTGCCGGGGACCTCAATATGCTATCGCTGGCAGCAGGTGGTGAAGTGCTGAAGGTTTACTTTCTTTGACCTACAACATGTACATCTTTTTCAATATGTCATAATGCTAAAGGAACGATGAAACTGAAAGGATTTTCCTGCTTCCACGTTGTGAGTTGCTAATAAATTTTTCTCTTTTATCTTGAATTCTGGATTGGGTTTTCACCAATGGGGCCACCTCTAGGTCTGATAAGAGAAGACAATGTGGAAGTCCCTCAAACCTGCATTCTTTCTCATGGCCAGCAGGGGACTCCACCGGTTGAAAAAAGAAGTCCGATACCACCGCATCATCTCATCTCACGTGCCTAGACTGCTGCAACTCGCTCCTGGTTGGTGCGCCTTTTAGGTACCTTCCAACCTCTGCAGCTCATTTAGGAATGCAGCAGCTCGGCTGACCTTCAACCTACTGTACACAGGTTCTCCCGAACTCCCACACCCTGCACCGTGCTGTGAAAGGGGCCCAGGGCCATCCTACATCCAAGACATGGTCAAACCATACACCCAAGCCCGTCCACTATGCTCTGCTACTGCCAATCCGCTTACTTGTCCCTCACTACAATTGAGACCTGGCTACCACTCTACAAAGTCGGGAGTCTTTGGCTCGTTCCACAATGGTGGAACAAGCTCCCCGATGAAATCAGGACAGCAGAAACTCTACACATCTTCCGTTGCATACTGAAAACTCATCTGTGCAGACCACACTATTGCCCAAAAACTAACATTCAAAAACACAATCTCTCTATCTCTCATTCTCTAAATGAAGCACTTGATGAGGATCGGCATATTTGATTTAGTGTATGTACTTGCATGATTCTTGCCATTTTTGTAGTTGTATCCACATATTTGAATGCACTTATTGTAAGTCACTTTGGATAAAAGCATCAGCTAAATAAATGTAATGTATTTACGGAATCTGGTAACTACAATAACTCCAATGTGACATGAACGCGGCATTACTTTATTACAACCAGGCAGCAACCTCCAGTACTGAAAACTGAAGCCAATGCATTCTTTCTAAAGGCCAACAGAGGGGAACTTCACTGATTGCAAAAAGAAGTCAGATTGTATAGAAGTCTATGAGAAAATTACCCTACTTCTCACTTGATTTATTACCAAAGTAAACATTGTAAACATGATACCTAGAACAGCCCGTATAATGCTGATCTTACCTTTTTTGAGCCACGCCCGGTTGCCTATTTGTCTTTTGATAAGCAGGCTGTCATATAACGAGCTAGAGATAACTCGATTTGATAGATAGACATGGAAATAAACAAGAGTATACAAAATGGCGATGGCCAAAAAGCCGAAGGTATAAGATAGGTTGGTAAGGTTGGAGAAGCCAGCAAGAGTAAACTAGATTTTTTTTTAATTATCCAACTGAAAAACCCAGCCTAATGTTGCCAACTCTTTTCAAATGAAAGTAGCTAGCAGCACTAACTCCAAAAGTCACTAAATCTAGCAAGAAAGTCGGTAGATAAGTCCGTCCAATCATGTCGTTTGGGCCGAATGACATGATTGGACCGTTTTTTATAGTCCAGCGACAACCACAGATACCGGGTATGGTGCTACACATTTGAAATGTATTTATGTGTACATTTGTGTGTTTGAAGACAAGCTGATGCAGCTGGGTCTTTTTTCCTGTTTCTCATTCACACAGTTCTACTCATTAATATTTACACATATCTCCCACAGTCTGCTAATGTGGGACACACTGACCAACTTCAGCAACTCCCGGAACAGCTGGAGGTTAAGTGAACCGAGTCACTCCCTCATTCATTAATTCACTTCATAATTCACACTCCCACACTAACCCACTCTTCCTCCTTCTTACTGCTGTATTTGGATCATCACCCCCATCACCTTGTGATATCTGCTACTGGCTGAAGAAAAGGCAGTGCTGTGTCCATGTTTCATAATCTCTATTCTGCATGTGGATCCATGCCTGTGGCAGAAGCCACACTATGAGGATTTATAGCTTTCAGAAGCACCAACTACCCGGACCGCCCCTCCTCTTCCAAGCCTGGTGTCCTTGCCAGCAGGAAAAGTGGTGCACTTTTGCAAGCGGATAGTATGTGATAGTTGGCTGTTGTTACCCTACAGACGAGCGCACGGTCAGATTTCAGCTTCCTCTATCTCTCTGCATGAGACCGACTAAAGGTGACTAAAATCTGACCAAACGCACCACAAAGCATCATGATCCATCAGTCCATGACCCGGGAGTATCTCTGCCCCCCCTCCAAAACCACCATCACCCCACCCCACCCCCACCCCCTCTCTGCAAACTCATTTCTAGAACAAAAATGGTGGAGTAAATCTTTGTCTTCTCTCTCTTTCTTTCTCTCCCCCTCCCTCTCTCCCTTTCTCTTTACTCATCTGTTAAATGGAGCCTTGTTGGGAAATGAGCCAAAGCCGTTCACCCAGCCACAAGGACTCCAGGAAAAGTGGCGACTATATTTATAGCTGTTGCCTGCTTGCACTAAATAAGGTGGAACAGCCAGCAAATTAATATTCAGTTTAAAGTGGGATTAAGCACTTTAATGGCCGATGGTGGACCGCATTTAACATCCACCTCACAAAGTTTTGCTTTCCAAGGAAATGCAGGTGCTAATTGTTTATCACATATCTTCAAAGATGCTACCAAGATATGGACTCCGAAGATGTGGTATGAAATGCCATGAACCTCCCAAAAGATTTGCATGAGGTCACAGATCAAATGCCCTATTTGATCTCTAGATTAAACATGGATTAGAAGGGCTTTGACATAGTGACCAGTAATCTTCTGAGAGGGAACAGGAGAACAGATGGCTCATGATACATGCAGTTTAACAATGCTTTTTGCACAGCACCACTGGATGGATTTTCTTTCGTCTGATACGACAGATTTTTTTCACCATCTGATATGATGACCGCATTAACTGATGCAAACGTACAGTCCTGATTATTGCATGCATGTCTGTGATCTTTAACAGTGTGGTTAAACAAACATAATCATCCTATTTGTCTTGTTTATTTCCTCTAAAATCACCAACAAAAAATAATTTAAAAAAACTAGCCTTAGGTAGTCTATAGTGTAACTTGAGGTGTTAAATATAAAATGTGTTGTGTCTAACCGTATATTATGAGTATTTATCTCCACTGGTATCAGTATAATATGATCCCTATGGTATTCAGTACTGACAGTATAGCAACCTTGGGAAACTTTATGGCCCTTGAGCTCCTGTAAATTATCCTATAGAGACTTATGTTATGTCTTTGTGTTATTATTATTTATTTATTTTTATCTCCTAGACGGCCTACTAACCTGTTCTTAGCCTCTATAGAAGCTTTACAGTTTCTAAGGCATCAGATTCTCCTCAAATGTTTCCCTCCGGGTGGGGCTTTGCTAGGGAGATCTGATCGTCAGGTCCCAAAGGTTCTGGCTCAACCCTGCCAATCCTCATCCCCGCGTGTGAGTGTGTGTCTGTGAGCGTGTGTGTGTGTTGACTGACTGGGAGTGATCTCAATCGGCTCACAGATAGCGAGGCTCCTTTCAGCGCCACAGCGCGGGCAGCTGAGGCTCTGTGTGTGGGAGGGACTAACGGAGATCTCTCCTCGGCGCAGCCCGCCGCCACAGCACCGAGCAGGGCGAGGGAGAATATATCCAAAGCTATTCACTGATAAGGCTTCTTTTTCTTCTTCTTCTTCTCTTTAAAAATTTTTTTTTATATAAATCTGTCCCCGTTATGTGATCCCCCACCTGCTTATGTGTCCATGAAGAGGAGTGGGCGGAAGCGATGGAGAAGTAGCGCGGTGAGTTTCTTTCCTTATGTGTGTGTGTGTGTGTGTGTGTGTGCAGCCCGAGGAGGGTTTTGTTGGGGATTAGAAAACAGATAAAAGCGGGTTGTGCATGACTGCTCCAGCCTTACTGCATAGGAGCATCTCGCGTCTTCCGCTGAATTCAAATAAAGTGTTCGGCAGTATTCTGACACGTATTATGGATCTACTGGATGCGTTTCGTGTTCAAACCAGCCGTAGTGTGAAATCATTTCATGATGATTTTCTCGGAAGTGGACCAACTGTGGTTATGTAAAATGTTACGTGGGGTTTAGTGTGATCACAGTTTTGCTCACGTATTCATTCTATAGGGCTGTGTCCATTTAAAACAGATTTAGAGCATAATCTCGGTTAATACGTGGATTGTTTTCCTAATTGGATACAGAGGCATTTGGCTAATCACAGCACACTATAAGCGCCTTTCAAGAAGCCTCCACTGATTTTTCTCAAACGATTTAATCAACTTTGAAGTGCTGTTGATTTAACTATAGCCTAACTACAACGATGCATTTCGCGCATCCTTCCAAAGTGTTTGCGCATTGTGGATATACTGTTTCACCCTTTGAGGGCAATCTAATTAAGATGCACCATTTAACTTAGAGCTGGTGTGTGTGTCCTCTTGCTAGGGATGCTGTGGAGTGAAAACATCGTGGGAGGAAGGCTCAGAGTGAACCAGCGGGTGGTGAAACACGAATGGCTTCGCCAGAGCTGCTTCCCGCAGATGAGAGACGCAGGCATACCGATCCTCCCGACGCCCTTGACCGGGTTTCCAGCGCGCTGCTGCATGCCCACAAGACGGGTGGATCAACAGGAGGAGCGCTCCCAGAGGAGGGCGTCTGTAACCCGGCCCGCAGCTGCCATGGCCGGTGTCATTCAGCACCAAGGACGGCGCCGCGCAAGGGAGGCGCGGAGGTTAAACTCGGTCACCTCGGCGAGGAGAAAGTAAAGGTTTGTTGCGACGAGGAATTAGAGACATCCTTCACCTATATTGATGAGAATGTTAACCTGCGACTGGCCAGCCCGGAGACTAAAAGTACTCACAGGCCTGTGCGCAATGGCGAGCCTTGCTCCGAGACTTTACCGGAGTTTTCCTTCATGTCCGAGGACGATCTCTCCTTCGGCGAGGGCCCCGGGACTTCTATAGACTACGGGTTTATCAGTGCAGTCACGTTCTTGGTGACCGGGATCTCCTTGGTGATCATCTCCTACGCCGTGCCTCGGGACGTGGTGGTGGACCGTGACAGCGTGTCGGCGAGGGAGATGGAGAGGCTGGAGATGGAGAGCGCGCGGATAGGGGCCCACCTGGATCGGTGCGTCATAGCGGGGCTGTGCCTGCTCACGCTGGGCGGCGTGGTGCTCTCCACGCTGCTCATGATTTCCATGTGGAAGGGGGAGATGTACAGGAGGAAGGTCATCGCTTATTCCAAGCGCTCCGCCAAATTGTACGGCTCCATCAGCCTGAAAACTAGATCCAGCCCCAGCCACTCTTCTGCGCACTTGTCCCTGGAGGAAGAAATAGAGGAAACTCTAGCTTAAAATGCCCCTCTGTGTATGAACATGTTGTGTATAACAGGAATTAATGCCATCCACACACATTATCTAACATATTGTAGCCTAAAACTGTATTTATACATTCAGTATAAGTCTGCAGCATTGTTTGTCTCTGTAGTACTGTAGAAATAGCTTGAATACTGGATTGTGCATACACGTGGCAAACAGAAAGGAGAAGAAAAGCACTCAAATGCAAAGTAGGGAATTGCCAGAAGAAAAAAAAAACCCATCATGTGGTATCTAGGGCTGCAACTAATGCTTATTTTCATTATCGATTCATCTGCAAAAACAATTCTCTAATAATCTTTTTGTCTGGGAAATATCAGAAAATAGTAAAAAATGTCCATCCCAGTTTCCTCAAAGTTTTTTTTGTCAGTCCAAAACCCAAAGATAGTCACTTTAATATGATATAAATCGAAGAAAATCAGGAAATCTCCACATCTGAGAAGATGGAAATATCTTCTGCCTTTTATGCATGAAAAATCACCTCAATGATTAATCAAGCATCAAAACAGTCAGCCATAATTGTTCCCAAATGATTTAAAATGGCTCCAAACCACAAAAGTGACGAGGGAGAATGTTAATAGCTTTGTGTCACATACACTGGATCACTTCTTCTTTTTTTTTTTGTATCCAGGATGCAATCTCTGAGAGCTTCCATTTATTATTAAGGCTATTCATATTTAATGTGACTGTCTCCTACAGCGAAAAAAAAAAAATTGTGCACAGACACATTTCAGAAAGCGAGGGTAGTGTGTGTCCGTAGGGCAGGAGAGTGGAGGAGAGATGTGAAGCTGTCCCTGTCCAGTGTGATGTGGGAGCATCAGCTCAGTGGTCCACACGGTAATATCCAGTGACAGTCACTCTGGTACAGTGCTGAGGTAAGCCAGTAAGCCCGGCGTCGTGCACCCGAGCCAACGCTCCACATCCCTTTTGATCGTGGTGAGCAAATTTGACCGCATTCAACAGCGCCGACACACACCTCTGCACTGGCTTCATCCTCTCTGCTCTCCTCTTCCTCTTACCTCCATCTTCTCTGTCCCACAGGAGACTGTCCTTTCTCCTGCAGCGTTTCAGTGCTCACCCCAACCTATGAATAATTGTATGTTCCCACTTAAAGCATGTGGAAAGGGTCCTGAACGACCACAGCCAAGTGCCTGTGACATTTCAAGGTTGACAAGCCTTTTCCTTACCTGCCTCCTCTCATTTTTCTCTACGTGAGGATGGACTTAAGAACGCCTAATCACACATGAAAGAGTTGCCCCACTTCCCACTTCCCAAAACCTTAAGCCTTCGCCACTTCAAAGAGCTAATTACATTAACAAAGTGAGGTATCATTCTTTTTAAAAGGTTATATCGGATGTCATCGGGGTGATTTGCTGACTAAAATATTGCTGATGACACAAAAAGCTTAGGAAAAGAGGTTTATCATGTGCAGACTTGCTATAAAATGTTAATGCCCAGGCAAGTCACAAAGCAACTTCCTGTAACATTTTCTATGATGCTTGTGTCTATAATGCATTAAAAAAACATGCTTATAATGCGTTATCTGCTTATAGCACTGTATAATATACAGTTATAAGCACTCATAAATATTCCTAATGCTTTAAAAAAATAATCACAGTACATTTATAAAGCATTTTAGAAAGACATATAAGGTCAAGTGTCACAATACTTCATAATTGTCACTCTTTTTTTTTTTTACAAGGATCATAGTCTATTATAATTCCCATAGTTGTAATACATTATACTCCTGTGATAATGCATTATAATAACTGGTATAATGCATAATAATGTGATAAAGTGGTCAATGGGTGCTTTAAGTGAAGTAGTGACATTCCTGAGGTATAGGCATTTATAATACATTACAAGCTGGTTATAAGTCACTATAAGTGGTCAATGTTTGCTTTAAGTAAAGTGAAAAAATATCATAATATCTATGGACGAACAACACACAACATGTTTTTTGTATTTGTTTAACGGGTCGGAACAGAATTTCCAATTCGACACAACTTTTTGATGAAGAACAACTGCATAACGGACATTTACGTTTCACCGATGTAATGTTTCCTCATCACAGTGAAACACATTCTACTTTACCTGTAGCTGTGTATTTGACTTTCATGTAAACGTTCACTCACCAAATGATCATCATCAAATATTTTATAACATGTTATGATTATTGCAATAAAGCATTGTGAATATTTATGAGTGCTTACAACTATAATTATGCAGTGCTATAAGCAGATTATGACACATTATACTTGTGTTTCTAAGGTATGGGGGGGTCATAGAAAGTGTTGCTGAAGATTTTAGTTTCTGTCTTTGCTCAGTCTCTTTCTCCCACGCTGTCTGAAGAGAATAAAGAAGAAAAAAGAAGAATAAAGAATGCCATATAATTCTCTTGGAAAACATTCTTCATGTAGGCTATCCTTTAGGCTCATGAATCATGCATGCCCCACTAGAATGAATTCATATTTGCATATATTCATTTACACAAGCGTTAATGATTCTTATGCAGTGTCACTGTTTCCTTGGTTTCTGGTCTTTTCATTCCAAGGCTTATATTCAGAACGACACGTGTGAGCCTCTACTAATGAGATGTGTAGGCTGATTGCTCTATGGTAAACAGCTCGAGGCCACGCCGCTGTTGTGCTTTTATTCAGTTGCATTGCTTCTATGTGTACAGTCACAGCCAGTCCGTTGCACAGACTGATGAACCAGTCAAGTGAAAAGACTGGCACACTAATGAGGTATTGAGCCAGCATTATCATTCCAAAAAAACACTTTTTTTTTGCAGCAATGAACTAATGCAAGTTTGCATTATTACAGTATCCTCTTCTGTGACCACAGAGTTGACAAGTGTGTGTGCATCCCTGAAAAACAGCCATTACAGTTCGTCCTGAAATGGCAATAAAATGCCCAATGAACAGATTTCCAGGAAAGGTAATAAAAATTAATGAACCATATGAGGCAATGTTGTCCTGTTCTCTTCGCAGAAGCTGTAAATCCACAGCCAGTATTACAGATGTTAAAGTGATATTTCATTAAGCGAGCTTTTCCTGGCGTTGTTGGCCGTGGAAACGAGGTGCGACGCCCAAGCGCTGGATGCATTTCTCACCGCTTCCTTTTTTCTTTCCCTCTCACCACTATATTCATGTGAAATTAAACTTGTTCGCAGCCAACAACAATGCTACTGACGCCAAACATTCTGTATGATAATATTGAGCAAATTAATTAGAACTCTCCCAATTTAACGGCCACATTGCAGATGCAGTGCATCAGTGCTTTCCACTCGGTGTCAGGGTCACACTCAGAGGTGGCATCATCTGTGAGAATGTCACTCTTGTAACACACAGAGGATCATAAATGCCGGAGGGAAGCCATTAACAATGCAGACTTCAAACAGACTCATCTGCAGCATGTTATGCACTACGCTGTAGGTTTTTCAAACATATACTATACCCCCCCCTCTCTCTCTCTCTTTCTGTCCTCCTCCGTGTTTGGCTCCGTGCCTCACAGCCAACACCAGGCTTCCCCTCATGCAGCCAACTAAACGTGTTTGGGGGATTTAATCAGGGATTTGCTTGAAGCGACAGCATTTTACATGGCAAGCTCAAGTGTATTTCCAGAGGTCTCATGTATAAGCTCTTTATCCTTGAGCAGTGCAGAGCTAAGTCACCCTTATTGATATTTGGTTGGTTCCTCTGTAAGTCGATCCCTTCAGGTAAGGCTGGGGAGCGGCTTAGCTGCTGCCATCAGCTAATTTCCCAAAGGTGTTATTACATTCCTCCATCTAGTCAATGCTAATCCTCTGAGTGTGCGCGGGCATGTGAGTATTTATATGACTTTGCATAGGGGTTGTGTGTCACCTTAGATTAAAGAGCTGCTGACCCTTAAAATCATATCTATCCTTCCTTTTCCGAAGAAGGCCTAAATAGGATTGGGGAGAATAAAAGTCTCTAGAAAACGCAGACAGGCAGAGCAAGAGGAAGCTACATCACATAGAGATGCTATACATAAAGCAAGGGTCAAAGGAATAGTTTAAATGTGCTTATTTAGCTTTTTTGCCGAACGTTAGATGGGGGAAACAGCTAGCCTGGTTCTGTTGGAAAGTGGTAGAAAGCTATTTTGAGCGCCCCTGATTCCAGGAGTAAAAGTCTGTTCAGTCGGTTAATCATCAGCATAAAAATTTGAGAGCTGTGTTGGAAAATATCTACAAGGAACTACAAATTCCACGGTTCATATCGACAAGAAACATCCTATCGCTGAGCTTAAAATGTAATAAAATGTAACACTATGAACATTAGAAAGCTAAAGATTACGGTGTTGAGGAATGCGATAATACAAACTGCCGCTTAGATTACTTCACTTTTAAATTCTGGGTCAGTTTTGGACGTATTCAGTAACTACTGTGTGTGGATTGTATCCAGCCAGCCTGGTCCCATAAATTATTACGTTTGTTTTTGACTTACCAAGTAGTTGCGTGTTTGATTTGTTTTGTTTAAATTTACAACGTAAACCACATGTTTAAAACTTTGGCCATAAACCAGGATAAAATACGTTTCCCTCGAAAGGTAAGTAATTGACAATGCAGTTTCTTTGTGTGGGAATGGAATTTTGACTCAGCATGATTATCCAAGATTATCAAAGAAGGTGAAATAATTTTAACTCGTGGTGATAACATAAACCTATGGGATCGTCACATTATTCAGGCGAGTCCCGTGTTTTTCACAACATTGAAGATATTGTTTCAAAAGAAAAATCCAAATGGCTTTAGCTTCCTATTTAGCGTACAGACATGAGCGTGGCATCAACTCTCATCTAACTCTTAGCAAGAGAGTGAATAAGAGTCTCTCCCAAAATCTCCAACCATTCCTTTAATAGTGTGCACTCAGGCTTTAGGCTAAAAGCAGAGAAGCTAGCCTCTCTTTGGTCATACATTTCAGCTGAACAAATGCATTCTGACCATGCCCTCCATCTATCAGTGGATAGTGAGGCCAAAAAAAAAAAAAAAAATTTCTACTTCGATTGATTGCTTTGTCGGGGAAGACAAAAGCCAAACTCCTCAGGGATATGACTTAATTCTTGGTTGCTCCCTCCACTGACTTGCTCAGACAGGATATTTTTAGTCAATGTGCATATTGGATTTTTGGAAAGCTCAGAGTATTGTAAATGTAGTCCACAAAGCCTATTGCCCAGGATGCACTTAGCCGGGCTCTTTTACATTTTGCCTGCAAGAACATCCTCGTTCAACTCTGTCCGAGCCCTTTCCCCGCGGTTTCATTTTCACACGACATTAAATCTCATAAAAAAGTTTATTCGGCCTGTCTGTTTTATTCAACTCAGTTTATTATTAGATGCCCCTTCACTAGGCACTGTCTTCTCCTTCCCTCTCTCTTGTGCCACGCTATCTTGAAACCCTCAATGGTTCAGCAGTTTCCTGTTCTGCGAAGTAAAATTGAAACCCTATTCTTACAAGAAAGGACCACAGAATCGCTTCGTCACCCGCTCACTGGTCAACCTCGCTGATGCCGGCAATCAGGCCTGCCATAACCAGACACGGGAACGTCTGCGGAATCATTTCCTGTGCTGTACTTGGCAGCTTAAAATCACTTTCTCAGACGGATAAACTATCAGAGCTTTGGCTGCTATGGTAGATGAGAGAGGAAATGAGGTGATCGGTTGGATCAATTTTACAGTAAAACCACTCAACCGCTGCAGTAAGGCAATACAGGTTACATCTCGCTCTGTCTCTCTCAGCCTGTCTGATCATCCGCTACAGTGAATTTTAGAACGGGCTATTTGTGATGGCAGAGGCCATGCCCTTGCCGTTGATGTGGTTACACAGTGGCTGCTTTCACAATAACATTACCGTCATATTTTCAGTGAGCTGAATGCCTCCCCGGCTTAGCAGATTTGAGTAATGTAGACATATTGCACAAACAAATCACAAGCTCGGTTCACCTCTTGATCACCTCGGCGTTTAGTCCCTTCTGTTGTAAATCACACTGTCTTGCTGGGCTTCATTGATTTAATTTGTATCAAATTGCTAATGCAGTTATTCGTCATGCATGGCCTCCAGTGTAGCTTGTTTCCCCCATTATGTCTATGCATTTACCTCTAATTACAAATAATGATTGCATGCTAGTTTGCTGTAGTAAATACTGTAAGTGAGCTTGAGTGTGGCCTTTGGAAAGACTTCCGTGAGCCAAGAAAACAGCTTTGTTTATCTCCTCGTACAACATCTGAACAACAGAACACAATGGCGTGGCATGCTGAGCAGTCTGACACACTCATACCTAAACACAAAGAACCTTATGTGTCTCCGTGTTTTGCATTTCTTCAAAGACAACAGCCTCACTGGTTGAGTAAAACTCAACTGAGATGAAGAAATAAGTGAACTAAGGGCGCGTTCACTCCAGCCTGTCTTAGTCCAGATGAACATAACCCTGGAGCGTTTATCCCCTTGGTGCGGTTCGTATGGGCTGGTGTGAATTCCGGACTCAACTCTGGTGCGGACCAAACAACTGCTCCTTGGTCCACCTCGAAGGAGTGATTATGGGCTGTCAAGTTAACTCTTGTGGTTTATTTTTGTTGTGAACACCATTCTACCCATTCACAGGAAGCATGCCAATTATGTTTCTTTTTTTCCTGTTTTGGTGAACTGGTAGCCTGTTTGCTACCACTGAATTTGATGAACGTAGTATTTATCAGACCACAAATTATTCAATAATTAGCTAGCTAGAGCATCCCGAGGTCCCACTGCCTCACTCCCAATGCTAGGAGACTAGCTTGCCAGTTGAGGGCTGTCAGCAACCTCATAGTCTCCTAGTGACAGGGAGGGAGGCAGAGGGACCATTGTCTAGACCCAGCACTGCCACTGACCACCAGCCCATTGTTCGGCTTATTTTCTGTAACTAGTGAAGCATGAAAGCACGTGAAATTAGCTAAAATAAACAACTCAATGTTTCATCCACACACTGCTGTCCCATCATATGAAAGCACATTGCTATCACCAGATGAGATGTTCAGCTAATTTTTCTGTAACCAGTGTAGCATGAAAGATTGTAAGAATTAGCAAGCAAGTTAGCTAACTAGCTAGCCACTAAATAAGTACATTTTCAAATCTTTGCTTCATCACCACAGTTTTGTCCCAGCGTAGGAAAGAACATCACACACGTTGAGGCAACTGTTGAGTCGTACAACGACCTAACTGTCATAATAGAATGACATCTCCACCACTGTCGTGTTCTTTTAATTTGAAAAGGAGATCCGTAGAAATCAATTGCGGAAAAACTTCTCTTAAAGTAAACGATATTTATTCGATGATGATGATGATATGATGAACATTACAAAAGTACGCAGCTGCGGTCCATCCTATTTCACCGTTCCACACACCACATTAAAGTAGTTACTCTGTCTCACGGATTCACAGGACAAGCCCCGATCTATTGTTTTACAAGATCTTTTATACCCGCCGCCTTTCAGGTATAGTCTTCTCCCATTGGTTGGCTGGGGCCAGGTCCTATTGGCCCCTTGTTGGCACTTAAGCGTGTCCACGCCTCTTAGTGCTTCTCTGCTCCGGTCAGATCTTCAGTCACCCTTTTAAGAAGTGGTGTACCCTTACGTTTTACAGTTTACAATATTGTATATCATTTCAGTTTATTGGTCATTCTTATGCGCAGTCACTTAATTTTAACAACATTTAACACTTCTATATATGAGAAGAATAATAAGGCACATAATGGTTAAACATTCATAATACTTATCAATAAGGATGTAATAAAGGTGCATTGTAACATTTAATACATTGATTTTTCTTACACCACATGCCTTTTTTTTTTTTTAACAATTTCTAGATCGTTTGAGTTCTGCCTTTGTGAACGCAAACTGGACCAGTTGGAAAGTTGAAACAATGTATCATCTTAACATTGGTTGGATTCAGGAACCGGACCATTTGGTGTGAACCCGCCCTAAGACTCTACAGCCATGCTAGCTGCTCTGGGAAGCTAAACTAAGCAAGAGCGTCGCAGAGTTGGGAAGTGTGCTCCATTGCTATCACTGATTTGCCTTTCAAAAAGTTGAAGCTGTCTGTCTCGCCCTTGTATTCTCCTCTCCTCTTGTGTGTCCCATGTCCCCGGTTTGCCTCTCCATGTGTGTGTGTGTGTGTGTGTGTGCGTGTGTGTGTGTGTGTGTGTGTGTCTTATTCTCATCTTGTAGTTCACCTGCCTCCCAGCCCACCTGCCTGCAATCAGTTTATCAAGGCCAGCTTTCCTTCTGCTCTTGTTCTCTAGATCGTTGTTCCAGACTCAGTGCTAACTTGCTCAGGCCAGACCAGAATCTTGTATATTTGAGAAGAGTTTTCCTTGTGTTGTTACCAGTAAAGGAATACTTCACCACCAAAATGACTATTAGTATATAAGTTACTCATACCATGTTACCTTTGTATTCTTTAAGAAAACTTTGTTTTTCTCACATGCCTCCACAGTGAACGAGGAATTCATAATCAGAGAGAATTCTTGATGAATTAAATTAAATGGGGCCGCATTTAACAACAATAGCATAACTATATCAAAACATCTGTTTACAAACTCTTACAAAACTCAAGCGGGATAATCCAAGTCTGACTACTTCACCAGCACATGCATTTTTTGCTAAAACCTTAACACTTCATCATAAACGGTAATAATAAGCTATTAAAATAATAATATGTAGCCGTAGCTAACCAGTTTGCTGTTATGGATAGGTACTGTACAGTGATTTAGCATATTTAGCTGGCTAATGTGATAGCACAAGGATTCATGGGGAACAGACCATCGCATTTTTTACGAATAGGCTGATTATCTTTTCTAATAATATGTTGAATTCATGTTACTCTAATGGGAATTTTCAGACATATTTTAATTTTGGAAAAAAATAAAAGAAGTTTCAAAACATTATCAAACAACACTCATGTTGAAGACCCATGATAGGATACACCATCTGGGAACCATAAATAGACAAAATGTCATGCCAGTCCATCTTGTTGGTATTGAGATATTTCACTGGAAAAGGAAATAAACAGTCAGCAGATCATTAGTATTAGTGCGGTCCTCTGGGGACCTCGGATATCTGAACCAAATGGCAATCCATCCAGTAATTGCAGAAAAAAATTTAAATAATAAAAAAAAAATCCCCAATCTCATGGTGGCACTAGAGTTAATGTCTGAGGATCATGATTGTCAGTAGGCTTCATCCTCTGGGGACTTATAATATCTGTATAAAACTTGAGAGATATTTTAGTCTGGACCCAAGTGGCAGACAGGCTGACTGCCTTTCCCATCCCTAGAGCCATGCCAGCATGACTAAAAACAGCAAATAGCTGACCTTTTAAATTCGGATTAGCCATATTGGCACCTGATGCTGACCTTTACAAGATCACGAATGCCATAGTCATAAAAGGAATGAGAAAAATGCCACTGACATTGTAATTTAATTTATACTTTACCATTCAAGTTTGACATTTATCCAGCTTGTGCTCAGACAAAAAATAGCTTGTTGTCTCCACCCACTGGGGTTCAACTCAACCAATGAGATTATGTCTAGCCCCAAAAAACTGTATTTTAAACTGCATGTCCGATCTGTGCAATTGCATGTTAAGCATGAATCCGTTTGTCGTTTCCACAATCTGCTCTTTTTAGACTAGGAGCGGGGCAGTAAATAGAGGACAGGCTCTGGATGCAGTCCACAGCGGTGTTGGGTCTGAGGCCGAGACCAAAAGCAGCTAACACAGAGCTGATTGTCTACGCTGCATTTCATTTGCCTCCAGTGTTGTGTTACCAGTGAACATTGGACTGCTGAGAGATGATACTGGCTGGTGGAGACACCCAACAGGATGTGGAGAGGGGGGATGCTGACAGGGTGAACACACACATGGGAATACACACTCTCTCACACATGAACATACATGCAGTCAGACACATGCACATAAAGTTGCATGCATGTATTTACATTGACACACAGTCAAGATAAGATAAGATGAGGTTCATTTTTTTTCGATCGCTGTGGGTAAACTGGGTTATTGCAAAGGGATAGGGTCTAGATAAAGAAACAAAACTACATCACAAACAATTAAATAAGTAATCCTTTACTTAATTGAAGTAGCAATCCCATAAAGTAAAAATATGCCAGTTAGACCATAAAGTAAAAGTTCTGCATTTAAAACTTTAGTTACATTAACTGAGAGTCTAGAAGTATTATCAAAACATGTACTTATGTCCTTAATATACTAACAGTATATTTTGCAGGATGACACTAAACTTACTAAATTACTAGATTCCTATTACTGATGCTTAGTTACTTTTCAGCACTATTAAAACAATGAATATAAAAAAAAGATAAGGTTGTACAATACAAATGAATAATAATAATAATAATAACAGTAGTAGTAGTAGTAGTAATAGTAAACTTATATTACAGAGCACCTTCCATGTACAACATTAAGGTCAAAGTGCTTTACTTTTTAAATAAAAAAAATAAACCAAAAAGAGAAATAGAATTGTTTTTAAATGAAATGGTGAAAACATAGTAATAAAAGCAAAGTTATCATTATAAGGTAAAAGCAAGAGTAGAAAAAAATAAGAACTACAGAAAGCAGCTTCATTGAAGCTTTTTTTTTTTTTTTTTTGTTACAGTGAACAGCAGAGTCTGTGGATCTAAGCTATCTACAATGGACACATCTTTGCATCATATCACCTAAGTAGTCAGGATCCAAAAAAGGGGAAAAACTGGAAGCCAGTGCAGAAACTTTAGAACAGAAGAGATGTGAGCCCTTTTAGTTACAGTTAAAACTCTGCCAGCCGCATTCTGTGTGAGCTGTAACTGATTTATAGACTTTGTGGTGAGATAGTACAAACCTTTTCCAACCTGTAAGGATCAGAAGTGGGGGTTGAAAGAGAATATACTACTCTGTTTCACCTACATGAAATGATGGAGAAATATTTGTTTATAGCCAGATCCTAAAAAACAAATTCACCAATAATCCTCATTGTGCTTGTCGTAGATTATGACGAAGGAAGCCAAGGGCAGCATGACTTTTATTCATCCGTACCAATACCTGCACGCCTCAGAGCAATATCAGTTACCTATACAGTAATAATAATCATTGCACTTGGCTTACAATCACCAAAATACAGCAGCTGTGCTTTCATCTACATTGTTTTATTTAATTTTAATAGCTGAACACAACCTGAAGATGGCAGCATTAGACCTCACAATTCAACCTACAGCCTGAACCCAAAGCATCGCACTTATTGCCCTGTCAGCATGCAGTCAGTCTGATGCTCTGAGAACGGGCTGTGTGAAATCCCCATATTACAGTGCTGAGCTCTGTAAATCACTGGGGTTCTGTAATAATGTACATGTTTTTATTATTTAAATTTTTTTATGAATTACGTTAAAGTTTCATGCCCATGAGTACATTTATAAATGCAAGCACACAACTTCCTCTTAGAAACGTTGCTTTCCCCAGTGTGGTATTGTGCAACATCTGGCTCCAGCTGTGTATTGATCTTGGTTAGGACTAGGGGGCGAGTGTGTGTGTGTGTGTGTGTTGGGGGGGGTTATAGTATGAGTTAAGTGCACAGGTCTTTTTTAAGGACCTCTTGTTTGTCCCAGTGAGCATTTACCGTCAAGAGGTGCTCTAACATTTGAGGAGAGCGAGTGTTAGTCCCACAGGAGATTACCCAGCCAGAAACTGAATAATTCATCTGGGCCTTCTCAAAGCACCAGGCGTCTGGATGATGAGAAGTTCTAAAAACATTCCTCTAACCCTAAAGATCTCCTACTTTCTCCTACACTTTCTCTTTGTTTAACTTCTGTCTTCTTTCTCTTACTTTCCTATCCTTCAAACCTTTTTGCTGTCTGCACTCCCTCAGTGTTATCCACCTCTTTCCTCCTTCAGCTCTACCATCCTTCTCTCTCTCTTTGTGCCTTGGCACCCAAAGTGTTATGCAACTGATATACAGATGATGATGCCCTGTATCTGATGTCTTAACGCAATAATACCTCACCACCCTGCCAACCTCCCCCACGCCCTGCCTCGATGCTCTGCCGTGAAGGGGGCTCTTTGCGGGAAACTCTAGCATACAATCCTATCTGCTCACATCTCAAGTTTCCCAGTTGCACAGCTCACCGATGCGAGGCAGTACATTCTCATCATCCAAACCTTCAAATTTTCTGTCCTCCGCCACATTATCCTCCCCCTCTTTCTTGTACCCTTCTCTCCTCTCCCTTCCTCTCATGTTTCCTTTCCCTTTTATATTCACCTAACTCATGCTCCACGTTGCAATGATGCAGAGAAAAATCAGGTGGGAGAAGTGAAGGCGAGGAATTGAAATCACGCAATGTAGGTATTTACTTGACTTAAAAGACATCCCTGTAGCCAATAAATCTGTCGGATAGGGATGTTATTGTCAGGGTGTCTCTGTGATTTGGGAATTTCGCTTTGATAAAGACTTCCTCCTCTGCTAATTGATAAGGTAACCCCTCCTTCCCCTTGACAATGCGAAATATGTGGGTTTGATCAAGAACAGCTGTTATTTTCTTTTCTGTAAAATCTTGCAGGCAGTTTCATGCGTAATGCCTCAACATCAAAAGTTATTTAAATTAATTTAGATGCATGTAAAGAAGGCAGTAATGAGAACCAGTACAATTCTGTTTTCCTGTGTTTATGAACAGATACTATATGTTGTCAATGTGGTTTTGCTGATTAGCATAATGACATGACTCACTTTGTTATCTACAGTTCCAGCAACGTGACTTGACACATGAAAGCATTACTTATTGAAAAAAAATGGCCTTACATTTGTATTTATACGATTAGCGATTAGTTTTTGTACTTTCCGTTCTCGCCTTCCAACAACTCCGAAGCCCCACAACGCATGGAGATAGGAAATAAGACAAGGTGGTTTAACCCTTTCACCAATAGAGGTCACTACAGTTACAGTGGACAGCTATTCAAAAGCTGTTTTCTTGTATATGCAGGTTGTCATAATGCATGCATGAAAGGGTTAACAAGCAGACAGTCTACAATTTAGAGGTATGTACTGACCATCAACAGCTAACGTAGCCCCGCAATGTTTGCACACTTTCCGGAATGTACCCGTGATTAGCTACTCTATCTTTAGCTCGCCCCATCACCATGCCATGAAACCAACTAGATATAAAAAAGTGTGTGTCCTCCTTGTGCTCTTACCTTGTTGTGATGATGACTCTTGAAAACAATCCCAGCAGGTTCAACCAAGCCAGATTAGTCCCAGGTGAGGGGCCTGATGAAAGACAGTACACTGGCCTTCAAGGTTAGGAATTTAGGCATGACGCTAACAACGCCTAACCTGAGGCGATAGATGGTTTGTTACACAGAACCATCTGAGAAGTCCACATTGAAAACTTTGGAAAAGAGCCGGCACTTTCATAACATACTTGGCGTGTGATTGGATGAACCATCTGTCAATCAAAGTCTTAAAAAAAGTCGGAAAGAGAACAAATAAATGTTTTCCTTTCAGTGCCGTTCTGTGCTGTTCTTTCAATGAATAAATACACTCCAGTTCTGATATAACTGAAGCTATTGAGGCATCCACGCTACCCTCTTTAGGAGCAGCCATTGTTGTTTTGAACAGTTGCCTCTCCCTGTCGCGTCACACACACATAAACCACGCCTGTGGCTGCTCCTCACAGGACACTGATTGGTCCGGTCATTGGTGGTTCGGACACAAATGCATTACTTTAAGAGGTACAAAATGGATTCTCACGTGATCTTGTGATACTGCGAGAATCCAGTTGCCGCTGAGGTAAAACAATGCCACCAAATAAACAAAACTCTGTTACAGAAACAATAAAGAGCTGCCAAACAAGGAAGCAGCTAAGTGTATCCAGATGTCCTACAGGGGACGAAGAGGATTAAATAAGTACCTGCCTCCAGCCACATCAGAAGGAAAAAGTATTGTTCCAAATGGCCACCCTCAAAAGCGGACAGAGCAAAACCCTGTCTTTGTAGAAAGGGGAAAGACTCAATGAATCAAATTCAAATGAGCTAACTGTGGACACTTTTGGACAATTTCTCCTTAAAGGCACTCGTGGTGTTTGTGTTTGTACATGTGCATGAGAGAAAAATTCAAATTCAATCTTCTTTGCTCACCTCCGCACATCTGACCAATCACTGCATGAAGTGGGCATGCATGTTGGATTGAGGGTTTAGGAACGCATCCCCTCCAATTTTGACGTAGGAAAGCTGTGCAGGATGTGGGGGTCTGACAAGCACATCAGTTGAAGCACACCGATGCCTTAGCATGTCCAGGACAATTCACTGAACACACAGACAAAATTAAAATCAAACCTCCAAAAGTCTAAATTCAGTGGCTTAACACAGTGCCGGTACATTACGTCACCCCTTGTCTGCTGTTACTCATTTCTTGCAGTGTAATTGAAGCAGCCACAGATGATGTCATCTAAAAACAGGACTTCCATTCAGAAGTTGTTTTGTTGCTCCCGTACACGACCGGGCGGACCAGCCCCATCACCATAACTCTAATAAATGGACTGGATATGGTGAGCTGAGAGCGTACTTGGCCTCCGCTGAAGAGATTGGCAGGTGTTTGATATTCACTGAAGGCTACCCCCGCCCTCTCTCAGCCCCCCAAAAAGGCACGTCTGAGTCTAAATTATAGACTACGAGACTTGGAACCCGTTTGGAACATCGGATGAGTCATCTTGGAGAGACAGTGACGGAGGTTACTACCTCTAACCCATCCACTCATGAGATTGATGACCTATCAGTCTGTTTATTGACACAAACAAAATGACTCCTCTTAACTTATGCCAGGGGTCTCTCTCTCTCTCTCTCTTTCCCTTTCCAATTCTGTGTAATGTCTCTTGCTCTGTCACTTTGTCCCCCTCTCTCTCTCTCTTGTGGTGGCCAAGGTTAGAGAGGCGCAATGAAAAAGGGCGAGAGTCGGAAAAAAGAGGGAGAGGGGGGTCTAAACAATTCTCTGTCCTGCCAGGACGTCCTCTTGCCAAGGTTTGTCTAGGGCTGGAAGGGATGTTGGAAGGCGGGGCCGCTGGGCGGGGAGGGTGGTGCGGAGGTAGGTGGGTGGGGGTGATGGGGAATGACGTGATCCCCTTTATCCCGGCCAATAAAACAGAGTGGCCGGTGAGATCCGGATCCGTACGTGCCGTCAAATTCAATAAGGTAGTGCTTTAATGTTTTCTTTTAATCAACTAAATTGCATTACACACTGACTCCTCCGCGAGGCTCCACACCGAAGAGGAAGGGGGGACAGGAGAGTCGGAGCTGTTGGTGTGGAGGGGACCAAGGGGGGCATTCCCAATATCTAGAGACATTTTGGTGAGAACCTTAGACTGCATGTATGTTGAAGAATTTCTAGGCCCACGTTAAATTGATCCTCTTCTGGTTCCCCTTCAATGAGAGGAAGCAGGGGCCGGCGTGAATTCAGGGTCAGACTGGGGACAGACAAGGTGTACAGACAGACTACGTCATTCTGGTAATGAATGCCAGCTCAACTTTTTTTCGTGCATTGGCCGCTTTAAAGGCAGAGCACTCTCCCTCCTGGACGACGGTGTCTCTTATCATGAGCAATGCCCTCGGCGGTGCCTTCCTCCCCTCCTCCTCTTCCTCAAGCAACTTCCTCCTCATCATTCTTTCCTCGTCACCCTCACTCACCTCACTATCCTCTCCCCCAGCCCTCTCGATATTACTCACCCTTTAGTGAAGGTACATCAGGAATGCTCTTGTAAACACTTAATCATCAAAAAAAAACTTTTTTACTCTCCAACGCTGGAGGGAGGAATGCAGGGATACTATATCTGCGTCATGTACTGGTGTAATTACCAGATCAGCTTGCTGCCCCACTCCACTAGAGTGACTGGGATTTTAATTCTGATTGGGGTTTTACAGTTGGATGTTTCATTCCACCTTGAATCAGGCGGTGCTTTTGCGGCCCGAAGGACAACAGCCTGCTGCCGCTGTTGGACGTTCATCTGCAGACAGATGAAACTTCACAGAGAGCAGTAATCCACCGAAGAAGGGTGGCTTTGCTGCTCAGCTGCCTCGGCCGCAACTTTAAAACCAGCTGACATTTAACATAATGATCAGTCAGAGTGGCCGAGCGTTTACACACGGGAAAGGTTTCCCGGACACAATTAGACCACAGTCCTCGCACAGGGCTAAAAATGAATCACAATACACAATACCGTACTGTAGTCTCTCTATCCATCTAATGGTAAACTGTGAGTGGAGTGACTGGAAGAAAAGCCTCAGTCTCAGCTGTGATATTACGGTGGTTTATCCACAGAGCTTGAAAAGATGACCACAGTTACAATCTACTGCACAGTGTATAGTCTAGAATACAGGCTGCATTTTGGTTTTAGCAATCCATCCTGGTATGAGTCATTTACGGTATGCTATGAGACAGAGGGGTTACCCACGTTTTCCAAATGCTAAAACAACACAGTGATTGCAAGAATGTAATTCTTTTCTCCATCTTATCAACATTAAGGAAACAATTAAGATTTATATATTTAACTACTGTCACTCAAACTACAATACAAATGTAGGTAACATGTCATTTTGGTGAATTAACTGCCTTCTCACAAGTCATGCTTGCCTGTGGGTTATTCATGGGCCAGGATGCCTGCTCAGTGTATAGGGTAGCCAATTGGTGAGTTCTGACGAGGCAAGACTCCTGGCCAATAAACGAGCAGGAATGAGAGGAATTTGAGGAAGCAGTTAATTTAATGTTGTACTGAGCATCAAGTATGCTTGCATGTCATATGGGATGGATTTTAAAGATTGGAAAAATTCCCATGAACATTCATGTCATCAGACAACTCAAGATGGTTGTATGATTGCAGAGTAGGTCAAGTTGGTCTTGCGAGGGATACAAAATACTGTGCAGTGACACTATAGCTCTATGTCCATTACATTTTTGCTTTAAAAACCTTAAATGATGGACTTTGGTTGACGTGAGGCATCCATGTTCCTTTTGGCTTTCAAGCAGAAGGCTATTACTAAGTCAGACTTATTGGAGCTTTTTGAAAAATAGCAGTTAAGACTTGGATGTTGACGTAAACGGTATTTACAAGACAGAAACTGATAATTATGGTAACTCCACAATATGACATGAATGCGACATCAGAGCGTATGTCTGAATGTCTGGAATTTTTTAACAAGCCGTGGGTAAAGGGATACAGAGGCATGATTTGGTATTTTTGCAAAAAAAAAAAAGGTGAGGTGACAGTCATGGGCTATGCAATGATATGTGTTCGCCTTGATGGTGTTTTTGTTTTTTTAATCTTTTTATTATTATTATTATTTTTATTTTTGTTATCTATTAGAATGTAAAGAACACTATAATGGTAAAAATCAGTAAAACTACATTATAACAAGCAATGGGTTTTCTGGACATTTGTATTAGTAAATCATGTCTGTACATGACCAGTGAGTAAAAAAAAAGAAACTAATATGAATTACATTTAAATATATATATTTTCAATCCATAATAAACTCTTAAAACTATTAACCTATGACTTTCACCATGACTACATGCGATGCTTGTCAGGATGCGACTAAACACTGAAAACAGCAGAAGAATGCAAACTGAGACAACAACAAAAACAACAACAACAACAACATGCTGCATAGCTCATGTTGAACTCACCCCAGAGGTCCCCGATGGGTGGATGACTTCAGCTGCAAAGTCACTTTGACTCAGTGAATCAGGAATCAGGTAACGGGATCAGGCTTCATTAGGTGACTTCAGCCGAGCTGGCAGACGGCCAGGTGAGCTGGACGCACAAATGGACATTGATTTTTCAATAAGGGCCTGAAGCTGTCAGCCAACCAGGCTATGGTGATATCTTCTCTCGAGGGGATGGCCTTCTCCCGATGATGGCCTGACTGGCACCCCACCTCAAGCCACCACACGGTATCGACTTCATCTCCAGCTCCACACATCCCCTGGAAAAGGTTACAATCATGTTTTCCTGTCAGGTCGTCCGTATTTATCTAGTCTGGTTCTCTGTCAGCCCTCATTGACCCGGGCCTAAAGGGTCCCAACACTCGTAATGGTTTCCATCCATCAGGCCTCCATCAGGTCTCCCTCTGGTGTGCCCTCAGCCTCAGCAATCAGTACCTCTAAGACTGCGGTCATCATAGGTTGCCCTTATCCTGAACCCCACAGCCAGCAGGGCATCATGCAGTGAAGGAGGTGAGGACTTGACCTACTGTATGACCCTCCAAAATGCAAATGTAATACAGCCTTGATGCAAGGAGGACAGGAGGAATGAAAGGGAGAACAGGAAGAAACTAAGAAAATCCCAGTCAGCAATAAAGATAGAGAGAGAGGAACGTATTATGAAATGGTCATAACTCTTCTGTTGGAGAATTGCCTTAAAACTTAGAGATTACACAATGATGTGAGATGTTTCTTTACCCAGAGAGGCCCGAGTCATCCAAACAAAGGCTTCTCTTTGTGCAAAGTGTTACTCCAGGGAACAAAGTCATGATTGGTCAGACCGACTGGTAGTTCCAGTCCCACACTGGTATCCTTAGATTCACCCTGCTGAAGTGTCTTTGAGCACATTAAATCCCAAAGAAAATGCTGAATTGCTTGACTTTTGTGGGGGAAAGCAGCTATTCGCAACTGATCACTGAATCTAGAATAAGTAATTGTTCCATTTTCCTCAAAAACGTCAGTATGTGTGAAAGAATGGCTCAATCTCAAGCAACAACATTGTCTCTGTTGAATGCATTATAATGTTCAGCCAAAAAAAGAGTCTCTGAATATGACCCCAAGTACAGCTTGTTGGGTTTGTTTTCCATAAAAATGTCCAGCAGTTTATACACTGAAACGTTAAACCAGGAGATAATAAATCTTTCCCACTGACAAGCAAGTCCAGGTGAGCAGAACTTCGTTTAGGAAACGAGCGTCTCTGTATCAACAATTGGCCGCTTATAAAATCTCCAGTTTGAATTGGATATCGGGGCTGTAAAAGAATCACCTGTAGGCTTTTGGAACCACGTTACCCTCACGCATCAATCAAGTCACAGTTTAGTGCTCGAACTGGCCAGATTTTAATTTTTCTCTGAGCTTTATTAGAAATTGATTTGCCAAGATAAAGTTAAAGCCATTAATCTTGTTCTCCCCACGTGTCCCTTCCAATAAACTCACTGAAATGGGCGTAAATGTCTCTTTTCTCCGGAACCTCTGCAAAGTGAATGAGTGTGTACTGTAGGTATTTGATGACACATCTTGTGCTTCATTGAAATATTTGATGTCACTGAATGAAACTGCTGCAGACGTTTCAAATGCAGACACAAACTCCAGCGGTAATCACTTTCACAGTTCTCAGCCTCAGCGTCAAGCAACAGGGCTGAAGCAGCTTTCTGCACGTTTTCCATAGAAATTACTTTATGAATTCCAGGATAACTCACTGAAAAAGAATCAATAATATTCCAAATATCTCACAACGATTCAAGACTCCTTGTACACTACATCAAGCCTTTCACCAAATTGCGGTACACTTATTTGCATGTATAAAAGAAAAAATAAATCATACTTCCGAGTGTCATTAGCAGGCTGGGGTTTGTTGACTTCATGTCTATGGAAACTGGCTCCACTCAGTCATCTTTCCTCAATCGTTTATCATTGCATCTTGGACGTGTAGACCCCATTCCGCATTTGTCAGCATCAATTACCAATGGCTTTCCCCTGCATTTACATAACCACCACCACCTGCGACAAACACACGCAGCCACACTTTTATAATTGCTCTCGATTCTCCGCCATTGTCCCAGCGTGGGCTGGTCCCAGCCGAGAGTGTCTGCCACACAAGTCGCAAGTGGAAGTGCAGCAAATTTGAGATGGATCACACTGCCACTTTTCACCTCGCCTCTGTCTTATTACCCGCACATTTCTCAAACAAATGTTTCCAAACTGTCTAGATTCTTGCAGCAATTAAAGCATTTCTCTCATTCCCCCTTCCTTTCTTCTCTGTCCTTTTGGCAAGAGGCACGACCATGTTGGTCAGGTCGTCTCAGTGTTCCTAGGCCAAAGCTGACACAACCAATTGGAGGAGGCAACCATGATCTGACAAATAAAAGGAACAGAGGATTACAGCTAGGAGGACGTCTGGGGTTCGAGGAGCAGTGAGAATCACATAGGGCGTGCCATTGTTTCTCAACCACCGATCGTTTTTGGCAGCTGTCGGGTCTTTTCTTTCCGAAACCCAAAGAGCCATCCTGCTCTAGCAGAACCCTTATAAAAGAGACATAGAGAGGTTGCAGTGAAAATAAGAAGCATTTGTGTAGCTTGAGGGCTGTTGGCGTATTACATTGAACTGGAATATAAACCCCCTTCTGGGGTGAAAGGCTGATGGTGAGGAGAGGAGAGCTCTGGCGTGTGCTGGGGATGCTCTCTATGAAAATGATGAGTCATTAATGCTCACTGCAAATGTACTTGATAAAGAGAGAGCATAACATTATACTGTATTAAGATGATAGGTTGGTTGGTTGCAGTTTCTGCCTGTTTTATTTCGAAAAAGCGCAGCAATACTGGGATCTTTTGGAGTCCGGAGCAGCACTTGTTTCCATTGGCCTCGAATTAAAAAAACTGGCCAGACAGGATTCAGAAAATGATACCAAATGACAGCACATTTTCCACTGCGTCTCTACTTTGTTTCTTTGTGTCTGTGTGTGTTGTGCTGATGTGGTCAGTGGAATTATACTCCCTTATTTCACCTCAATTCTTGTTGCTTCTTCACTTTACCTCCCGGTGATAATCTGTCAGTAGTTCCTTTCAGACATGCTCCTTGATATGTAAATGATGGCAATGCCAAAGTCACTTTTACATAAAAGTCTCAAAAGCAATCTCACTAAATTGGACTTAGTAACTTTACTTTCAACGCACAAGTCTCATGGAATGTTCAGACACGACTTGCCTTATTGAGAGCATTCTGTACATTTAATCACTCAATGATCATCTTCTTTGCTAGAAGAAAATGAAATGACTTATTATGAATAGTTTCTCATTTTGGAAAATATGCTTAATTGGCTTTTTTTGCCTAGAATTAGATGAGAAGATCTATATTACTTCATATATCTGTACAGGACATATGGAGCTTCAGCTCTCAGCAAGGAGTTATGTGTCAAGGGGTTATGTGTCAAACAATTTCATGGTGGGGCGCAGAGAATTCCTGGAGTCTTTGCTGGTTACAGAAGGAAGTTGCTGCATACCCCTCGTAAAATCCGCCCCAAAATTGAATGGGTTCATCCTTGGCCCATGCTACACCCTTCCACTAAGTTTGATGAAAATCGGGCCAGTAGTTCTTCCGTTATTGGCTGACAAGCAGACAAACAAACGTTTCTTGGCGGATGTAACAAACCTTTGTTGAGCCATATGCTGAGAAAATTATGAGCTGGGCAACTTGAAAAAAATACTTTAAACTAGAAGGGCACTCGGAGAGCACAGACCTCCGCCAAGGCCGTTTCTATAAGTGAAAAATAATGTGTGTATCCGCCCTGTGATTCGGATCCGCTCCAAAATATAATGGGTTCTTCCTTGGCCCATGCTACACACACAAAAATAGTAATTTTCCACAATGCTGCTGACAAACAGACAAACAAACAGACCAACAAACCAACAAACCGAACTAAAAACGTAACCTCCTTGGCAGAGGTAATAACTGAACCACTCCTTTTGGTTAAAAAAAAAAAAAAGGCTGTTTTGCCACTGTAACAAAGTGTTGCACATCATATATGCCCTTTACCACTGATTGAGACAAATGATCGAACATGGAGGACACTGTTCTCTGACCTCTGTGCAGTAAAAGCAATGGTGCAATGGGGAAACACCCCACTTTATCATTGAAAGTGAGGGACAGGACAGAGGGAGACAGAGGTATAGGGCAATGGAGACAGCCAATGTTGGACTCCTTTTTAATGTCATTAACTGCATGTCCATTTTCATTTGTTCCCAGGCTCCGAGAGCACAATGTGTATGTGCATGTACTATGTGTAAGAGAGAAGAGGTGAAAGGAGACAGAGGACAAAACAAATGTATCTGACAGAGCTGGACAATGTCACATCCATCCACATGAGAGTGTATACTTTGGACAGGATCTGCTCATTATTTATTACTTTCATGACCATGCCATGCTTCCAAACATCATTAAGAAACCCACCACATATCCTGTCCTATGTATGCAGCCAGGTGCACCAAGGGCACAGCAGGACAAATATAAAATATCCTGGCAATCAAGGGCTTTTGACCATGTCCAGGTCGGAAAGTCTTAAATATTCCCACCTCCGGTTCAGAACAATAAAGTTAATCATAAAAGCTATTTATTTTTCGGGGGTTTCAGTGTTTGGTTTCTATTTCTATTTCTCGTGAGAAACGTTTATTTTCCAAAAAAATGAAACACATGCTGCTTTTGCTTGATCCTCAAATGTAAATTGTCTAAATGATGTTGTTGAATGAGTTTTTAATAGACCTTTAGAGAATACTGAAACACACCAATATTAGCTCTGAAAGGGGTACTGTAGGGGTGGCTGATGACTTTCGGCAGTGTGGGTCCTGAGAGGGATCCGTGTAAATCTATGCTGAGAGAGTGAGAGCTTATTGTTTGTAATTAGGGAGAGATGAAATTGAATGCGATTCCTACAGCAGCGCAGCATGCTGCGCTAATGTAACAGAGCACTCATCAACTCCACGCCACAAAACCAATATGAAAAACATCTGGTTCAACATCTCCCACTTCCTATAGCAATGTGCTTGAGTGGATTGTGGCACTGTGACCTTGACGGTGTTCAGTTTTTATTCAACTGCAGTGGCTGTGTTCGTGCCAGTGCCTCTGTTGCCTGTGAGGCAGAATTATGACTGTGGAGGTCTGCTATTGTTCTGTTATTACTGCTAACCATGACTATTTTCACAGTCAGACAGTCACAAATGTGGTGATTCCCATTATACTATTACTGGGTGGGGGTGAGGTATATCTACTGTGTTGTGGTGCTTTGTCAAATGAGTGGATCAGGACCATGTTACAATAATTTTCTGATTAAGCAAGCACTTAATCATTGCAAGAAATAATAATAATATGTAAAAAAATCCTGGAACTTGCCATTGGGAGCCAAACTCTGGAACTGGAGTTAGACAAACCTTTATTATAAAAAATAAAGATATTGAGAACTTGGATTGTGTGGCTGTGTCATCATCTTTTCACTTACTAGGTGGTATTTCTGATGACAACGGAAATTACAATGGACGGGAAAGTGAAAGTTTGAGAAAGTGCAGACATCTGATTCAGTCATTGGAACAAGCTTGTTGAAAGTCTATCAGTTATCACAGCAGACTGGAGAACTCTTTTTCATTTGTTACTGTTGTCACTAGGACCTGCCAACTACTAAACTGAAAACATTAAATGGAAACAGATAAACAATGAAAAATGTTGTCTTCTCCTCTGGCACGCTATGATACAGCCAACAAAACGCCTCTACCGAGTTTAAAAAACAAAAAAATAGTAAACCATAAAAAAGGGAACAAACAAGAGGGAAATTACTTTAGAAAAGTTCAGGAAGTTACAATTGGAGACAGTTGCCATAGCAACTCTCTACCAGTCACAGTATGAAAAACATAAATGTTACCAACATTCTTATCAAAGGCTCCATTCTAGTGTGTTAAAGTGACAGTGAGCAAGCATCATGGATGTATTAAGACATATAAAAGTGCCGCTGCCAATGTAATGTGTATGGGCCAGTCAGGCGGGCCCAGGGAAAAACATTGATGTGGCGCATTGTGCAGAAACATACCAGGAAGCGGGAAAACTTTGGCTTATGTGATAGGCGAGCAATTTTCATTCAAGTGACTGGGCACCACCTTTGAGTACTGTATCCAGTTAGTATAATGGATCTACGACCAGCATTCATAAGACTTTGAAACCAAAGCAGCTAAATGGAATACCGCCATCATCAATGGAATTATTTACAGCTGCGATGTTCCTATTGTGACATGTCAAAATGTCCTTTGTGAAAAAGGGCTATTACAAGCTGGAGAATATTGTTTCCCGGAACATATGTTGGCCGTGTATTCAAGACCAATATCTGTAATTTAAAACAAAAGCCAATAACAATCTAAAGCCATGTTTTAATCTGCAAAATTATGGAGGGACCACCAATCCAAGAGCCCTGACTTTTCACTACCAAGTAACTAGCCAAGATACGATCTTGATGGTGTTGGACACACTGATTATTTCTATTTGATTCTAATTCCCCGTGATGTCATCATGCTATGCTACCCAACACTTCCTGCAGAGGTTTCAAAATAAAAGCCTTTCAGGTAATGGAAGCTAAGCTTCTCAAAAGCGTTTAATGTGTAACAAATATCAGAGTTTGCATTCAAGCAGCAACAAGTTAACTTTGCAAATCACAAATCAGTGAGCCCTCCTTGTTCAAATTGATGAAATATATAACTATTAGGGGAAAAAATGCCTCACTTTAATAATAATAACAACAGTCTGTCTCAAATAAAAACCTGGTTCCCTGAAGGCAAATACAGTTCTGGTTCCCTGTTTGAGAATCTAATGTATTGACTGTGTTGCTCACTTTGAATACACAGTTAGGAAATGCACATTTAAAAATAGCAAAATCAGGAAGATTACAGCAGTAGCATCAACAACTTGACATTTCCTATAGGAAAATTCGAGCATCAGAAATGATAAATTATCTCAGTTTTAGAGGCAATCCTACGGCTCTCAGCTGCTGAAGTGACTATAATTTACCAAAGAGGCACCTTGGGGTGTGCTCCGTAGTTTCCTGGGAGTTAGAACGGTAAAGAGGCACACTCATTTCAGATGTGATGTCCCTCGTCCTTCTTCAACCCAGTAAGTGTTAAGAAGCTGTAAGACGAGACGCGAAAATGCCCAAAGCTGCCTGGTCACATCTGTAACAGACTTATGGTACAGTACCTCTTCCATTATTGCCTCTGTCTTAGAGGAAGACTCCTCATAGATCACCTTTAGTACCTTGCTTGCACTTTATTCTCCTCATAAACAATTCTTAAAGCTAGGAGGACAAGAGCCTTGCAGAAAGTTTACACAATGGTAGTAGCACTGCAGTCAGACATATATTATTCCCAAGTAACTTCTTATTAAAGTGATTTATAATTTTCACATCATCCTGACATGGTTTATTTCACTTAGAAAACATAATAAATAATTTTCCGACTGTCATGTCAGAATAAATTACAGATAAATCAAACTCTTGTCAGGCTGCAGGAGAAAGTCAGTGGACGAAATAGAGGGAAACACAAGTTTGGCCTCTGGGTATTGTTACACATTCTCGTTGGTTTTGCGGCGCTATCTTTGATATTTTCACATGTTTCTCCAGGGTTCTGGGGCCAAGCAGCCAGTCTGGACCAAAAGCTGGGCAGGAAGAGTCACCGGGAAACCCAAATATTATTTCACAGAAATCCAATATGTGGGTACAAGTATGACAGCAAATAAGTTGGCCCCCGTCCTTGCTGTGCACCACCCACAGAGTGACGCCCGCTAACGTTGTAAAAGCCTACCGTCTGTCTGGATGACCTCACTGCTCGGACCTCTGCTCAGGCCAGGGTCTCTAACCAGGGTCCAATAAGCCACCCCATAACTCGCTAACACTCTTTTCATTTGTCCAGCTTGCTCTTTTAGAATACTAACACCACATAGTTGCAGCAATTCGGACGAGGGTGCCGAGCGTCAGTCGAACACTGTACTAGGTGTGTCCAGATTAGCGTGGGTTGCAGCCTGGCGCCTCCATTGTTCTTCGTTGTTATTTCAGAACCTAAAATTTAGGGGAAAAAACACATGCAGGATGGTTTTCACTGGCCGAGCCATCAGTAAGGGTCGTGTGAGCTCTGGTGCAGAGGTCTTTCTTGCAGTCATGTGGCCCCAGGCTTACGGGAGTTTTTACACAGCTGCACGAAGATAGTCGCACCGCTTTGTGCTGCGTCATAGACCTTTGCCAGGCGTAATTACAATGTCAGTCTGTTTGAAAAGCAGTCTTACGGGAATGCGAGGGCCCCATTACTGCATCAGTACCATGCACTAGGGGCCATGGGGCCATAAAACACTCATCTGTGACCAGCAGTAAAAGAAGCAGCAGAGCAAAAAAAATGGCACTCTGACAACTTAGTATTTAGTGCAATAATAATCACACCCCCTTTTTTGCTTTTATAGCATGTAAGCTTGATTGATTCATTGCCTTGAGAAGAGAACACATGGAAATGTACTTGTGACAGTGTGTGTGACCATGGCAGCACAGTTTCCAAGGACTAACCTCACTTATGCAGTGCAAAATGTGTGTCTTAAATTGGGAAATGTAGAAGGTAAGAGGTTATACGTTGACCCTTGTGTTTTGTTTGAATGAAATGCAACTTATCGGAATGCGTGATCCGTGTCTCTCAGGTAGGGCCGCAGCTAACGATTATTTTCATTGTTGATTAATCTGCCGATTATTTTCTAGATAAAGCGATTCATCGTTTGTCGTCTAAAAAATTTCAGAAAACTGTGAAAAATGTCCATCCTTGTATCTCAAAGTGCGAGTCTTTTAAATGTCTTGTTTTGTCAGTCAAAACCCCAAAGATATTCAGTTGAATATGATATAAAAAGAAGACAAAATCTCCATATTGCCTCAACTATTAATCAATTATGAAAATATTTGATTGTTTTTCTGTTGATGAACTAATCGTTGCAGCTCGTCTCTCAGGGGGACATTCTGATAGCAGACAAGGCTGTTTGGCAGTTTTTATCGTCATGAATGGATACCTCTGTGAATAAATCTTGTAGCTTTCCAATTACAGCAGGATCATTTCTGACCAGGCAGCCTGCCACTTGTCTTTCATCATGATTTGTCACCATTTCACCATGCTATTCTGTTTAATAACTGACATTATTAATAGTAAAAGCCCATGGGTGCAATGATACAGCTTAGATGTTCTTTTTCTCTTCCACCAATTTTTGCAAAGGCCAAAAAGACAGCAGTGCAGATGTGCAGTGTGGTCAAGCAAATTAAATGAAAAGGGTTTTTTAATTTTGTAATAACATAAGGCAATATGCAATGTGAAAGGGCCTACATCATCATCTTCATGTCCTCTTGCTCTACAAAGATGGAACCAAGACTGAACTCTGGTTGAAGAACAAATTAGTATAAATGAATTAATAAGGAAAATAGGTTTAACAATATTTCCTTTCTTCAGGTTTATTTGGTTTATTTAGTCAATTTTAGTAAACTCGTCGCTCAAAAAAGTCGCCAATCTGAAACTACTACACACACACACACCTACTGTACCTGCGCAAATATATCGGTTTTAACATATTGCCCAACCCTAACCGAATATCGCCAGTAAAATCCAAATAATAACTTAAGACATTGAAAAAGCTCTGTAATGCTCTGTAATGCTCAGGGGACCAGCAGAGTGGTAATTATCTGCTGGAAATGCATAATATAAAAAATATTGATTATAGCAGCTTTAAGGTCAGAATAAAATCAGGCTTAGGTAAATATTAAAAACAATAATACAATTCATTTGTATAGTGCTTTAAAGGTTACTCAAAGGCAATGTATATGGTAATAAAAACAGCAAAGGAAACGTTAAAAGCAATAATGTATAAAAACACTGAAAGAGGAAGGAGGGGGGGGGGGACTAATGAATCACAGATTAAAAGTGTATTTAAATAGGTGGGTTTTGAGTCCCCCTATGTCCGGCTGAGAGGGGTGAGGAGGCTGGTGTCGGCAGATCTGAGAGAAAAAATTACATTAAAGATGATTTGGAAGACGTTAAGAAGCTCAAATTTGGCTCAGGTTGTAATGACAAATAGTCATTTAAAACGAAATGTTCATGACAATTACTTACGGCAGAAGCCCTCTTGTTATGAGTTGAGAAATGAACCTGGGTCACTGCATTTAAAGACAAAAAGAACATAGCTCTCCACCACCCCAACCACAACAGCCTTACTTTCCACTGTGCTATTTCGATGTCAAACCACTGCCTGTTTCTAGTCATGTCTCCTTCGTGTAATCCTTTTGTGGTGGGAAAATGTATTTCTCACTTGCGAAGTTTAAGATGTTGTGCTTTTTCCGCCAAATTTTAGGCCACCGCACTAGGATTGTCGTAGGATTTATCGCTCATTGGAAATGATAACAGTGCATATGCTGTTGACGCCTTTTGAAATGGACAAAAATAGACAGGGATTTTCCCGAGATAAAAATAAAAGTAAGGCTGGATTTATTATGTCACATTTGTAGGTATAACGAAAGCCTTTCTTGCCAATCTTCCGAAAGGGAGAAACGTCGCCATGTGTGTCTTTGTGAATTACCACACGGGATTGTTTTTAAAATACATTTTAAAATTCTTCTCTATGATTGTAATTGATGTGAATAGAGACACTATTTTGTCTCCATTCATGTCATTTTCAATTATAAGGAAGAGCCAGAACTGTGCGAAGTTATGATTCTGAGTGGGTTCAAAAGTAAGCGCCAAAGTGCCGCAGTAAGACAATAATAATGGGCAAAAGTAACGGTCAATAACTATGAAACTCACGCAGGACTTCAAATTGACAAGTTAAATATATAATTTCTATTGTACAATCTGATAGAACATTGCATTTAAATGAAATAATGATAGCCAATGCAGAAGTCATTACTTATTGAAACATAATATTCTGAGAACTTTAGAGTTCAATCTTCTGTTCAGTGTTAAAAACATAAAACTCAGCAGGTTAGCCAAGACTGCCTGTCGATATCCATATTCGCTTCAGTCAGAGAAAACATGCCTTCAACGCAGCCTATCGAACAAAGATTTTATCATAGACAAACACACATGGCACAGACCGCATGGAATGCTCCAACATACCTGACCTCGTGTGATCCTTGGTTCACATGAAAACATCCCAGAAACTTAAAGGTTTGATGCTGTGATCAAGGCAAGAGTCCAAAGGGCCTGAACCAATAAAAGATGGAAGACATCCAAAATTTCTGGACTATTGTAGAATAAGAAGTGCTTGGCTCAGTATGCTCCCTCCATCCAAGCAAAGGATTGGGCGGGAGGCCGGTCTTCAGTGTCTTGACTGGGTGCCATGGGAGCAGGCCGCAGCAGAAAAACAGGTCAATACTGACTGTTAATGCCACGATTGGATGGTTTGTGGTCTGACCATTTGGAAGACTGAACAAAATAACATTTTACTGGGGTTCATAAACCTCTTGTGGATGTTAGAATGGCTCCTCCATAAATTCTAAAGTGTTGAAGGCGGGACGTTAAAGTCGAAGCTACAGGAATGACAAAATGTATAGAACTGCAGAGTTTTAGGGGAGTCTCCATCACATGCCAGAGCATTAGACTAATGGTATGTCTAGTGTTAAACAGGACTATAAAAACCAGTAAAAATTGATGAGTGGTAAATGATAATCACTTAGAAAGGATAAAGTGTGCTCCAGTGCAGTGTGGGTAGATGTAAGAACAGTATTGTTTCTCTGTCAATAAAACCTAACATAAAATCCTAGCCTGGAATTCCCCTCAACCCCTTCAGTTGTACAAAGTGATCTCATTTATGTACTTATTAAAGTCGAATAGTGTTGCAAATGAAAATTATTTTCACTATCTATTAATCCGACGATTATTTTCTCAATTGATCATTTAAGTATTTTATCTTTAAAATGTCCGAAAATGGTGAAAAATTCATATTATTTCCAGTGTCCAAGGGGATATCTTCAAATGTCTTTTTCTGTTAAAAACCCACTGACTATAATGATTAATCGCTTATCAAAATAGTTGCTAATTAATTTTCAGATTAGCTGGTTCGTCAGTTTAATCGCGTCAAACTGAAATTAAAGTTCACGTTGGTTAAGAAATATAAATCCTTTTTTGTTCGTTTTTACTTTGGACATTATTCTTTTTATTCTTTTTTATTTTAAGAATCTATTTTTACATTACATTGGCACATTACATGACATTGATACATTGATTTTTTGGGTTCAGACATTTTTGGTGATCATGTCACCACTGATAATCCGATTGATACAATATCTGTATGGGCAGGCAATATTATTAATATTATTTCCAGTTCCAACAGCCACACAGGGGGCCGTCATTATTAGCCATTGCTCAGTCTCATCTATGATTTCCGCTCTCCGTACATTACATTGATTCTGTGTTACAATGCTAATTACCGGATAATGCACAGAGGTTACAGGACTAGCTGTAGCTGTGGGTTTTAACAGTCTACATATTTGCCATCTTCACAACTGGACCCATGAAAGAGACACTGCTAACGCTAGCTAGACTCCCCTCCTTTGTATGATGTTGGATGAACACTAAACTGTGAGCTAACAGGTGGTGATATAACTTGACCTAAAGGGCCATCTAGTGGTAATGCTTACGTTAGCAAGCCAAGCTATCCTAGCTTTCTAGCTTCCACTTTTGTATCGAAATGCAAACCTTACCTTGACATCCCATTTTTCCGAAACCCCAACAGTAACAAAAATGTCCCATTGGACCGAAAGCCTATTTTTCCGACAGCCTGTTATCCCGAAAAACAATAGGTAATTGTTCCAAAAACTTTTGGGGTTTCAGGATAAAGGGTCGTCCGAACAATGGGCAGTCCCCCTTAATCCAAAATCTTGATGCCAAAGCGACAAACGTCTTAAATCGCTAAAGGTCCATAACCCCCGCTGTGTCTTTGTGGAAAAAAGGGAAAACGTCTTGCATTACCTTTCGTAGGCTATACAGAGCTATGACGCGCAACAATCATTAGTCATAGAAGTTGTCACCGCATCCACTGGCAACGCAGGTGAAAATGTCAGTTGACAGCCACAAAGGTAAATGGCCACCCAGACGCTTTAAGCTTCGATACTTTTTCCACAAATATGTCCAAAAGCTATTTAGAAAAAACGTAGTATCATGCCTGATTTCAATTTGACATTAGATGCATATAAAAATGTGTGTGTCATGTGCTTGCTACTGTTTGCTAATGTGCTGAGATTATGTCCTTGGTGCTGAGGTCATGGCATCTATTACAACAGCAGGGAAAATACTTTCTTTTTTTTTGGATGGGGAAAGCAAATAGATTGCAAGTCATACTGATGCCAGTATGAAAATGCAGATTTCATTGATGTTATAGAGGGGTGACTCATCCGATGAGCTGCAGTCTGTTCCGACAGGGAAGCCAGCAGACCAAAACACATCTGTGTATTACATCCAGTAAGTGGTGCATCATCTGATTTGATGCGATTTAAGCAAGTGCCTTCCCTTGAGAAGACAGAAAATTATACTAATGTCTTGTATACTAACAATGAACTAATGGTTGTTTGAAGTTGATCAAAAGCCAGCTCAAAGTGGATGTTGTGAGGTCAGGTTGAAAATAAAGTATACCCAAGAGGATGTTCTTCACTTATGGTCATCATTATGTGTACAGGGAGGATTTGGCTTGATATGGAAGCACCAAAGTACACATAATAACAGCAAAAGCATCCTCAGGTTATTAAAGTTCACGGTTGCATCTGTATCTTTATCTCTGCGAGCATATGTACCAGCTCAAACTTGTTTATTTTCTGAATTCTGCTTATTCTTTTTCGCCCTAGACCGTTTATCTGTCTCGTGTTTTTTTTTTAGTTGCAGATAACACCTGCTGCTGCTTTAAGTGAATGTAACACGAGTTAACACGCACATGTGGAATTTAGCCCTATGGTGGTTGGAAAGATGATCCTCTGAGAAGAGTGCCAAACTCCAGAACGGAAGCCCTGCTGTGACCAATATATAACCCGGCATGAGTCTTCCTGTCAAGACCCCACAGATATGATGACCGTCTACATTGTACTATAGCTGCATCAGTTAGGTCCCTGCAAGACAAGGTTTGCATCTACCCGCTCTGATCGTCCTCAGATGTTCCTCCTCTACTTTAGGGGAGGCGAGAGGGCAGAGCATGGATGGAGAACGGGAAAGGGGAAAAAGAAACCTTTGAATCAGTCATCTCCCGAAGGCACAGGGTGTTTCATTTTATACACTGCTTCCTGAACTAATGCCACTGATGTGATTTGTCTATGGTAGAGATACACTTGAGCGGTGCCTTGTTCACTCAGCGACTTTGAATCATTGTTAATGGATGTGTGAATGGTAGGACTTTCATCATGAGATGACAATGAACAATCAGGAAGACTAAAGTACTGATAAAAATCAATCAGGATTTGATACATGGATCCATCCAAAGACATCACCGTTTCAGTTCACCAGTAATGATACAGAACCACAGCCTGAGTTCTTTTCCCCCGTCCAGTCCAGTGTGGCTGCAGTGAGCCACAGGGGGATGAGAATAATCTGGCTGAACCTTGCCTCAAAGAAAACCCCAGCAGGTGCCAGAAACTCCCCAAACACTGAGAGAACAGAGCTGTTGAAAGTAAACAAATTAGCAGTTGGCTTTTTATGTTGCCCTTAGGTTTGTGGGATTTCATTAGAGTTGGAAGTATATAAAACCACAGGTAAAAACCCTCCTGGATGCAAAAAGACTGGGTATGTGTTTGAAGTGATAACCACTGGGCCTCTCCAAAAAAAGTAAAGACTCTGTCCAGACCCTCAGCTCATACTGTACATAGAAAGGGCAGAAGAGGGGGAAGACCTGCTAGCATAAAGAAAGACTTGACAATTTCTAAAGGTCTTTCTCAAGATACACTATGTCTAATTCAAACTTGGAAAGTTGATGTTGGGAGTCCAACCTCCTGAGAACACATGTACATTGTTCACTCAACTTGCAACTAGGAGAGAATAATTCTTGTTTAACATCACAATGCCTCTGTTATGAAGTGGGCCTCAAATAGTGTGCAACACTCACATGGTGTATCGATCTCATAGTGCAATGTACTATATATCCAATGCACCCTTTTTAATCATGGCAGTGTACTTAAGCGGTCCGTGCTCTCACTTTTGCTCATGTCAGCTGCCACACTGCTAATCTGAAAGGTATGCTATCATTTGCTGCTACTGCTTCCGCCACCTCCAACCCAACATCCACCTTGAGGCTCTGAGTTTACCCTCCCCTAGTGGGAAGTTATTTTTCGTCACTTCCCACTAGGACTGGGAAATACCCAGACCGAAATAACCCAGTACCAACTAGTATCGAAATGATACCTGATCTAGAAAATAAATGGCCATTTGTATGGTTTTACTTGCAGCCAATCACCGCAAACAGTCCTCTATTGCAGCAGCTGAAACCCATACAGTCTGCGGTGTGGTGAAATCCAGCGCGGTATCAATAAATGTTTTAATAATTTGAACACTTTGTACAAAAATCGTGGTGGTGGCATTATATTCAACTGAATGCTTCCATTAACTTGATAGATAATAAATGAAATAATTAAAAAAAAAGGTACCAAATGAAGTACTCTGTTGGTATCTGCATCACTTTGAGGTTACTGGTATCGTCATTTTTGTAACGATACCCAGCTCTACTCCTCACTCTCTGCTGTGCTGAGGTGGCCCTCCCTTATCGGGAGTGACGAGATCGGAGCGTAGACATCAAATATCAGTGCTCACATACTTTACATTCAAATAGTCACTACACTACATAAGTTGAAACAAAAAAGCGTCTTTTTGAATATGCATTATTTTTGATTAATGGACTACGTATATGAAGTCTAAATAGTAATTCTCTGCTACATAAGGCTATTCATTGTAACAAAGCTAAGAAAGTAACCTTTTTGTGTGAAATTGTCACAATAATACAACTTGTATTAAATGTTATTACATACTACTCAATAAAGATCAAGAAAAATAGAATAGAAAAATCAATAACAGCCAAGTCATGTTCAGTATTAGCTACGGTGGGATCTTACATTCAAATCAACAGGAAATGATGGTGCACTGTTTAGGCATCTGCTCAGCGAATGACTCACATATCCTGCTGGATGATATACAATACATTCAGTGTAAATTCTCAATTCCCATTTCTCTCCTATATGGAAAACACTCAGAGAGAAAGCACAAAGGAGTGGATGAAATAACATTTGCATATTATACAATAGAGATTCCCTGGTTATGCTTGTCAGGAGACTGCTGGAGGAAGATGGACAGTAAGATTCAGTGTCTTCTGTGGTCTCTAAATGTGATGAATCCAAAATATCCACATATTTTCCCAGACACCCTATCTCTTTCATACTCCGGTCCAGCCAGCAGGCCATGTGTATTGGGCTTCACGCTTCCCAAGCCCCTTGCCTGCCTTCTACAGACCACGACTTCCTACCACAGGACCCCTGCCGCTCGGCGAGGCCCTAAGGCCAGACCACTCGTCTACCCAACTCTAATGGCTCTGTTTAGTAACTCAGAGCCTTTCGCAGTTGAGCCAGAACTCTCCAGGAGTCAAATGGAGAACCGGCGCAAATTTTCACATATTCCATACAAATAAAACAGGTCAAATCCCTCCAGCCTCTTTCCCTCTACCACAATCCAATCATTCAAAAGTTACCTGACTGCTATATAGGGATTTCAGGTGGCAGGGTGTCCTTAAAAGGGCCACATAAGAGGTCTTCATCTCTGGGGAACTGTTGGGGGACCACTACAATACCCAAGATGATTATCAAGGTGTTCCTCAAGAGTTCCCCATTGGCTCTTAGCAAGAAATGGATGAATGCAGTTGATTGCACTTCCCATGCCAGCGGCGTAGTTCTAAGGATAGCCTCTCAGTATGTTGTTCGGTCCGCCACTTTGGTCCAGAGGAAAATATCTCAACAGCAATTGGATGGATTGCCATGATATTTTGTAAAGACATTCACAGTCTCCAGAGGATAAATCCTACTCACTTTGGTGACCACCAGACTTTATCCTCTAGCGCCAACAGTAGGTCAAAGTTTTGACTTGTCCTATGGAATACCTTAACGCCTACAGGATGGATTTGCACAACATTTTGTACAGACATTTATGGTTCCCAGACCTTGTATCCTAATGACTTTGGCGTCCCCCTGACTTTTTCCTCTAGCACCATGCACCAGCAGACGTTACATTTAGCTGTAAAGCACTGCTGTTCCTAAGTGCTGTCTCGCAGAGACCCTACTGTGGCGGTACACTCTTAATCTTTTAGAAATATAAATTGTATGACCTACTCATCACATCCACTTTATTGTAGTCTACAAAGCATAGTATGGTCAAGTGAACTGTCCATCTGCCATTGGCTGTTTTTTATTGACAATGGAAAGTGAAAGGACAATCTGTTCGAAGGACCACCATGATCACACTGTGTTCTGTGCATGTGTGACACGACTGCCAAGCCTTGGTGAAGAAAGAAAGTCTAATGAAAGGGTCTTAGGCTTGGTCATTCTTTGAAAAGGAGAGAAAACTACAGAAAGAACAACGTTCTCATAATATGGTAAAAAATCGGGACTCCGTGTGTTGATTCTCAGAAATATCAAATGTTTTCTGTATGAATACAATATCCTCAGGTTGGACTGGTGCTGACTCAAAGTGTTAGTTGAGAACATGTGAACAGAGCAGCAGTAAAATCATGTTGGATCCTCAGACGGCACTTTGACACTTCCCGTATTGAGCCATGAGATTTATTGAAGGGCCATGACAGCCGTTGAATTGATTTCTCTGTGTGGTCAGGAAGTGAATCTCAGACCTTCTCATGCCTATACTGCCACATGATAGTTTCAAACATACGTGCAGCTCCAGAAAACATTAATCCCCAATAGTATATCATCTTTGCAAGATTGAATAAATATGTCCTTATTCCAACCCTTGAGAAATGTGATGAACTGAGACAGAGATCAACAAGAGTCTGAGCTACTTTTCAAACAGACAATGCGCTGTATATTTGCAAAGTTACACAGGAAAGGCATTTACCAATCTGTCGTCCAAAAGGAGGATTGCTTAATAAAAGCAAGACAAGAGAAACCTCATTGTGTGCTTTTTTAGCCGTTGAAGAAAGACTTGATCAATTAATTTAACTGCAGTGCTG
Source organism: Bovichtus diacanthus (assembly GCA_943590825.1). Taxonomy (NCBI): domain Eukaryota; kingdom Metazoa; phylum Chordata; class Actinopteri; order Perciformes; family Bovichtidae; genus Bovichtus; species Bovichtus diacanthus. Next base: position 4,055,898 of record CALSBV010012177.1, read on the forward strand.
AATGTTTATTTTTAGTAAAATATGCACATCCATCAATCATCCACAGTCCATCATTTGATATGCAAAAACATTTAAACATTTAACAATCAAAAAGCCAAATATTACCTGATTGAATAACCTGATTTTCACCTGTGATCAACATGTTATGTGCATTGGGAAATAAATAAATGAAAATGTATTGTTATATAATATAATTTATTAGCAAAATCTTATTACGTATCAATTTTGTTCAATCTTTCCATCATAGTTTTATTCATTAAAGTAATAAATGCATTGTTTTTCAGGTAATAAGTCCACTTTTTTTTTTCGCATTCTGTCAGTCTGCTGTGTTCTGAAATTCCCCAGAACGATGGCATAGTTTGTGAGAAAATGTGTTGTTTCTTTGAATCACCAACTGCCAAACTTGGACAATACGCCAGCACACCAACACTACTGGTCTTATTGATTTCAGTGTGTGATAAAACAAATATGATGTGAAATGAGTCCCTTCCAGCACACTGGCTCTGTTTCGAACAAACTGTCTTTGTATTGTTACACAGAACACAAGCTTATTATTAGCAGAATAGTAGAATATGGAGATTGTCCAACCACAGTTCATACTTCCAGTTTAATACTTGACCACCTAACTTAATGTAAAGCTGACTAGCCTGATTTATCTCAAGACACTTGTATGTTGTAACAAAGTTCTTGTATTCGAATGTACAAGAAATTACCAAAAAAAATAATAATACAACAATGACAAGATGCTCATTATAATCAGTAGTAATACATATATATATATTACTCAGACAGCACTGCTACCACTACTGTGCACTTTTTGCTACTACTAAAAATAACACTACCAGCAGCTGGGGATTCACAGCCACTGGCCTTGCTGTCATTCAAACCCTCTCCACTTCGGCATCCATATAAAGCTCTGGCTTCCCACTTGACTGGCTGATGGTGAGTGACAGCATCCCTGATTCACAGAATCCAGAGCTGGCCAGCTAGGAGAGAGGAGGGTGAGCTGAGATGCCAGTGAGCTGGATCAGGGCATGTGTTCTGGATGATTTGGTACAGGCTGGCCTGGGCAGCCATGAACAAATCATTGCTTCTCTGCTTCCTGATGATGGACCATTTGCTTTCCATATTTTACTGTTAACAGACAAGGAACGGTCGATCCAAATCTATAGCTCTTATGTTGGCTGGAGGGGGCGGTTGGCGGTGGCAATGATATCAGCAGTCGCAGGAGAATAAGTAATGAGATGGTGTGTATCACCAAGGAGAAATATTTATTCTAATGAAATATACCTAAAGTGCCAACCCTTGATCTGTCAGTTTGAATAATGGTGGTATCTGTGTCTGTAGCCTGCCTCATTTATCTCCAAAGACTAGCCTTAGCCAAGAGGGACCAGTATGGGTCTCTTAACCCCTTCGAATAGGTAAAAAGCTTAAAGGGACAGTTCACCCAAAAATACTTATTTTTCCTCTTACCTGTAGTGCTATTTATAAACCTAGATTGTTTTGGTGTGAGTTGTCAATTGTTGGAGATATCATCCGTAGAGATGTCTGCCAGGGACTCGACTTGCGGTGCTCAAAACGCCCCAAAAAATACATTTGAAAAAAACTCAACAGCAATTTCTCTTTCCAGAAATCCTGATCCGCTTACTCAAGATTATCCACAGACCTTGTTATGAACAGTTCCATGTAGGAATTTTAGGAGCTGCACCCGCCAACGAGTGAGCCCCCAGCCTCTCGTCCATGAGTAGATGCAAGGGTCATGAATTCTGGAAAGAGACGTCGATGTTGAGTTTTTCTTATGTATTTTTTTGCTGTTTTGAGCACCACAAGCCGAGTGCCATCTAGTTTCATTATATTCAAGAGAAGGCAGACATCTCTACGGCTGATATCTCCAACACTCTGCAACTCACACCAAAACAATCTAGACTGATAAATAGCACTACAGATAAGAGGAGAAATATACACCTTTGATTTTGGTAAAAAAAAAAGCTGCCCCTTTAAGTCATCCCTGCTCTTAATCGTTCCCCCTGCGTCAAGGAAGCTCAACCTATTCCCCTCTCGCTTACAAATGCTCTGGCAACACAACAAGTCAAAGTCAGCTTTTCACATGTAAATATACCACAATCCAAGTCTATGATACCATCTGTTCTAATTGCAATTCAGAAGAGAAAAAGGCATTTTGTCTTTCTTGGTTCAAATATGACCACCAAGCATTCAGGTAGACTTGCAGACTCTACTCCTTTAAGGGCTTGATAACACTCCAACTATGTATCAAAAGAAAATAAGAACCATAAGAGTGTTGACGCACGAGGGCAAAACAGTAATGCTTTCAGTCAAGGAACTTAATAGTTTTGGTTTTTTAATCCCACTCGCTGAGACCTCTAGCAGGAAAAATAGCCCAATTTGGGCTGCGAGGAAACCGGACCGGTCTCAATCTTGGACTGAATCATAGCCTCCACAACAAAACAAATTTGCATCAATGATTATTTTCCAAGAGGGAGAAAAATCTTGCAGAAACTTTCCAGAGGTATAAACAGCGCAATTATTGACAAACAGTCACCACAAAGGTAACCTTAGCCTCCTGACGAGTATGCATGGTTCAGCATGTGATATGCATTACTTATCCAGATCTTTACAAGCGTTGCATTGCTGTATGATACAGTGGACTTAATGTGAGCAGGCAGTGGCAATTGAGATTATTGAGCTGGACTAAAGTGTCTCGGTCGTTGAAAGCGAAGGTAAACTTTATTGGACCTTGCATAATTTGATATCTTAAAGAAGAACCTGATCTCCTCTATCTGTTCGCTGTGGTGTTGTTGATGGTCCTTTTGGATGTGCTGATACATAGCTACAATATCCAGACTGGTGTGATTTAAGTCATTCTACCTAAAGCCTGTGTGATGGGATGTTACTTGAAAAGACGGGATTCAATCGTTTTGCTTTTATTCAGTGGTGGGAGAAGTACTGAGATTTATTTCTGAAATAAAAGTCAAGTGAAAAAAATCGACATAAGTGTACGTCTTGCATTCAACATCCGACTTAAAAAAATCTTAGCGGCAAAATGAACTGCAATTATCGAATGTAAAATGGCTCGTTCTACAAAAAAATGTACACGTTATAATATTTGACATATTTGAATTCTTAATACACAGGTTGTAATGCATACGCTACTGTTGTAGCTGGTTGAGGTGGCGCTAATTTGTCTACTATATATACGGTTAGATGGTTTATCATACAAAAGGGTCACAATATAAATCTGAGGGGTTGTGAGCTGAGGTATGTGGTGTAAGTTATTTTACACAAATTTCTCTTATTTATGCTTTTTTTAAATAAAAATAATGGATACTTTTATAATTTTGAGCATTAAACTACTATTTAAATGAAATTCTAGCTCCCAGTATACTTCAACAGACTTATTTCATATGGTCAAACCGCTTTTTAAAAACCCCTATCACCACACCATTCCCATGTTGCAATTGGCTAGGGCTGGTCATTTCTGTAACTACTTTCCGAAGCCAAAAATGCGACATTCACACCTCCTTCAGCAGCGATTGGTCAGGTGAGCCGTGGAGTTTTGGGGTCGGTTTGTTGGTTTGTTTGTCAGCAGGATTCCGGAAAACCTACTGGCCCGATTTTCATGAAACTTGGTGGTTGGAAGGTTTAAGCATTGGCCAAAGAGGGACCCTCAACATTTTGGAGCAAATCAGAATCACGGGGCAGTCACACGCATCATTTTTTTAACTTATGGAGGTCTGTGGTCTCCGAGTGCCCTTCTGGTTCCCTGTAGATTCATCGCTACGAGTGACCCTTTCCGCATCCTCACATTGTTTCCACATTGTTACTTGATACATTGTTACCATAAACACACTGATTATAGTCCTTCAAATGGCCAAGTGACCTGTGGAAGCATTCTTCATCACGAGCAACGTGTGCGTAGTATGTGTAGTAAGTTTGTTGTCTACCTCCACGGCATATCTAATTATTCCCTCTCTGTGCTGCTTCTGCTGCATAACTGATGAATAATTAAGAATGGACAAAGTGGATCACTGCCAATATGGATCGTAATGCGTTATGCTTTTTGCAATACAATCTGCAAATGTCGAATGTGTTACAATTAGCTGCAACAAGACTGAGTTCGGAGATCCTCCATGCAGCACCTACACAAAGTGTTTCTATGTGAAAGATCCCATTTTGACCTGAGAGGAATATGTGGTGAAATTGGACTCTGTGGTTTGGCTCTCTGGGAGAACGAAGAAAAACTTTCGCCAACACTAATGCCGGAGGGAAGGTCAAGGGGGCAACCGCAATTTAGTTGATCAACTGTGTCATTTAATATAAGAAATGTAATGATTTATGTGTGAGAATTTAGACCTAGCGTAGATTAAAGGAACACGCCTGTAACATTAATGTGATCACCCAAAACCAGATTTAACAAGTATAATTAGTGGCTCTATGAATATCTGGATGTTTTAGTCTTCCTGAAATAGAAACATGCATAATTAAGAGCATTTTCTGTCCATGGTCCAGATGAACAAAATGTCCATAAAAATGCTGCCATAGGTAATGTAGCTGTAGGCTTTGTAGCTTATGCTTTTTTATACTCTGGCACGGATTCTAACTATTCATTTGGTCGAGGACCCAACTCATAAACTGGGTTCTTTTATTTTGTTTTTCTGTTTTTCTATTAGTCTATTGGCTATACCTCACAGTTCAAGTATTCTCTTGAACTGAGTGTTTCTGTTCCATACTTTATGTGTCTCCATGAGCAAACCCCCACAAGCAGAACTCTCCCCCAATTAGCATTTATTAAAAAATCCCTACCTGGAAGTATTGGCGGAAACTGGCTCCAAGATTTACATGGGTAGGAACTGTATGAATAAGAGATTCTGTTTGGTTTACACAAAACTACGTAAATGTCTGAGAAATGTTACAGTAGCTGCCAGGGAACTGGAGAAGCACTTTGTCGTTGTGCCGTGGCCCATGCTGTACGAAGTCCAAGCGCTGTGGAATGAGGAGTGCTGTCTAGGAGATAGAGACTGAGTGGAACCCATCACTATTACCTTGGCTGTTTGTGGTCGTCCGCCTGCCATATCCCTCTCCCCGCAAGCAGATGGTAGCATCGCTAGCCTGCCAAGTTTACACTGACAAGAATGTGTGTGTGACACGATCATCCATTGGTGTATATGTGTGCACGGGGGCGCATACAAAATCTTACGTGGCAATAACACGCTCAAGTTCATTCTGATCCATGGCGAGAGTAGGCTACTTGAAAATTCCCCCCTGTCTTCCACAACAAGAGGGTGTACTGTATGTTTTTGCGTCCATTACAGATCACGTCACAGGGATAGAGAGCGATGGATCTTGACAGGATATATGAGAGAAAGGATGTAATACGGTAACCTTATGCTGCAAAATGAGACGACAAGTGAGCAGTGGAGAAACGGATACAGTCAAAGTGAGTCAGCAGACCACATTGCATGACAGTATGTCTTGCAGATGTAGGCTTGAATCTCTCACAGATGCCATAATTTACACATATCAAACGACACCGGCTGAGTCAAGGCGTTTCACCGCTTTGTGTTTTTTAAACCCTGCCATGTTTGCCAGTTATCATAGTTGGGGAAATGAACAGTGACCAACCACCCCAGAGACGGTGGAGGATACAAATGGCTACCATGAGGATAGAGGGATCAGCCAACTGATAAATTCAACTATGCATGGCCGCAGCTCTTATGAGGACATATGGATGTGATTGTTAACAATATTGCTGGAGATTACTAAAAAGATAAATATGCTCTTGGAGTTCGAGCAAAATTCTTTGGAATTAAGTTGAGGACTTAACAAGTATTTAGATCTTTTAGCGAAGTAAAATAGCAGTACCACAATTAAAATACTCCAGTACAAGTTAAAGCCTTGTATTTTTAAAATGTTACTTAAGTAAACTCTGCCTAATTTATCAATTATCAAAAGGAAAAGTACTCATAATGCAGCAGCATGACTCCTGTCATTGTGTATATATCATATTATAATGCTGGATTATCCATAATACATAAGGGATCATGTACAGCGAGCAGGTCATTGTTGGGAAAATTTCGCAATAATGACCCATTTTCTGTAAATGATCCCGCTTATTACACGGCTACTTTCTAAAGAAATCAATAATTTGACACAAAATATTGATTTAAAAATGCTTCCACTAAAAGAAATAGCCCCCTTACTGTGTTTGTAGATCAGATATGCGTCCATAGAAATTGTTGCAATTGACCAAATCAGAATCGAGTATTCAACAAAGCTGTATATTAATGATTTATAAATGTGCAAGCAACATTTAATGCTGGATTTAGATTTAGTTGGATGTGATGGAGCTTGTTTTAAAGCAACTGTTAAAAATTAAAATAAACACTTATTAACTTTCTTCGTGAACGTCAGCTGAGAAGATTGATACCAATCATGTCTGCATGCTAAATATGAAGCTACAGCTAGCAGCTTTTTAGCTTAGCTTAGCTTAGCACAAAGACTGGAAACAGGGAAACAGCTGACCGATTCTTAGCTTTATATCATCTGAAAAGTAACTAGTTACTACAGCTGCCGAATCTGGTAGAGTAAAAAGTATTATCGAAATGTAGTCAAGTGTAAGTATAAATTAGCATAACATGAAAATACTCAAGTAGGCTACAGTACAAGCACCTCAAAAACTGTAACATACATTGCTGAAGTTATATTCTAATCAAAATGGAGAGAAGGAAGTGTTCACAAAGCATCAAAGCTACAACGTGGAGGAATATGTGAAACATTGTTCCCAGTTGGAATGAGGTTTGGCCCCGTGCCTTGGAACTCCTTTGACTCACTGTAGTAAAATGGTGTTTACTATTCCTGGATGGTGTCGTGTCAGTGTACACAGATGAGATGGCTCACAATGCCTATGGAATAATAAAAGAACGCGTTACAGCTTGTATGCATTCATAAACCCATGTAAAGCTTTGTCTGTAGAACTTCCCCTACTTCAACATACTCCCAGGCTCTGTTGCATCCCTCTCAGGGTATAAAATATCCCTTTGTGGTTGCCATTAACATTCACCCAGGAAGCTCAATCAGTAGCCAATTCTGGTTTTCCCTCCTTTTTGTAATTAGGCCCCAGGCTTTGTGTGGGGTAAGCCTGTGCATTCTGGCTGAGAAGACGCCCTGAGAGGGGATTTGCGGTTTGGGAAGCCTGGGCTGGAAAGAACAACTGTCTATTGGAGCCAGCAACTTGCCCCTCTCTGATTTGACACATGCCCTATGCTGTGACAGAGTACGCAGACAGGATGCAGCCTCGACATGTGCACGGCCGAGGCTGCTTCTGCCAGAGAGCCTGGAGCTGAGAAACAGAATGGAGTGCAGGCCACAGAATATCCTCTGGAAGAAGATTGCAGCAGTCTGGAGCCTCCTGGTCAAGAGGTCTGCAGTGTACAAGCATGGCCTGAGAGCCAATAGTTTTAATGCCACGGGCAAAAGCTCTTCGTATTGTGTACATGACCACATGCACACGTAACTCAAGCTGACACAAAAGGCATACCTGCACATTGTCTGCACATTCATAATCACACTTTCATAACCACACGTTCTCTCCCTCACACACACTGTTTCTCAGGGATGTCTCTGGCTCGAGAGGAAATTCTTTCCCAGCATTGATGCCCTTGGAGAAAGAAAATTAAGTTTGCTGGTGCAAATGTGTACGGGGGGAAATATTACAGAATCAACAAGGAGATATTGTGCAATGACTAAAAAAAACGTTGCCAGATGACCTTACTGCTTCATATGCAACGATTGCATTTTATTAGGCAATACAAATCTCCCCTCTTGCACATAAACATCTCACCTCTTTATCAGTACATGCAGTGTAAATGCTCTCTCTGTGCTGTGTAGGATGGATGAATGAGATGTGGTAAACCCTCAGCACTGCGTCCAGGACAAAAAAAAGAAAAAAACTGCTTTGATGAATGCGTACTTGTCAAACGTTATTTTCCACAAACTGAATTCCATCATGAAAAACAGAGTTCATTTGACACGACATGCCAAGCAAATCGACGCAAACACACCAGAATGAATAAATGTGCATTTATTATGACGTATGTGTGATGGTATTCAAAGCTATTCGAAACGGATCTCAAGCTTGGAAGCACATCAAGAGTTGAACAGATTATTGTGAATTTTGTTAAAGTGAGTTCTGGAGGGTGACTGCGGCAGTTATCTCCTCACATCTCTCCTCTACATGTCAGGTGTTATTTGACTGATGCGCTCTCACTGGTCCAACCCTGCATCTCCCTTCCCAGAGAAAAGGGAGTGGGTTGGGCCACCCTCGCTCGTTGCCAAAACACTATTTTATCACCGGGCCCGGTTGTGTGACTGGACAGGGCAGAATTTAGCGCTGCATGCCTCATCCATCTTTAGCGGTCCCAGCCTCTCCCCCTGAAACAGACAGAGATGAATGAGCTATAGCTGGAGCTCGCTCTCCCCTTCCACTCACTCCCTCACCTTGGGAAACTTCCCCAGGCTCGATGCATCCCGAGCATCTCGGAGCAGTTTGCTCCTCCCTCTGTCTTGCAGCCCTCCACAGTTTTCTCTAAGCCCCACCTTCACTGAAATCGAGTCTTCTACCTCCACTTTGATGTCCCACAACAAACCCTATTCCTCTGGCCTGTCCGCCAGCTTCAAACAACACCACTGCCCTGCTAGTGGCTCGGTGAAGGTGTACTTTAAAGGAATATTTAGCCATAAAATGACCATTTGTAAATCAAACATTCACCCCGTGTTATCTCGAATTTGTGAAGAACGAAGAATCAAAGAAGAGAAAATTCATTGAAGTCAATTCGAGACACGTTTAACAACAGGAAAACTGTATCAAAACATCCGTTTACAAACTCTCACAGCAGTAAAACCTTACTATTTAATACGCCTTGGACTAGTCCTGACTCGCCTGCGTAAGCGTGAGACGGTTAATGCGGAAGTGTTCGAAATAGTAAGGTTTTTAGTGAAAATGTTTGGGTTGGAAAAGTAGTAAGCAAATGACAGCATTAGGGACGTCAACGATTAACCACTGAGAATACTTTTGACCGGCTTCGCCAGGCCCGGATGATCGAAAGCACCCGACATGAATGCCAATAAACTTCATCAAAGCCATGAGAGGAAAAACCAAAAAAAGACATTTACAACACACAGCAATACAATTTCAGCACCTCCAAATGGATATAGCACTTTGTAATGCTGTGCAAAGCTCAATTGAATCAAATTAGGTCAATTAGACGCCAGACTAAAAGGAAAGTGCCTGTTGTATTTCACATCACTTTGGACTAGATAAAAAAAACTAAAAAAAAACTGGACTAGACTGGATAAGTGCGACTTGAATTGTACTGCACAAGATGTGTGAGGGTGGAGATAGTTTGCTGTGGTTAAATGCGGTCCCCAATTGAGTTAAATTTTTGCAGTATTTGACATCTTCGCTCACCGCCAATGCGATCGAGAAAAAACAAAGTTTTCTCTTTGAGAATTCAAAGTAACGCGAGGCGAGCAACAGATTCACAAATGGTCATGTTCTGGGTGAAGTATTCCTTTAATTCGTCTCTCAGTGCCAGCCTTGGACAGTTCTAACTCACCGTCATCACCACCACTTTTGATGAATAGGCTGATTAGGCCTGGCTCTGTCCCGGTGTAAGCTCATCATCCCAGAGCTCATCCTGTTCAGCTAACCTGGCCACTGTAGAGCAGCCCGGGACAAGCAAACTCTCTCCGGGGGCTAATCTCCCAGGGAATCCAGGATTATGGGCAGCAGTAATAGCCAATCCCCTACACACGCTAAACTGAGCCAGCGGCTTAGCAGGGGGGTTAGAGGGTTCTCTCCTCGCCTTCCTCCGTCTTTTGGTCCGGCTCTGCTGTCCAGGTATGGGCCGACGAGATGTACATAAGCTCTGAACTTAGAAAAGGGCGGTCAGGAGCTGGGGGGGGGTTGTAAACAGTGAGAAATGATGCTCAAACTCTACAATACTCCAAACCAAAATGCTGTTTTTCTTGACTCTACAAGGATGTGTTTGGATTGCACATCTGAGTGCAAAAAGAAAAGACTGATCAGAATTCATGACTGAGAAATGAAGTGTAACACCGCTTTTTCTTGCTCAGCAAATCAGAGTTGCAGACTGGCTAGAAATAATATCACACACACAGGTTCAGTTAGATGATGTTTTATGCATGGGAGTAATAGCCTCCTTCCAGGTGTGTGCGGTCACTCATTGCAGTCAGTCAAAAAAAGTTTTACCCAAATCATGAGTTCTTCATCCAGACTACAGATGGCACTATTGCCTCAGTGTGGCTGGCACTGGATGCCAATATCTCTCAATGACTGATCGACAACCTTAATTCCCCTGAATGACCTTTGCAAGTACAGAACGGTTTGCAAGTACAGAACGGTTTGCATGGGAGCAACAACTAAAATTAATCGCTGCTTCAAATCAAACAGCTTTCACCCTGCAACTCTTCAAAAAGAGAAAAAGCCCTTTTTCCTGTAAGAAAATAAATAAAGATAACTCAAGTCAGTTCATGCTCAAACGTCCCCCTGGCTTTCATTGGTTCCGCCAGATTGGTGAGGCAAATCAAACGCAGACACATTCATCCACTGACCAAGGCCAGAGTATTAAAAACTTGAACAAACTGCTTTCCACACTCCAGGCTTTTGAGCTGTTGACCTCTTTCAATTTAAAAGCCGTTCAAAAAAAAATTTTTTTTTTAAAAGAGCATGAATTAAACACTCAAGTTTTCCATCAGCCGAAGCGCGTCGAGACTATTGCCACGACTTACTAAAGAGAAGGAAATGTAAGTAACAGCTGACCCTGCTCGGGTGAGCGACAGCTTTAGATGATCGTTTGGATCAATTCAGATTCGACAACTACACCAAGTGAACCGAGTGTCTAACAGCAAAGGAAACCGGCGCTCTTTCTTCCCCGCCCGTCAGGAAAGTTCCCAGATTCATGAATATCATTTTTTTTCTTTCCAACTTGTGGCGTGTTAATTACTGGCAGCGTTCTCCGAGGTGCTCTAAACTGAAATGACAGAGGTGTTCTTCAGTGCGCCGAAGTTGGTTCAGCTGCTGTCCAAGGTAATTGAAAGGCAAGATTTTGCAGCTGGAAATCACTGGGAAAGAAGACAAGCTTTTTTTTTTTTTTTTTTTTTCATGCCCCTGTTGTTACCACTTCTGCCTCCATAATGACAAACGTCTCTCATCCTTTTCCAGGATATTTATAGCAGGTTCAAATATGTCAATAAATGTCACTGCTGGGAACTATTTCGAAGCATGGGAATACCCAAAAAAAAAAAACACAAACACACATCCAGAAAATGTATTGGCAATCAGTTCTACTTTTATTAAGACATTTTGATAGATTAGACAAAACAAGTTTCATTAGATAAAGATGTTTCATTTACAGAGAGTAGGGAAACAGTACAGGACCTCAGTGCAGACAGGTGGGCTCTCCACATTGTCTTTATAAATAGCTTTTACTGTACAGCTCGTTACACATGGTCACATAGTTAAATCCCTTGTTCTGGTAATTAGTGATATCAGTTAAGAGACAGAACCTAAAAGACAGCATAGGATGGGGATTGGATAAAATAATCCACAGCTGGGTTAATACTAAGTAGAACTTGTTTAAATAAATTGGAGTACTTTGCTGTTGGGAGTTCCAGATGGGCGGGGGAAATCTTTGCACTTGAGGGAAACAAATGTCCTCCATAGTCCATGTCAAATTCAATCAATTGCACAACCAAACTTGAAGGGATGAAGGAGAAAAGAAAGGAATCAGTTAAAGATCCGGTTGTGGTCACATTGCAAGGCTATCCGAGCTGCCGGGTTGCTCCGAGTGGCTGTGTGCGAAGAGGAGGGCGGAAGGAGGGCGAGGGCATCTACGACATGGTGATCTGCATGGACTCCAGCATCTCCTCCACCGTCTTCATGGAGCATTTGTTCTCCTTGGTCCCGCGGCCGGCCATCTGCGTGTCGGAGAAGGAAGGTGAAAGGCGGAAAGAGACAGAGAGGAGGGAGGGGGAGAGAACATCGGCTCATTAGGTCTCTCCGACAACTAAAGCAAAGAAGAGGCAAACACACTTGAACGCAGTACCACAGAGGACAGTGTCGACCTCATCCACCCCGCAAAGCTAGAAGTGCACATAAATCAAAGAGGCAACAGTGGTCGTTAGATAGTATTTGGTAAACGGGTCATGTAAAGTCTACAATACGCCGATTCGAATACCTCGAATCGGCAGGTTTTTCCTCAACCGTTGCATAAGAGCCATTTTTGTGAGCTCTCCAAAAACAGGACATGCCCACATGATTAGTCCACTTCCATGGCCTCTAGTCCAGGAGTACATAACACTCCGCTCTCATTTCTGCAGTGTCCACAGGGTTTCCACAGGGTTTCCACAGGAAGTGCCGCAAATTATAATCCACAAGCACATCCAGGATTACTCATGCGTGCACATACAGGCACACACTTTTCTTCTTCCTAATTAAACTTTGCAACAGACAAGGCATCCCCTCGACAAATACCAAAGACAAAGACAACTTCCTTAACCTTGGGCAGGGGGCCAGGGGTGTAATAAAGGGTCAGCCTAATTAACCTCCCTTCAGCCACATTTATAGATGGACATAAATCTTTACGGGATCTTTCTGAAAGAAGTTAATGTGTATTTTACAGTGAATGTAGCAAACTGATGCCAGTTGAAGAATAAGACATGACCCCGCAGTTCAGTCGGATGCAGGTTTTTTCTGACTTTTTTTCTCACTTTCCTTTGCATTTACTGTATGTTAAAACACACTTTGAGCTAAAATGAGACGTAAAACCACCAGTATTTATCGTCAATGTACACGACTTAAAGTCTACAGCCATGCTGGCGGCTCTGCAAGACTGGGCACGGCGGTGCTTTGAGCTAAAGGCTAACATCAGATTGCTAACATGCTCATGTTCAGCAAGTACAATGTTTACCATGTTCGCAGCCGGAGTTTAGCACGTTAGCATGCTAACATTTGGTGATGAGCACTAAACACAAGGTGCAGTTGAGGCTGGAGGGAGAGTCGTTTGTTTTGCAGGAATTTGGTCAGAAATCAAAGTATTGGACACATGAAACTTTGAACCTGGAGGTGGCGCTAGATGTGAGGCTGGACCACCAAAATTATTACAATTCATGAATGTCTTTATCAAATATCAAACATTTACTTTAGATTAAGGGAAGGAGAAACTATCTCATGAAGTGATGCAAATCCAACAATAGGGTTGAAAATGTACACATTAAGCCCCTATGTGATTAGAACATTTTTAAAGACTTGAAGAATCCTAGAGCTTATATTTGAAAAAAAAACAATAAAAATGTTTTAAAAAACACACCGTGGCAGAGACCAATTCTCGCCAATACATCCCAAAAACCTATGCAAGTCAAATCCACAGGATAGTTTGCAACATAAAATCAAGTAAACGGCTTGAGACCAGCCTGCTGCTGTGTAGAAGCATTGCAGATGTGTCAGCAACAACGAAAAACACAGCTGAACAGTAAAGGACAAGCACAACAGCATTGCGGGGGTCCTGTCAATTAAATCATTATACAAACACCATTACCCCCACCGAGTCGAACACGGACAAGGGATACTGTTTCAATGCTGCTCGTGGACTCAAGGGCACAACCTGCACGTCCTCCAAGGAGAGACATGAGCCCCCTGAGAGCGTGTGCACACTGGGTCACACACACACACATCAGAATTTAAATACTTGAGACACTCAGTTGGCTTTTTTGTGGGATAACACAGCAAAACGGACAACACTCAATGCTACGTTCAACGTACGGAAAGGCTTTGAATACTGTGAGGCATTTATTCATGCGACGTTTGGCCAGCCTTCTACAAACAGGAACTAACTGTAGCCTAAACCTAACCTATCCTGCGTTTCCACGGCTAACGTTTTTTCCTTCCTCTTTTGCCAAACTCCATCTCTTAAGACAGGGCAACTTGGCTAAGGTGTGCAATTGGCTACGTCATCTCAAAGTGTGACTCATTCTTCTCGATGTAGGGTGTGTGTGGTGGGGTAGCTATAATGATCAGTGCATTTCATTGCCTTGCTGGCTAATGCGCCATTACCCCGGGCCCGGTAGTCAATTATCTCCTCGGCCTGAGGTGAGACCACCACATTAACTCCTGCCCTGTTCTACAACAGTAGGAGTGGAGCAGACAGCTCCACATCTATTTAGAGCATCCGATAATAGAGTCATGACGCAGCGGGGTGCCTGTGGTCCGTGACAGAGGAGCTAATCAGAGAATCTGTTGAGAGAGTTAGGGCAGGAGGGCAGGGCCGCGTAGTGCTGCTTTGAAGCCCCCCTGCACCCACGACCCACACATCTCCAGCTCCTTTACATGTCAACCGACCCCACCGAGGTAATTACATTTCTTTTCTTCTTTTCTTTTTTTAAATGAGCCCCAGTCAGTGGTGACCTCTCGCTGACGTCTGCTCCCACTTGCACTCACCTGCCCACCTTTTTTCTCACACTGAGGTATGACAATCACCAGGTACCGGGGCCTCATAAAAGTGGACGACTGACACGAGCAACGCTTTAAAAAGGGGGCCATCAATCAGCGCGCACAAGCCCACAGCAGCCTGCAGCTGTGTGACGGAGGCCCACACCACCCGCCGCTCCCTTTTTTAAAAGATCTCAGAAGTCATTTAACTGGGAGGTGGGGAGGCAACCTTACACCTTGTCATTTAACTTGTCTCACACAGCAACCACAAAAAAAACATCTACAAGCGCACATGTGCCAGGCTTGCACACACGTACTGTACATACACACTCACAGCTGAGCTATATTACCAGGCAACTTAAATAAATACAAGAGCTTGTAGACTGGGGCAAAAGCTCACATCATGCTCCCTGGAGGACAAAGGTGTGACTGACTGAGGGGTGTCATTATCATCACCGGGGGGGTCAAAACCGCATGTAGTGAAAACTTTTTAACACTTTAGCTTTGTCTACTGGCCTCTGAGTGTAGCCGAAGTATTTCAGTCTGTCAGCATAACAACTCAACTGAAACTATTGTCCTCTGATGCCCGTATCAGTAGGCATGTCACCATAATTACTTTTGTTGGACAATATACTGTCCCAAAAATAGTTTTGAGATAAAAAAATTTAAATAAATGTTTGATCATTTTAAAAGACAATTTTATGCCACTGGTATAATAACACCCTTTTAAAAAAAGAGCAATTTACTTTTAATTCTTAAGAATATTCA
Source organism: Bovichtus diacanthus (assembly GCA_943590825.1). Taxonomy (NCBI): domain Eukaryota; kingdom Metazoa; phylum Chordata; class Actinopteri; order Perciformes; family Bovichtidae; genus Bovichtus; species Bovichtus diacanthus. The sequence goes on from CALSBV010012177.1 coordinate 4,071,190, forward strand.
GACATGAATTGGAATGTGAAAAATAAAAGAAATGTATATATCCTGAATAAATAAAACAAATAAAATAAGTCCATAACTTCAGTCTTGTTAATGCACTTAGGAGGTGTGAAGGATAAACATCTTCCACAACAAAGAACAGAAAAAGGTTCTTTTTCTTCCCGGTCAATTATTTTTATATTTTATATAAAAAAAAAATATATATATATAAAATTTTATATATAAAATCATCGCAAAGTGTTCATTGAATACTGAAATCTATGCCCATAAAGCTATTCGCGCAAATAATCTACTGAACTGAAGACAGATGTGTGTTCCCTGTCTGTGGGTAAACCCTCTGCCACACCAAATATTTCAGTAAGGAAAACACGTGCTACACTACTGGTTATGCTACTGTCAACTGCCGATTACAAGCGTATTAGACGTACTTATACGCCGCCTGATAACTGCCAATAATGGATTCAGAAAACAGTCTGAATTATAAATATAAAGTTTGGTGTAATTAGAGCAATATGTCGGCAGAAAAGAAGGTTCATTTTCGGACAGCATCAGGCTTCCTGGCTGTCCCGCCGAAGCCTGATGCCTCGGACTCTTGTGATGTTACACTTGCGTTCTTCGGAGATTTGGCCGCCGCCAAGTTCCCTCCAAATATGATTCTTTGACCCCCTGCTTCTTTTTGAGCCGCAGATTTATGATTAAAAAGTAAGCAGTTTGAGATATTAATCTTGACTCCTGCTGGGATCAAAGACTTCCTAAGAGAGCGAGGTGAGGTCAGTGAGCGTACAGTTCAAAGTGACGAGCGGCGTGGACTCCACATCAATCGAGGCGTTTGATTGACTTATCTTGCCGACCGAACCCACCTCTACGTTTTTCTCCATTTATCAAGGAGATCTATATCTGCACATATATCAAGTGTTAACCTTCTTCGGTTATGATATTTTAACCGAAAACTAAAAAAAAGGAACCAGTAAAAAATAAATAAAAGCTTTGAGCTCTTCCGTGACACTTACTATAACAGCCACTTCACCGTGACGTTACTCACGCGCACACTTTTTCCAACAGAGCCCTCACACTTGTCTGAGTGCTCCACATGTGAAATGTGTCTATAAGTGTGGTGAGACGAGGTCTTAGAGGCTCAGCGGGGAGCCTCTCTCTCTCAAAAGGACCCACACATGCTGAGCAAGAAACCGCTTATTACATGTTTAACCGTCGATGCCCAAATAAGCAACACACATGGCCCGCATGGCAAATAAGATTTTTTTTATTTTATTTTATTTTTTAAATATGCTTTGGGGTTGCTATGACAACGGCATAAACCATATTAGTGATACCATCTGAGCGGCTCCTCACTTTTTCCCCTCTCCTTGCTTTGCGTGCCTGTGCGGACACCAATGTGTGAGCACACGCATGCAGCTCCATCCTTTATCTCCCGTTTGCCCACTTTCTTACTCGCTGTATAGTAATAAGTCAGAGTCACAACGTATGCCTCAAGTTTCCTACATTTCTTGCTTCTCACAAACCCTCAAATGGACACAAATGGGTTCATTGGCCAATCCGATTTCATTTCAGGGACTCAAATTATAAATATCGTCCACAATGATACTTCCCCCGTTGACGAACCTTTGGTGAATTTAGGAGAAATCTACAGACGCAAAAAGGACAAAGTTAGGAAAATTAAACACCTAAATGTATATTTTGGATGTTTTCTTTCCCCAAGTCTGAAAGAAGACATGTTATGGAAGTAAAACAGCCCAAACGTTTTGCCTATAGTGTCTCACCTTAATAATAAATGTATATTACATTACAGTTCATTTAGCAGACGCTTCTGTCCAAAGCGACTTACAATAACTGCTAACAATCCTGAGGATACGGCTCCAAACAGCGAGAATATTGCAAGTACATTAACTTCATCTAGTGCTATATCTAGTTAAGAACCACTGCAACTGGAGAAATAACATTCAAATTTATAATTAGGCTCGTGACTTTACTGGGGACCTCCGAGATGCAGTTCAAAGGCACTTGAGGGTCACTGAACCTCACGTTGAGAACCACTGAACTAGACAACTCTCTGCTACAGTTTAGCGCGATTGTGGTCCTCGGAGAATCAGCCTGTGGCTCCGCGAGGAGCTCATCTGTGAGGCCAGGGTGTGGAATAAAGTCTTAGCAGACGTTGTGGCCTTAAATCAACACATTAACAGTAAATGTACCCAGACACAGTGAAAGACACTAGGGGTTGTTATTACAAACACTGCGAGTTGAAGGCCTCCTTCAGGGCTGCTGTGCGTTCAGGGGTCATTTGGTGGTGGTGAATGCTTTTCACATACTATACAAATGAGGGGATTTCTAGATATTGTGTGCAAATAGCTCATGAAAACATAAGTCATAAGAAATATGATTGGTGGTTTGCAGTGTCTGGCAGAATGAAAGGGGAAAAAGTGTAAGAACAAAAACAAATAATAATAAAATTCCGTAGACGAGAGAGACATCAAAAGATAATGGAGGCTGGACAAGAGTAATGAAGATAGTGGCAAGTATAACATGTGTAGTGAAGCTAGAATGACAATCTTTACGCGACTCACCTTATAGGCTCTATTTATTTGAGCGGCAGCCCAGGCAGCGTACTTCATATTGTCCTTCTTCACCTTGGCACTGACTTTTGGACTTGCAGCGATGTGACTTGCAGACTGGAGGAAAAAACAGAAAAAAAAAAAAAGGGAAGAAGAAGCAAAAGGAGGCAAGAGGGGAAGGGGGTGTTTCTTATATCAAAACTTGGTGAAACAGCAATAAAAGCGTAATTGAGATGAATGTGCAACCACTCTTACCATCTACCACTCCACTAGTCATTGTGGCAGAAATGAAGAGAAAAAACAGACCTTGGCCTGAAGACACGGGAGAAATCATTTATGGGGAGGGAAAAAGTGAGTGTTTTCATGCTTCGTACGTAAATTGTCACTTAACGGGGGCCTAATTTCTCCAACACCATCGATTCACTGCGATGAAAGGACCTTGTATGTCTTTTAAAAAAAAAAAAAAGAAGAAGAAAAAAAAGCGGCGCACAGTGAGAGGAGCGCTGTGTGAATCACGGTCTCTGCCTGCCCTGACAGCTCCCCTCCGAACCACAAATCCCATGTCTTTCCCATGTTCCTTCCATCATCTCCACACAGCAAACCCCAGAGGGCTTACCCTGCATGCACTTCAAAGCCCTCTGCTGAAACTTTAACTACACAGCAATCAACCTGGCCCTGTTTGTTTTCTAGAAAATGGTTTGGCTTCTGTATTTCCTTTTTTGTAGTAAGCATTTTCTTTATTTTTTTTACTTTATTTTTTTTTTTTTTTAACTCAAGAGCTTAATTTAGACTATGCCAACCCAGACAGGCTATCCCGTTATGGAGGGGAATCCCCACGCAAATGTTGTGAGTAACTAACCCACAACTGTGGTCAGTGCTACCAGGTCTGAACTGACTCAGATGGTGCGAAATGGTGAAAGTTTCCTGTCCTTTCACTGAACTTCTTGCACCTGTCAAGATCTGGACCACCGAAATTTGCTGACAATCTGCAAAACGCACTCTTAAGACGGATCTGTGACTGATAAAAAAAAAAAAAAGAATAAACTCCCACCTGAAGTATCCATTAAAGACCCGAGTGTCAGCGGATGACTTGTCAGGAAGCCGTACAGGGGCCTGCTCTGTGTCCAGACGAGCGTGAGAGTTAACAGAAGCGTGTGTCTTGGTCTTGACCCTGCCCTGCACCTCCTGTACTCTGCCTACACCTCGGAGTCGTTTCGGAGGGTATGGGGCTGCTGTGAGGTGTTTGGACTACCTGAAGTATCCCAGTGCCGCACAGAGAAAAAAAAACACTGGAGCCCTCTGTGTTCGACCTGCTTCCCCTCTCCACCTTTTATTCCCTGCATCGCTTCGTTTGTGTTTTTATGTCAAGTCTCACTTACATATGATGCATTGGCACTAGCAGACAACATCCTGTTTAAACAAACATGTACATGAAAGGGCCGAGACTACAATCAAACTGGCAACTGGTTGGATAATTTTCCTGTGACAAAATGCTTGCAGCAGTTGTACTGCTCTCTCTTACGCTTTTTTTCTTTTTACTCCACAACTACTTTATTTATCCAAGTTATAAACATAAAAAAAAAAACGTCTCACCAAAGGGGTATTATTACTAAAATAAAGAGCCCCAGAGGGGCAGACTTTTTCCGATGCTGGAGTTCACCGTCTGAGTCAGCAGTGAGCTGACCTGTCTGAGAGCCCCTTCTTCGCTCCCCCGAAAAACACACACACACACACACACACACACACACACACACACACACACACAGTACAGTTGTGCTTGACACACTCAGTGGCCAGCCTCAACCTTGACAAACCACAGGGTTACAAAAGAAAAAAAAAAAAGGCTTTACTGTTTGTTTTGTTTTGTTTTCCTTTCTCTCCCTCCCTCTTTCACTCCCACTTTCTATACATGCAAAGCTGTACTCACCATGTACAGACCAAACAATGCCCTCATGTTTCGGTTGTTCAGCCTCAGCGCCTGGGCAAAATACTTTCTGGACAGCTCCAGGTTTTCCAGCCCCCCCTGAGTGTACTTCACCTGTAGGAGGAGGCATTAAACACGGCCAATAAGCTGTGCTAAAGGGCAACTCAAGCAATGACAGCATGACATCTGAATAAGCAATACATGACAACCCCGTGTAAACACATCTTCTTTCATGAGCTTGTATTCCTAGTGACGTTAAGTGCGCGTCGGTGTCTCTCGGTTTTTACAGAGAGGCACCATTCACAGAGTGCTAACATTTATTCCACAGTTCGCCCCCCCATGCTTGATGACGGACATCCAGGCGTGTAATACCTACCTCAGCGTACTGCTCACAGTACAAGTGATTGTGAGGATTGGTCATCATCAGCTCCTCTAGGCAAAATGCGGCTTTTCCATAGCTGTGGAAATGACAAAGAAAACAGTAAGTCGATTGATACAGCTGTGGATGTGTCATCCTTCAGCTTGCTCAACTGTGAAGCACAACATATATGCCCAATAAATTTACAGGTATAAATCTGAATTGAAAACTACATGGGGTACGGCTCAGTTTAACGCCTATGTTGTGGAGATGTGTTGAGATCCACCACATGACGTGACGTTTATTTACAGGCTTGCAGTAAAGGTTACTCAGTCCAGACAGCTGGAAAAGGTAAAAAGCCTATCTAGTGTGGTATTTTTCCCTCCTTTGGGGACACTGAGGATCAATCTGGTCCGTCTGTGTGTGTTTTTTCAGCTTTAATGTGTAGTTAACTACCTTCCTGAGGTCAGCACTACAGTAAGAGCTGGCACACTGTGCCTATACTCAGATGAGATCACTTCTCAGCAGCAGACTGCTGAGCTGTTGACCTCACACTAATCTGCTGCCACTCCACTTCTAATACACAGTTTCCCCTTCGCAGGCCCAGGCCAAGACGAGCTCAGATACAGTATATCATTGAACACAAAACCATAAAACGTCCATACACCTAACAAAATAGAAGCCGACGTGCACAGAAGCAGACCTACCAACAGAAACTACTCTGGCTGTCTATCAGCACATCCTGAAAATTAAAAGGGATAGTTCGGATTTTCTGAAGTGGGGTGCTGCTACAGTATGTAGCGCCGACACAGCCCCATTTTGGAGGAAAAGACAGGGGTACTAGCACGGAGGGCATAGCAATGTACTGCTGTGGACAGGGATGGCAGCAAAACATATTTTAGCCACCTACATAAATGTAGATCAGTTTAAAGTGTACGCTATATTTTTGAATATTTCTACTGTTTACCTTGCCATCAGACAGCCCTTTCAGATGGGCAACTGGAGCCGTTATCTAGGCACTCTTCAAATCCGCCAGACTCCATTGATAAAAACGGTAATTTAACCTCACAGTTGCTGGTCTACGGCTGCCTCGATTGAATAGTTTGTTTGCTATTGTGTGACCGTGAATCCGAACTAAGCGTTTAAAACACAGCAGTCACACAATGACACAAGCAAACTAACCGTGTTCTGAAAGGTAAAATTACTATTTATTTTGTCAATGGGGCCTGGTGGCTCTGAAGAGAGCATAGATGGATATAAAGGGCTGTCTGAAGACGAGGTAAAAGCGGTAAAAATATTCTAAATATATTGTACACTTTAAATGATATTGATAAGTGGCCCTTTATTTTAGGTGGCTAAAATATATAATATAATATGTTTTGCTGCTGCCCCCTTTCAAAGCACTACATTGTTTAGCTTCTGTACGGTCTACTTCTCAAAACTGGGGGCGTGCCGACCGTCATCTACTATACCTCATACAACCCCACTTCAAAAAAATCGTTTTTTTACTTCTTAAGCAAAGCCATTTCTTTCATTTTGCTTTGCAAGATTGTACTTGTTTTTGAACGATCCTTATCAGCTAGAAGAAACGCCGAAAGACCACTGCTTGCATCAACAGACTTCTACACTGGGATAGATGGGGAGTAATTTCACCGCTTGTTAGAAACAAGGTAAATGCTAAAGATGCAACGTTTTGGTTTTTTTGCGGGAACCAAATGATCCGATCAGTCTATTTAAAGTCCGCCGTGGTAACTAGCTGAAAGATTAACAGCATAGGAGGGGAAAGGAAGGTGGGGACGGAGAAAGAAAGAAATAAACAGGGGGAAGGGGTTTAGTAGAGGAGGGGGGAGATCAGAGGGCTTGGAAGGTTGGGGGCTGCTTACAATTACCACTTCCTCTCAGTAAAGACTTTCAGATGTGCTCATGCAGTGGCCACGGCCTGCAACAGAGCCCGCTCCATCAGCCATCAACCAGAATCTTGTACCAGAGCCAGACCCTTACCTCTTCTACTCTTCCTCTAAAAGCCATCTAACCCCACCATCACCGAGCTCCTCTGTACGAGAACTCCTGAACTTACACTCCACCACAGTGCTCGGGTAAGGTCGTAGCTGCCATCATGTGTCGAGCCTGTAACAATCCCATTTGTTTCTTTCAGAGGTTAGTGAAAACCATCAGCAGTGGCATTGCAATACCACAGCCTGACTGCATACGAGACAAAAATGGATTCAGACCGTTGCAAAGTATGTTCGAAAAAAGTATTACTATTTATCCTGTAATTGTGGATGACCGGTTCAATTCAGCAAGTCTCATAGGCGGGGTCGGAATGAGAGCCAACGGTAGATTCCGAACGTTGCAAACAGACAAATAACCTCCCCGTCTAAACACCGCTGGTATAAGGATTGTTTTAACAGTGTCAACTCAGAAGCTATTAATTAAGTCTTTAATGTGTTAACACTGGTGCCTGCTGCAACCCCAACAATGGCAGCGCAGAGACACACTGCTTTGTTTACTTTTAGCTCCCAGGGTGTTGCGCAGTGAGGGGAGGAGAGTTTATTTTTCTTCATCGCTTCTCCATTGCCCTCTGTTTTCTCTGGCTTGGGGGGGGTGGGGGGGAAGTGCCACCACCTTCTCCTGGGAATTTCACAGCAAGTGCTCTCTCTCTCTCTCTCTCTCTCCCCCCCCCCCCGCTCTATCCCTCTGGAAAAGAGTTGCCGATAATGCCGGGCTATCCGGAAGAGGAGGAGGAGGGGAAACGGGGAGTTTGTAACCCAAAATAAAGAAAACAAAGAAAAGAAATTGACACGCCTGTAGATAAGGGGCTGTGGGAGTGAATGGTGTGATATTAGAAGTGTTGGGATAAGCTGGGAGATAATCCGCTCACCCCTGGATTTCCTCTGGCTACTACAGCAATAAAGCCTCCCAGACAAAAGCACGAAATATCCAATAAGTAGCCTTCTCACTGCGCTAAACATTCCTGCTGCCACTGCCCTTGCACCAGAGCAACCACACACACACACACACACACACACACACACACACACACACACACACACACACCCACACACACACACACACACACACACACACACACACACACACACACACACACACACACACACACACACACACACACACACACACACACAGTTCAACTGCAGACACTGCTTCACTAACTTCTGAGCCCAGACAATTAAGGAGGGATAAAAGGTGACACAAACAAAATAAAATAAAAATGTCTTACAAATGCTCTCGTCTGTCTGGCAATTCACCTTGGCAACTGAGATATCAGCGGGAGGCCAGGGAGTCTTTTTGCTCTCATATGTAGGAGAGGGGGCTTAAGACTGAAATCCTATTAAACTACTCTTATGTGACAAACATGGACAGGGCTCCATTCAGACCCCTGGCTGAGTTAGGCATCTCACCGCCTTCCATTGTGGCCATCCAACTGGATGGAGATCAAGCCATCAGTGTGATGTGAAGCCCCGGTAAACTGACAGGTACATCTCCAAACACATGGCTGCCTTACTGGAAACAGGCACTTTCTATATGATAAACATCTGCCATTAAAAGGAAGAGTTCAGGCTGAAATAACAACTTAACACTCAGCAGATATACCTCAAACAGTCTCGTCACAATGTATAGATTTCTGCTCTGCAGGAAGTTTGGACCTATCCTGATTATTTTATATCGTTTTGCCACTTTCAAATTCACCATGTCAACTTGTTTCATCAGTAAAAGTACTGACTTTTTCGGCTTAAAAGTAGGTAAAGTGTGCGCGTTTAAACAGACGAGTTAGCAGACACCTGGCTGAATACACTGCTCATTTCCTGTTTCGCGTCTCCTTTTCTGGTGCTTTAACCCCAGTGAGATATCTAGCATTTCTCCCTGGTCACGGTTGTTTATCAACGATGCCGTTTTGAAATCAATGCTTCATAATACATATTAGATAATCCAATGAAAGAGAGTTTATTTTATCCTCTAACCGTGTAAAAAAAAAAAAAAAAGAAGCTTCAGTTTACCCACTACAGCTGCTTCAAATGTCTTGCTTGTATTGCCTATTGGTTTAAATGTGTTGTAATTATAAATCATCCTGGGGGGTGGGGGGGTAGCCTAACTAATTTTAATGTTATGTTGCATTAAAAAAAAAAAAAAAAAAAAAGTATTTACTCGTGTTCGTTGATGTAGAGCTCTGACAACTCATGCCACGCTTCTTGGTCCCCAACAAACCTGTAAAACACAAAATGACAATACATCATCTTCCCACGAACAGTCATTTTAAAACAGGGAAAGCATTTGTAACATAGTAAAGTAAAAAAACTGTTAAGTATAATATTACAGTCATCCAACTATCAAGGTAAGAGAAAACACTTTGCTGGCATTTCATGCACACGTTGTGCCAGCTCAATTGAAAGCAAACTCGTTTTTTTTAATTAAAATAAAAGCCAGGGGAGGAGGGGGTGCCTGACCCTCCCCCCCCCCCCCCCCCCCCTTGTAGAAACACTCACTGCTCCAGATACTCATTGAGCTCCCGTATGGCTTCAGCGCTCTTCCCCTGGGCCTTCAGTATGGAGATCTTGCGCTTCCTTGCTGCCTGTGGAGCAGAGAGAGTAAACAGGATTAGGAGCTCAGCTCCTCGAGTGTTTGTCCGAAGGGGGGGTGAGAGCATGAGTGAGTGTAAGAGTTGTGAGTTTTAAGTGTGTACATTAGCGTCTTTTCAGAGCACCACAATCCTTTTTCCAGGTTTCGCTGCGAGACCGAAACGTTTCTATAAGATGAATCAGCACTTTGGTGCAGCCATGAAAAGTAAAAAGGACAAAAGGCACAGACACTTTTGACACCAAGGTTTGTCAAGTCTATTCATGTTATTGCAGGGAACATTTAAATGAACAGAAGCCTACCAAGACATAATTGGAGATAGTTAGTGGCCATGTCCAACAGCGC
>CALSBV010012177.1:4097031-4107522 GCA_943590825.1 Bovichtus diacanthus
TATGTATATAAATATATATACATATATATATATATATATATATATATATATGTGTATATAAATATATATATATATATATGTGTATATATATATATATATATATATATGTGTATATAAATATATATATATATATATATATATATATATATATATATATATAGATATGTGTATATAAATATATATATAGATATATGATGTAACATTATGGACTGATTTATTCTTTGTGTTTGTACTTACTGTCATCTCCCAGTTTTGATCCATGTTCACTGATCAGCTCTTCACCAACATCCACAATTTGTTCGCTATTTCTGCAGTTATCTTCTCTCCATTTACGCAGCTTGTCTCTCATCTCTGTGGACAAAGTTGGTAAACCGTGAGGACAGATTTCAACACAAGTTATCAAGCCTGGTCCTTCAACTCTGGGTGTGCAATACACGATTTGCGATGAGAGTGTGGAAAGCAAGACATCGCTTTAATGTGCAGTAACGTTTTTCATTTTCATTATCCGTCATCTGATCTGATGATAATAATAATGGGACTGAAGTTACTGGGGCTGGTCAGACAACCCAAAAGTGACCATTACATTTAGTTCAAATTATCGGATTATTATAGAAATAAGTACACCTCATGATCACTATGGTTATGTTTGTGCTACTAGTGCACTCACAACTGGATAAAATGGCCCTAACATTATAATGTCATTGGTATTACAATGCTATGTGTTTTTGCAGTACCAGAAATCTATTGCGACGTAACGTTACCTTATAGCTGACGTTAGACGTAGCCATGACTGCGTAGCTATGACCGGCTAGCATGCTACAGGCGTAAGGTGGTTATCTGAAAGTAGTCAGACACCGCATACTGCTTTACATTGAACGCTACTTTAGCACCGTCTACACTAAGTTACAAATGACGGAGATTGGGCTACTATGGATGTACTGTGTGGGTCTACTGTACGGATAAACCCAATACGTTTGCTAACGATGATAATAGCATGAGCTAACTGCTTTACACGCCGACTTGTTAGCTCGTATTTTCAGTCTGGGGCAGTGACAACTCTCTCCCATGCTCTTGCAAAGAAAAATACCAGGAAAACACCAAATGCCTTCAGACATATAAAAACATGTATCAATGAAACTTGAAGAGAATTTTTTTTTATAAATTTTGTCTTACCTTCCCAACCCACATCGTACATTTCTGATACCGACGCCATCTTTTCTCTTTTGACAACAGACGCCGTGCTTACGTCATGGGCTTGCCAGCTGAGGACGTGCCTGACATTGTTAAAAAGGTAAAGATATTATCACTTCTTTTGATTGTGCGCAGTTTATGTTCTATTGTTAACCTTTTTTATAAAAATCTTATTAGGAAAAATAAAAAAAGTATAGCATAAAGCTACATTTACTCATCCAACCCCATCTTTTAAATTGTTATAACTGAAAATGAATGTTATTTTCAGTCTCTGAAATTTGTAACAAATAAGAAGTCCATGTCAGTAATTAAAATTTACTCAGATGTTTGTTTGAATAATTCTGTCACTAAATAATTATTTATTTTTTGTTCTATTATTATTATTATTATTATTATTATTATTATTATTATATATACTACCTTCCTTTGTAGTTATTTTTCTTTATCTTTCTTTATTAATTATTGGTATGGCTGATTGTTTGTACTTTTAATATTATATGTACTGTTGATTTAAATTGCAAGTTGAAACAAATGCTTTATATGTTAAATGTATATGTTGTGTCATATTGTCGACTCATTGTCAATGTTTGACTTAAATATAGTTAGAAACAATGCCTGACGTTAATAATAAAATAAAAAACATTTATTTATGTATTATTATTTGTATCATTATTAATAAAAAATAATCATAATAATACTGTTGTAATTACAACAATTTATAATGTTATAAGATGTGATTAATTTAAAAATCTTACGTATTTATAGCTACAGAATCACTTCATGTTTTGTCCATGTTTTTAGACTTTCAAGTCCGAATTGCACATGTTCTGGTTTAAGCACAGGGCAAATGTGATTCCAGCATACTGGAAACCTACCCTTGCATATCCATTGCACTGTTCAGCAGTCAGCAACATGCAGTATGATGGTTAGCAGACATGTACAATCCAGATGACGTCGTTTTCATGCTCCACTTCCATTTTCATATAATCCCCCTACTAAGTATTGGATCGGACAGTCGGCTGAGCCTAATCTATCAATTTCATCCGAAAACCTGAATTGTGCTTTCCAAGCACATCTACCATTTTATCCTGATTTCCCCCAGGAGCCTCTGTGATTCTCATCTCTTCGCTATGTATGCTTGCTTACACACTTCTCTCTTACCACATTACACACTTGTTGATGTGGACTCAGCACAAACTTGCTTACAGAGACATTTCAGAGATCTGATGTCATATCCAGTGCTGCTCGCAGTCTACTGTTATGCATACTTTGTCGATATTCTATTGTGAAAGGACAACAAGGAGAGGTTTCTCTCAAGGACACTGACATTGTAATACAGCTTAGCATCATCAGTAATGGGCAAGTGCACAAGGGAACGATAAAATGTCATCATCTCTGTCAAGGATGCAAATAATAACACTGTGTACAGTTTAAGTTACGCTAAGCTTTGGCGATGTTTGCACTTGTAATTTTCAAGTCTGCACATGGCAGTCAGTTGATATGTAGTTGGGTTTTTGCTGGAACCCAGAAAAACCCAACAAAACCACATTAAAACAATCGCACACTGTCCTTTGGGGTAGAGGGGCTTTCCCCTGTCTGCCTAGTTGCCACTGAAGGCCAGGGCCCTAACAGTGACCTGCAATAAACACCATGCAGCGGGTGTGACTCTTGGGATTTCAGGACATGACAGTGAAAGCACTCTGTGAACAAGCTGTCTCTAACTTTGAGATGCAGCTGGATGTGGTGGTGAAGAAAAAAAACCGCTTGACATAAGGCGACTGTTTAACTTGGAGAAGCTCTCTGGTACAGAAATGTCACAATATGGGAGATCAATTGCAGCCATCTGAAAACCCGAATTGTACTACTTGACTGGTGCTTACGTAGGTTTCCACGCTCTGGAAGCCCCCACATATGGCACACGGGACAAGCATATATATATATTTTCCTTTTCAGTCTCCATGTATGAAAAAAAGAAAAGAAATATTCCAGTAGAAACACTTCACAGGCATTATATTTTGATTTCTGACAGAAGCAATCAGAGTTGGCAATCTCTAAAATGAACAGTTATGGACTGAAAATTGAGGTAAGTTTGAGGTGCTCTCTGTGGCTTTCGGAATAGTTCTTGTTCCATCTAGATTTCTTTCTCGTTGGTGTTGTACAGTGAGTTGCGGAAAATGAAGACAGATGCAATTAGCAACAATGTTTGGACTCAGCCTTGTGGAGCCGGGCGGCACCGTGTTTACTTTGAAATCTGATTAGGTCCCCTGTCTGACCAAGTTGCTTTCACCTCACCGCGAATAACTCCGTACAGATGACTTCAGCACGCTTTGCCTCTGATGGACTCCCTCTATTGCACCTTTGACCTCACCCATATCCTGAGTGAGAGGCCCTGAGCGGGAAATTATGGCACATCACACAATTAGGCTTCCTCACTCTCCTGCTCTTCTCTCTCTCGGCCTCGGTGCCAAGAACAATATTCAGCCCCATGTCAGAGCAGCACCACGCTGGTAATTGACGTTACTCACACGGTACGAAGCTTAGGATGTATTGCTCCCCTGACACCCCTTGTAGAGGCGCGATTGCTTGTTGTGGATTGGAGTATTACCACATGTAGTATATTATGTGTAGTGAGATCAGTTTGAATAGCCAATCGTCCTTTCTCATTGAATTCGAACAAGAATTTACCATCACCATGCATGAGACTTCAGCACGGGCTGTATGTAGGTGATGGAATTCATCATGACGAGTGATGGTCATTTAGAACGAGAGGAACTCATCCTCATAAGCTTTGATTGGGCACTGATTTCTACATGAACACATTCCTGTGCTCCTCCTGGAATTTATTTCTGTAAAAATATTGGAGGATTTCACATTCGAGCCTAATCTTAAAAAACCCTCATGCAGTCTTATTAAAGAGAGTTTGATGCATAAGAGAGTATTTGGCAGCGACGTGACAATTTTGACCCCTCCGAGCCAAATATTGAAATTTCTTTCCTTCTCGACTCCAAGAATCACATCATCTCCATCCTAAATTGGGGCAGCTGGTGAAATTCATTCATTCCAGCCGTATTTTTTGCATGGAAACATAAAGCTCTTCTACATCCTCTCATGGGGTCTACGTTGAGGTTTGACATACATAGAAGTCATGACTATTGTTTATCGGTCTTACTTTCTTTTCATTATTTCAGAGTGGTTTTATTCAGAGGCCTCCGCTTAGCTGTATAAACACCCGTAATAGCAATTATTACAGACATTTTGAATTCGCAGGAAGAGGAATATTCAAATCCCGTCCCCCGTGCTGTGGAAGCCTGTAACTAAACAGCGTAATCTGGAGTTATCACATTTCACTTTTCTTTTCTGCTGAGAATGTTCGTGACCGCAAATGTTGGAGATAGCGTTGTGTTCGCTGTAATGTCATGTTTTGAAAAGAAAATTGCAGAGGAAGAATGAAGTTATGCATATCGAGAGGAGCGAGGAAGAATTAGAGGGGTCAAATATGGATGGACTCCCCTGTGAGCCTTCTGTGATAATGTGTGTGAGTACAAGTCCCTCCTTGTTTGTGCTGCAGCGGACATGTGTTGCACAGATGTTCCGCCATGCATGGTGCCATTGGGTGCTCACTGGAAATTCTTTTTTAATTGTTTTCAGGGTCCATATGCCCGGTCAATAACCTTCATCCCATCCCCATCATGTGTGACAGTGCTGAAGTCAGCAGTGGGCTCCGGATCAGGAGTGTGGGCCGCTGATTTATAACCTGACACGCACTCGGAGCGAGGTGATGCATATCTAAAAAAGTTTACAAAAGGAATCATTGAACTGCATATCAGATACTCGGATTCAGAGCTGGGACGCTTGGCTTTGCAACATGCAGCGGCGAGTCGTTTGTCTTCAGGTCTTATTGATTTACATTTTGACAGACATCAGAACGAGGCCAGTGGTGGGTGTCTCTGGCAGTGTCCCCTCTTCTCCTGCTCTTGGATTCAGTTGCTGACCAAGAAAGCGTTCAGGGAAGTGGAGAGCCGAGGTTTTTCATGGAATATTTGGCCTGTCACTCCAACGCCCAGTAAGTTCATCCCGTTAGGGCCGGGGAGTATTTTCTGCAAGACAAACATGATGGATAACTGTTTTGCATGCTGAAATGTGTTGGTGTTCCTGACAGCCGTCCCTGTTCTGAGCCTGGGTATCACGTGTGCCATCAATGCTTCGACTTAAAGTGACAGAAATGGAGAGCGACTGTTCATATTGACTCCACTTTTATGGGTTGTGTTTCAAGTTTTCGCTAAGCCCAAACCTCTTCATTCACTCGCCTGGCTGGGTACTATGGGAGTTGCTGGGAACAAATCATTTGTTTCATTCACCCTGATGGTTGGGTTGACTGAGAAGCACCTTGGCAGGAGGAGATTACATATCGCAGAAGCATCGCCAAGTCATAGCTAGGTTAGAGAGCAGACCACCGTGAACTGTGTCCACACATCTGACAAACAACAATCTGTTTGCAGTAACTGCACAATCGCATAGCCTTGGCCTTAATGGAGCAGTTTGACGTTTGAGGAAGTACACTAGTTTCCTTTCTTGCCGAAACAAGGGGAAACAGCTAGGCTCGCTCTGCCGAAAGGTAACACATTCCACCTAGCAGCACCTGAAAAAGATGGCAAACACGTTATATCTTGTTTGCGAGGGGTTTCATTTGGATTCGTGAGGTGGTGGTATGAAAACTGTCGACTGCGGATGTGGATTGTCCAGATTAGATTCTGGAAAAAAGATGTTGTTTTTGAATTTTTTTTAATATAATTTTTTTATATGCTGTACCACAAACTAAATTTTTATTTACAGTACATTCATTGTGTTGGTGACATTTCAGAGACAGATACCACGAGAGAGAAAAGATCACTTTTTCATCTTTAGCTCATTTTACTTACTTTCTTATTCATTTATTGGTAATTTGGGTGAAGATACTACAACCCCATGTATATAGTCATAAACTCAATTACATTTATAAATATAATACATTTATGCTTTACAGAACACTGAAATTCCTGTCCATGTGTAAAAATAGACATTTCTTTGCTACTACAGTATCTGCTTGGCATAGTCTACAATAAATTGTGTTTTCATTCTCGGTTCTTCTATCTGTTGCCTTGTTTTTTAATTCTGTTAACTGGTTATATAAGTGCAATGCTTGAAGTAATGCCAATACTGCAAATATTATCATTATTAAGGCTTAGGTGCAGCACTGTAGCAATTTCGGGTGCTCTAGTTTTTCGTGCACAGCTATGATAATAATAATAATGATCCAAAATGGTGTGAAAATCTGTCTTTATCTGTAATTGAAAACGTGAAAAGTTCTTTAAACCCACCAACTATGTGCACCTTACTCTTCCCCCGAACTTAGGGGAAAACCCTGATTGCAGTCATGCAGCAAAACTGAAAACTCCCTGTTACAATCCACTTGACACGCCAGCATTTCTTTTTGTGATTCTCCAGAGGAAACAATAGTTGGACTTTTGCTGAAAAGAAAACAATGTGCTGAAAGCTTTGATGGTGTTGCACTCTAACTCCTCTAACCGGGAATATGGGTGCAACAGCTTACCTGTGTACTGTGCAGTAAAGCATTTAGGTGAATAAAGCCACCGTGAGATCACAAGGCCCCATCAGAGGCTTTAAATAACGACGTTGTGCTGCGCGCACGGCCCCTCTCTCAGTTTGGAGCCATGCATATCGATCCTCCTGCTGTGTGATGGCCACAGCTATTTAATAAAGTTAGAGAAAAGGAGCCTACATGTGTTTGGTCAGCGCGAGACAGTGTCCGCAAGCATCATAGGATTAATATAGCTGATACTCAAGATATTACTGAGTGTTCAGCAGGAAATTGCCTGGATCCATCCCTCTGAATTGCTTTATTGTTTGTCTCAATCACCCCTTGCCCATTTTCCCAAATCTCTGCAATTCATGGGTTTGGCTTTGCCTTTCTCTAAGGGGATGGATGAGCAAGTTGGCACCAGACCTTTGAAAAAACATAGGCTGCGGATAGTTCATGCCTTAATGGTGCTCAGTGGCTAGGATTGTTGGGTTTGCAAGTTTCAATAAGCACTCCACTACATTTCCTGCATGTCTGAGACTTATATTAGCAAATGTTAAAAGGGATCAAAGGCTTTGAACAGAAAGATGCTCACAGCATTAACCAAACACACGACATGTTCTGCAAAGGAGAGAGCCTTTGCACAGTGAATATTCAAAGAGTGAAGTAACATGTGTTTGTGTGCTCAGGATGTTATCAGAAAATATGACATTAGTGGGGTTGTCCGGAAAGAAAGTTGACCGAAATCTGAAGAAGGGAAAGAGAAATCCACGCACATGTTTTTCTAAAGTACTGTCTCCCAAGATTGTCTGGTTGACAGAGAAACCGAAGCAATGCGTCCTTCATATCAGTGTTTAAAATACATTAAAAAACATTTCTTGGCTTTTTAGATTTAGACTTGTGGTGTTTAATGGTGCGAATGCTTATTGACTTTGCCTGGACCGGTGAAGAATCCTCCCGCTGCTTCCTAATTCAATATTTTGTAATAACAAATATTATTGCCTGCACATAAAATCCAACTCAAATTATACTGAAAATGGATGACATAGTCCATGTGTTTATGTTACACGGAGGAGCAATTATTGGGTTATGATCATTTTGCACTTAAATGAAGTTGGAAGGACACATAGAGGTTTTCCTGCTTGGTAAGGGACTGTACAAAAAGTATTAGTGTGGTGACAAGGGTTGAACCTTTGTAAAAAAAACTTCTAACATGCACCACCAATAAACACATGAATGAGTCATACTAGTCATACTAGGGGGCTGCAAGAATGAGTCCTAAAACCTGGAAATGAATCGTCCCAAAGTCAATGTGTTTTTGGAATGGGTTTGGTTTTAGTTAGATGCCTGAAAATAGGATCTGGCGTTGACACAAGCTTAAGAAATTTTGACATTTTCTTCTACAACATAAAATAAGTCAGTAAATACCTCACTCGAGAATTTAGAAGCTTTTACATGTCTTTCAAAAAAGGTGGTTTCTAAAAAAAGTGGCTAAATGAGGCTACAGAGGTTGTCGGGGCAATTAAACGTCATCACGGCGAACAGCAGTCTGTCTTTAGCTGAGCGGTGGTTGTCATGTAATTTGTTTGTAGCCTAACGTTAGCTTTTTACTGCCGATTGTATTGTATTTACACTTCAAACATCATAAAAGTGGTGTTCATTTGTAAAGACTATCTTGCTGAACAAAACGTTAAAGTATCTTTTCTTCGACACAGAGTTTATTTTCCCGAAATAATCCCAAACCCAATGGAAAAATCCCATTGGCTTTTTGTTCGAGGGAACCATGGCGATGATAACCTCCGGGTTGGCCTACAATAATATGTCATCCCTGCAGCACTCTATAGAGATAGAACTGTTGTCCTCTGTATATGAAAAGGTACACCTTTGTGAACCATGGAACATGTGAAAGTTGTTTATTTGATGCAACTATTTATACATCTTTTAACTATATTAAAAAGGAAGGCTAAAATTAAATATTTAGGAAGAAAAATTAAATAAATTACCCTCCTTGTCTCTTCCCAAAAAAATTCAGACTGCCCTACCTTTAGCCAATAGAAGAAAACAATCCCGTCTCACTGTTGTGACCCCCTCTCCCGCCCTAATCATTTGTCTACAGTCCCTAACTAGAACACTTTATCAGTAAGTGTGGTTCCTGAGGAAAAATAGGAGGTTTAAACATCAAATATCATGATTATGCAACACACACAACTGAAATAGAAAAATCGATTTTAACATAATGAATCATTTGAATACTTCAAGAAAATACTGAGCAGCATATCACAAGTGACAGAATAATATACGCACACAGCAAGAAGACATGAACTTGAAGACATGCATATATTGCATGCTAGCTGCTCACATTAGTGAAAACTGTAATTTAAAAAAAGGAACAGAGGAAGTATTTCATTGTGACCTTATAAAGCCAACGTAGCGACAGCCAAACTGGCTGGAGCTTTTAAGTATTCGAATTGAATGATCTAATAGAGACAATTTCCCAAATGGTACTTGTTGCCAAACTGACCAAATCATTGTATGGGTGACTCTTTTTTTTACTGCAAAACCTTTCCTGAAATGAAGCAGACGACACAAAGGAGGCTTCAGCAGAGTAAGTGCTGTGTTTTCTCTTTTTTTTCTCTGCATTTTAAGAGAGCTGCCACTGAGCCAGAGCTGCCTGTGTCAGAAGCACCCAGTAAAACAGCAACTGGCCATGGTGAGTGGTGTCTGTTTATGACTCATTTCTACCTGCCATCAGGCGGCAGGGAGAAGTGGGAGTGGAAGAGAGAGAGAGAGCCCAGTGGTAACAAGGGAAGAATTGTGCGAGGACACAAGACAGTGGCGTGCGGTTGTCAAGAAAACAAGGTACTAGTGAAACCTATTAGAAATGGGCCATTTAGTGGCTGATATTGGCTGTTGTCAGCCGGGTATGGTCGACACATGGGCACCTTTATGAGGCAGCTACTGAATTAAAGGAGGAGAAAGGAGGATGGTTCAGATGCACAGTGTAGACATTCTTACCTTGTGGAAAAGTCAAATGATTGGAAATAATCGGGTTGTTTTCATTCAAATTTAGCAGGCTTGTGAGTGGGGGTTCGTCATGACTGTATTTGGCTCCCATGAAGAAGTCATTCACAGTCACACACAGGCTTTTAGAAGAAAAAAAAGAAAGATTGGTGGTGTCTGGAGGAAAGCCTATGTCTTCAAATTCAACAAAACGTTCACTTGGATTCCGCTTCATAAATGAAATGAAATGTTTCACTGTGTCAACACCACAAGGACATGATGGGAATTTTGAAAGGTTTACAAGTCACAGTCATGCGAAACCAATGAAGCAAAAAAAAAAAAAGAAAAGAAAAAAAGCATCCACATTTCCATACATGCGCAATAATGAAAGGTTGAATGTTTTTGTGAAACTGTTTCTCCATTACAGTGAGCTGGATATTAACTTTCATACACACTGATAGCTACATTATTTAAAAAAAATGTAAAAGTGCGTGTCATTAAGGAATGAAGATTATTATTATTGTCATTATTATTATTATTATTAATCATCATCAACTATATTTACAGTATAAGCATATCTGCATAGTAGAAATATATAAAAATACATAGGAAGATGTGCACAGTGGTGCAAGGACTCATGCAAGACCGCAGAAAACCAAAAATAGTAAAACACGTTATCTATCTATCTATCTATCTATCTATCTATCTATCTATCTATCTAT
>CALSBV010012177.1:4107532-4115032 GCA_943590825.1 Bovichtus diacanthus
TATCTATCTATCTATCTATCTATCTATCTATCTATCTATCTATCTATCTATCTATCTATCTATCTATCTATCTATCTATCTATCAGCATCATAAGTCTTATTTTAATGTATTTCTTGATGAGGATGTTGAGAATGTCGCTGATTGGTCAGGCCCTCTTTACGCAGCTGCGACAGACATCCGGTTCCCTTTCCCCGGAGCAAAGATGGCGGAATACGACCTCACCACCAAAATTGCCCACTTTTTAGACCGTCATCTCGTTTTTCCTCTGCTGGAGTTCCTGTCTGTCAAAGAGGTACGAAATATCTGAACACATAAACATTCCGCTGTATTTTTTCGTTAATTTAAGAAACTATAAACGCCTTTTGAACAGTTTTTAAAGCCATGTGCGCGTTAAGGAGTTGGTCATCTTTTATGTAGCTGTGTAAAGTAGCCACATTTAATCGGAGTGGAGCCGGAATTGTAGCCTCCTGCCTTCAAAATAAAAGTTGGAAACACGTCAACTTTGACAAAACCGTTACATTTTCGGGGAGAACGGAACAAAAGAAATAAGAGAACAGCGCTGAAGCGATTACACAGATGTGTGTAGTCAATTACAATACAGTATTATTAAAACAAAACTGTATTAATTATTCCATACATATCATAAAACTTAAACATGTTTAATTGATTTTTACGTTGAAAATAAAGTATCGGAAGTCCTTCATTGAATGTGATTAACTTTACAGTGGTTGAGCCAGCCACGCGCTGTTTTAGATTCAGGTGATTGTAGGAGTGCGCCTTTGTTAAACTCTGAGTAGTAGCTACTAGCAGTAGGTGGTTTGTACACAATTGTTCGGTGGTGCTTCCATAAACGTTATCACTCTGCAGGTCAGCTCTCTATGGTGTTGCCGCTTATTTTTATGTACCGGGAAATGAACCAGTCATAACTGGGCTCTCTCGGGCGATGCTAACCATTGGAAGCAGATAAAAGTGGTTAATTTGCTGAACATAACAAGTTGGAGTGCACATTAAGGCAACTGTTTGGACGTATCGCTTAACAGTTGGAAACTATGTATTAACAACGTTTACAACACTTTACACAACTATTGGGACCAACAGAAAGTAACGTTAGCTTCGGCTAGCTAAGCTAGCCTCTAGTTTGAGTTAGGAAGCTAACAACGTCAGTTATTTTTTCAGTTGACCATTTCGTGTAGTTGGCTAGCAGTGACTTAAACGTTGTCAGTATAACTAGTAACACGAACAATAGCCGTAATACTTTTGCAATAATAATGTTGTCCTAAAACACCCCCCTCTCGTCTCTTTTCTATTATTGCCCTTGTTTCTTAGATCTACAATGAGCAGGAGCTGCTTCATGGAAAACTGGACCTCCTCAGTGACACAAACATGGTGGACTTCGCCATGGATGTATACAGAAGCCTTTTTTCCGAGAAGGAAATTCCCCAAAGTAAGTGTTGATGATATGTAAATACACACTGTGTAGCCCCATTTCTCAATCAATAACACAACCATATTCATATTGCTTGATGGAACTCATAAAGGGTTACTACCACTCACTCCACTGAGAATTGATTTAGCAGTAAACTTCACAACGTTTTCCAGGCTTGGGCGCTGACCATGTACCTGTCGGGTGTTGCTTTAGAAGCTAATGTCTTTCTTTATCCCTCTCTGTGTCAGCTCTCAGGGAGAAGAGGACCGAGGTTGTGGCCCAGCTGAAGCAGCTGCAGTCAGAGACGGAACCTATCGTGAAAATGTTTGAGGACCCGGAGACGACGAGGCAGATGCAGTCCACCAGGTAAATCCGTTTTTTAGAGTTTCAATCAAGAGTAGTATTTCCCTTTTTTGTTTAATCGTTATCTCAAAATAGATTATTATGAAAGGCCCAATTTGCCATAAAAGGGTTTGTGAAAGAATAGGATTCTGGGATTATTAAAACCCTTTATTTGAAACGGTAGACTGCATAGCAGCGTTGCAAAAAAAAAAAACATGGACAGGGATTTCTTTTAAAGTCCATTAAAATGCATTTTGAATGAATAATGTATTGAGCCTTTTTTTAAGGGTTTCGTGAGCAAAGACAGACTCAAGACGTTGTGGTTAACTTTATTAAGACTGTATTGTCGTCTACAGTGATTAAAATACTTTGGTTACGTTCAGTCTTTATCCTCTCGTTTCTTGGCGAGAGTGTGTACAGTTAATCAAAAGCATTTTCCATTTCCCCCCTCTTTTCAGTTTTTACTGGTTTGTTATATTGTGTTAGTTGGGCTGTAGACATTTGTTTATTGAAGACTAATTTGTAGTAACTGTTATGTGCGATTTGACGCCTGATAACAGCAACATTGACTTAGCGCATGCTATTGTTAGTTTTCTGTCACAATGAAGTATGGAGTTAAACTTCCTTTTTAGATGATGAATCATGCGTCTCTTAAATTATGCATGATTTCTTTCTTCATACCATTGGATTTCTTAAACAATAGGAAACTCATCTGGGGTCAATGAAGGATTCTGTCCAAAGCCAAAAGACATGCAGCAGTTTTATTCCACAATTATGAGCTAAATTATCTTTGATGTAGATGCTCGTTTTCAACATTATTTCTGCTTTAGATGATCATTCAGTTAGGCAAATAAGAAATGGGTTGATATTTAAACCCAAATGCTCTGTCCTTTTTGGGGTTAATGCACAGATCCACAAAGCATTTTACAGGGTAATAGAACCTAATGCTCTAAGTACTTTTATTAAGCAGTTAGCTAATAGGCCTATATGCCTTAGCAGCCTTTATTTGGACAACTACTGAAGCCAGAAACCAAGACTGGCTATTATGATAAATCATGTTAGTACCAAATCAATAAACAATCTGCCATACTAAGACACTCTCTGTGGATTATGATCAATTTTAAGATGATCTGTGATTATATGTTCTCATTTGTTTAGACTTGTTGAAGCAATGAAAAGCCATTTTGGCTTTTTTGAGTCAACAGTGCAGAAGGTGGCAGTAATGCTGTGCAGACCTTTTCATGAACAGTTGCCACTTGTTAGACAGCTCAGCAACTGACTCATCTAAATCTCATAACAAGTGCAAAGCAAAATAGATATTTTGTATTAATGGTAAGACATTGTGCGGATAATATTCTGTTGCCCATTTTGTGCCTGTAAAGCAGCATACATCACAGATTTAAAAGTAAAGTAAAAAGAAAGGCATTTTGGATGCTATGGTCAGTGGCTCTGATAAATTATTAGGATCTGTGTTCCCACAATGCACAGCAGGCTGACATTCCACACTACAGGGACGTCAGCCAGGAGCTTATACCATATTAGACCATCCTTCAATAGCCGCCAAGCAGAGACAGCCTGTCCTGAAGCAGTGAAGAATCCTGCCTCTGCCTGCATGAGATTCACTTAACTCGCATCTCACATGTGGCAGCAAATACACTTATTCCTTCACATTATAGAAGTGAAAATACCCTAGAAACCAAGGCTGTACCGAATGTCATATTTCAAAATTATTTTGGTTTTCAAATGAAGCTTTGAATGTCTCTCTTCATATTTTACCGGCCTTAAAAGATGTTTTATTTCATCAAACAAAATTCTCAATTTGAAAAAAGTGATTCATCTGATTTTCTTTATTTTTGTTAAAATCAACTTTCTTTAATGAAGTAACTTTTTTCAGTGCGGCAAGCGGTGAAAATGTTGTTTTTGAAAGTCTAAATGAACAGCCACCTATTCTACAAATAGTATTATGTTAATAATATAACTGAAGCCTAATATTCATCTACAACTGTGCAGAAATACCGAGTTTAAAAATAATCAAGACGTGCAAAAAAAATAAAAACCTGTGCAGCTTTCAAATGTTTATTTATAATTTTAATGACTTTATGAATAAAGTTTCAAACTATTCAGTGCAGCCCTACTAGAAACGCATTGCCCTGAATGGTGTCCGCATAAATAGCTTGATTTTAGGGTACAGGCAAAGTTGTGAAATGTAGTTGGGACACAACCGTTTAGAAGAGACAGTGCACACCTTTTTATTTTGACAAAGGCTGTGCTGCAAAATCAGGATTCACTTTCCTCACCAGACATAATTTGTTAGACAATGCTAGCATAGATTTGTAGTAGCCAAACCAAATGTTAGAAACGGCCCATCACACAAAGGTGAAATGGTCTTCATTTAATACATCTCTTGAATTCGACCAGAAGTGGAAAAATATACCTGAATGGGACTCCAGACACCAGGATGTCAGCCAAATGGCGGCTCAAGTTAAATGGCCTCTAACTGCAGGAACTGTCTTGCTTTCTTCTTCTTTTTTGCAGAGATGGACGAATGCTCTTTGACTATTTGGCAGAAAAACATAACGTAAGTTGGCTCGATTTGCTGACATCTCACTTCTGCACTGCATTTCCCATGGCTCTTGTGTGAACTCATGGTTGTTTTAGGGGCGAAGTGGGAGGGGCAGGGAAATGCAGAATTACTTCCCAAAACCCTTAACTAATTTTCGGGGTTTGTATGGCTTGCACAAATTCTGCGGACATTTACATTCTGTGGTGAATTGTTAAGAATAAACGGAGGAGCTCGGGACTCGTGGATAGAGCCACAAGAATGCCGGAGGTTCTATATTTACCGGGATGTTTGGCTTCTTACCCTCCCCTCCATCGGTCCCCTCCCACTCCGGTATCCCGCTGACCTGCATGCTGTCCTCAGTGCACCTCCACACAGCACAGGCTCAGGGCCCCTCAGCATGCTGTGGGAAAGGCTTGGGCGGTTATACTGAATCTTTGGTGAATGACCTGACGTCAGTGCACACTGCTGCGAGATACTGGACAGCAGGAAGTACAGTTAAATATAGTAAGACAAGTAGGCTTGAAATGATAGCCCTATACATGCATATGCATTTCTTATTTAGTTTGCATGACCACTTCTTGTCTGCAGATTTGTCACAAAAGTGAAATATTATCTTGCCATTCATGGCAAAATACCACTGATATGCTACAGCAGTGTTTACTCTACATTCATTTAGCAGTGGTTGTGCACCACAGCAGGAAAAATGATGTTACTGCTACAAATATGAAATTAAAATTAGATTAGAGTACAATTTAGTTAAGATGATCTAAAATATATTTGATGTAGCCCAGATGTTTGAGAAGTAATATGTTTATAATGATGACAACTAGGACTGCAGCTACTGATTAATTTCATTATCGGTTTAATAAACTGATTTTTAAAGATTTCAATCGGTTGATAATCATTTAGTCTATGAAATGTCAATAAATGGCCATAACATCTTCAGAGTCACACTTGTCTTCAAATGTTTTATTCTGTTTGACTAAAAGTCCGAATACCAAACTATTTAGTTTACAATAAAATGACAAAAACAAATCAGGAAATTCTCTAATTTCAGAGGCTGGAATCAGAAAATATTGGGAAAGTTTCACAATTTCTGCTTGAAAAATGACTGAAACTATTAATCAATTATCAAAATAGTTGGCAATATTTTTCCTGTTGATGGACTAGACATTCAGCTCTAATGACAACCCCCTAACCCCGGAACGCCAATAGATATGACACAAAACTGGGATGTCCTTGGGCACCACAGCTGCATAAAATTACACAGTGAGCCCAATGTCTGATTTAAAAAAGATGTATTGTTTGACTTGGTCTGACAACGATTCCCATTTCCTGTGTTTGTGATATTGATACTTTCATATTCTTCTTGAAGTTTCGTCAGGAGTACTTGGACACGCTTTATAGGTATGCCAAGTTCCAGTACGAGTGTGGAAACTACTCTGGTGCTGCAGAATACCTCTACTTCTTCCGCGTCTTGGTAAGTTCTCAGAGTTTGTCATTGACGTTCAACACCAGTTAACATTAATAGCAATGTTTTACTGATAACTGTACGCCTTACCCCACTTAACAGAGTGTCTGTAGTATTTTACTATCCCCATTTATATACTGGCTGAAGGTATTTCTCTGACATATTAAAATAGAACATCACATTATGTTTGCCAGATTGCTTTAATTCCTCAGAATGCCAATGCTTGCATAGGAGAGGAAAAGAACACTTAGAAGTAATTGAATGTGAAAGGCTTGCGTCATTGCCTATTCAATTCCCTGCACGTCTTTTGTATTAGGGGGAGTCTGCTGCTCTAAGACTTGAGTAGGATCCTTTACTGGGCCAAGTGATCAGTGGTGGACTGCATAATCTGTCTGTAGTCTTCTCACGGGCGGGCCTCAGTAGACAGCTTATTGATTTGAGTGCTGTGGCCAGAGAGTCCCTTGTCACGACTTCTGAGCTTATGGTGTGCTTAAGTTATGCAAGGCATCTCTTTAGTTAGCGTCAAGAGGGTTACACACATTTTGCCTGGGGTTTCAGGGAGGCTGCTCATGTATGGTGTCTTTATTAGGCTGCTTTTTCTTATCTTAATTTAATATGAGCTGGAGGAAAAAGGCAACTTGTATGCAATACAAATAGTTTGATGCAATAATTTTCAAGATAATGCCAATGTATGTTTTGCAGAGGAAGATAATCATAGTTTACAGACAGTACTGGCAATATTCTTGTTAGTGCACACTCCCTACTTCCTCTATAAACAAAGGGACTTGTTGCCTGGGTTTTGGCATTTGTGGCGTCTCTCCCTTTGCACTCAGAAATGAGTGAAAGATGAATTGGGCAGTGAATGGGCTTAGATGCAGCTCGACTGCAAAGAATGCTGCTGCTTATGAGACTGAAAAACCTTACTGTGCCCTTGGTAGAGGAGTTCTGCCTCATTCTCATTGGATCATGTGATGTTTTAATTGTGTAAAATGTGCTATCTCATCACCACACATTTTAAATGTTTAACTGTTCAGCTTTATCGTCTGTAATTGGTCTTTCTTTGATTTCAAAATAAGAGATAGACTAGTGCAGGTAGCTGCATTATAGCAGTAATTAGTATTCTTAGTGAGGTGGAAACTTTCACAATAGCGCACACGTCAAGAAACTACTACTGTGTTGATTCTAAGTACACTAGAGGTTTTCAGCAGGTGATGATCTGCTGTTGACGAGAATGGCACAGTTCCAGTCGCTTTGAAGCACTGCGTCTCTCTAAGTGACATGACATAAAGGCCTGTGTACTATCAAAAGACAAGTCACTGTGGGTCTCTTTGGAGTGAGCCGGAGAAAAAAACACCATGTGGAGCTTGTGTGGCTTCTATTATAAAGCAATACCTTTTTTTGTAGGAAAAAGTAATAATAAAAAAAAATTATAATTTTCCCTTACCAACGGAACCAGGAAACGGTAAAAGAAATCAAGTGCCTGGACTTTTCACACATTGACTATCACAACCACGGAGTTCACCAAGTGGTGTGACCTATACAGCAAATATGAGGTCTGTATCCAAGGTGATTCCATCATTAGCTATGCAAGCATCAGCGCCTTGGTGGCGTCAGCTGTTGCCTACTCTGGAGCTGCCTTCAAGGTCACATGTAGGGCATCTTCAAGCTTGTAGCCACCACCCCCATGTTGACTTAGA
>CALSBV010012177.1:4120032-4138674 GCA_943590825.1 Bovichtus diacanthus
CACAGAGGGAGTGAAACCTCTGATCAGAATAGCCACATTTATGAGTCTTGCGCGCATTGGGCTGACTTCTATAGTGAAAATAAACTATACCCCATTTTTCTGGGGTCCCACTAGAACTCCATCAAGGACCCCTAGGGGTCCCCGCACCCCTGGTTGTGAACCACTGGTCTATATAACTCGTTCAATTGTTCGACATGATTTTCTTTTCCAGACGAGCCGTGAAATGGGACCTTGTTACCCTGTCCCTTTTCGGTGTTCTCCCACAGCCTCCCCCCCTTGAACAGAGGAAATTTGAACTCATACTTGATTTCTTGGCTGCATGCCTCAGTAGCATCTTCGGCAAACCAGTGCAGCGACGCTTGTTGCCTCAAACTAAAAAAGAAGAAAAAAAGATGAAGTCCCCTAAGTGGAGTAGGGTGAATGCCCCCTAGACATGGTACAGTGACTCATGCGAGATCGCTTGCTATTGGAGCCCCCCCTGGAGAGTGAGTAGGTGTAAGTTAATCAGGAACACAGCGCGGAGCGTTGCGGTTTTCCACGGGAGTCAAGCAACTACAAAGGGAGGGAGAGAGAGCCCTCCTAAAACCAGAATGACGATGGCTTTGCCAAGCAGCCCACTGCTGTTTTTAGACTCAACATCACTACTGCCACAGGTCCCCCGTCCCTTTTAATTGTTTCAGCTAATTAAACCGTTGTCAGCACTCTTTCTCTGAACACCATGTCTCTCTCTGGCCTTCTGTAGTAGACCTAAAGGGGCCCACTCCACTTCCTCTTTTCAGATTTATTTGGTCAATTGGGGGTTGAGTGGAGGGTGAAGTTCAAAGATAGATATTTAGAAACCAATAAAGAGTTTGGTGTTGCAGTTAATGTCTATTGATTGCCATCTTGACAAGGAAACTGGTGTGTGCAGACCTTACATGTAGTGTTTTTTTTTTTTTTTTTTTTTTTTTAATAGAACCCTGTCTCCAGAGTTGGTGTGGGATTAGAATCCGCCTGTAACAGCGTCCTGTCTCTTGTGTTCAGCCCTTAGCTAGTTGACCTGTGGTTGAAACATCAGTCCCTGATGGATTGTGTTTCAGCTACTGGGCCAATCCCTGCTCACTGATCTATATCTTCTTGCCAGGGTTTCCTTTTCCTCCTCCCTCTCATAGGACACTAATGAAAGAGACGGCTTAAAGCTGGGACCCATGTCCAGAAGTGAGGGTTCTGTTAGGACATTTATCTGTGTTTGCTGCAAAGGCTTTCCCTGTGTTCTAAATGCCAGGAGCCCAATAGACAGCCAAAATGTTCTATTATGTGTCCCTGTAAAGATCATGTCTTTGCTTACATCACTCTGATAAGTGATCACCTTTTATCCTCCCTCATTCCAGATACCTCAATGCTATCCAGACTATGTGCCCACACATCCTGCGTTACCTAACCACAGCGATCATTACAAACAAGGATGTCCGTAAGCGTCGGCAGGTCCTGAAGGATTTGGTCAAGGTCATTCAGCAGGTACCACCATTTTTTTTCATTTTCACCCCAAAATGCACACAGTTATCAGGCCATTGCTTAGAGTCCATACAGCCTTTGGATGATGAGTAATTGTCTGACCATGTAATCCAATAGCATACTAATGCTTCCTTTTAAGTTCACAGAGTGTATATGGATTTGGGTCCAAGCTTGGAACCCATTACTTCTGATAAATGTGTTAGTGTACCGATGCCCTCTCCACCAATGACAGTAGCTTCTCCAGAGATCTTAGCACAACCGTGGTGGGTTGGTAGTAATCATTAAAACATGTGCCCAATGCTCTCTGCTCTGTGGCCTCAGGTCAGGTTGGGACCCTCAAACCAGAGTTCAGAATGTGTTTTCACTAAAGCCCTTGTAAATTGTTATATTTATTTCGCTTTTGTACCCAGCAGGTGGTTATTTTGACGACATATACATTATTGTCACTGTCTTAAACCAAACTAGGATTTTGGTTTCCAGAGATGCACCAACCTATAGGTCACCGGTCAAACCCAATCAGTCTCATATTTATATATATATATATATATATATATATATATATATCTCAAATATACACACATGTGCTGCATGATGTTTTTACGTCAAGCACACAGCGGCACAGACGGTAACGTCACAACCCCACACACGCATGCACGTCGGTGAAGAAGTTTTCCAGCGTGAGTAAAGAAAAGAAAAAATGCTGTGGAGGAACAACCTAAAATACAAGGTTTTGACAACAAGAATATCCTGTAACTTGGTTCAGTTTTGGAGAAAATATAAGTAATTTAATAGTTAGTGTTTTATTATATACCATTGAATTAAAATGTTCCTTTAAGGAAAGATACAGAAATGTTTGTGTAAACTGTCGATCATTTTAAACAAATCAGAAACAGCAGGTCAGAATCGGAAATCGTAATTGGCCAAGATCATGGTTTCTTTGTTTCTAAATGTGTATATGCTGGTATTACTGATTTCTATTGGATCGAATAAAAAAAAAAAAACATAAATAGCATGTATATTTCATGATTATGTTTTAAGTTATTATGTTAAATGTTGTATGTCTTCTTTCTTCTATTCAGCTAAACAAAGCTAGACATTGACTTTGTTAAAAATGTGAGCTCTAGCAGCTTTGATTGATAAGCAGATGTATTCAGGCATAATTGATTTTTATTATATTTCATTCTATATTTTTTTTTTTTTTAGGAATCTTACACCTACAAAGATCCAATTACAGAGTTTGTGGAGTGCCTGTACGTGAACTTTGACTTTGACAGTGCCCAGAAGAAACTCAGGGAGTGTGAGTCGGTGAGTAAGCGCTTCAGTTAACCGCACTTTTTCAATAATAATTAATTTCAACCTTTTATTCCCAAACTATGAGAAGTCTTGGTTTATTGTGCCTCTCCATGACAAAACGGAGGTCTTCTGAGGATCTCAGATTTGCAGGTCAGACTGCTGAACTTTTGCTGAAGAGGATCGTAGTAAACATTGTTAGTAATCATATGATCTCTGTCTGACCTTTTGCCTGATCGCACAGCGTTTCTATTTGCTGGACTTGTGCGTGGG
The DNA here is from genome assembly GCA_943590825.1 of Bovichtus diacanthus. NCBI lineage: Eukaryota > Metazoa > Chordata > Actinopteri > Perciformes > Bovichtidae > Bovichtus > Bovichtus diacanthus. The sequence continues at coordinate 4,123,090 of CALSBV010012177.1, forward strand.
TCCGATTCAGACCGAACAGTGATGGTCTGTGCCCTGCATCATACTATCAGATACAAAGCTCCTCTTGGACACTGTATGACTCAGGCTTCAGTCAGATTTTTACTATGGCCTGTAATTGACCCATCAGGCTAGTAGTTAACAGTAAAAGCTTTATAAGCAAAAGTCTCCACAGAGGCGTGTAGACACTGGTTTAAAGAGGGAGCTCTGTCATAGCTCTGCCATTTAGAGAATTTATTTCAATTTTGGGTAGTAATGGCTAAATGTGTAGTGCTTGATGTGAGAATAGAACATGACTATAAAAGTCCTCTTTGTATGTTGACTACTAAGCTGAACACACGGTGAACACTGATCAATGTGATTTGACCTCAACTAAGATGATATTAACCGCTCAGTGGAATTATGTAATGGGCTGCATTAGGCCTAGCTTGGTGTACCAAATAAACCGGAGTACAGTATATGAAGGAGAAAAAATATTAAACACATTAAAGTAAAAACGCAGTTCACGACAAAGTGCAACCTCAAAAATCATATTAAAATCTCTCTGGTACAGTATTAAACATAAAAAAGTATTGTAGGTTTATTTTTCAATCAAGAAAGTGTGGTGCGCCTGAAACTACAAGACCATGTAAAGATAAATCTTTTATTTTAGAAGGTCATCTTCATTTACCGTTCAGTTAGATACAGCGGGTGGACACAATAAGAGGAATGCCTGTACAGCAGAAATGATAAATGATGTATTGCATTGATGGCACAAGTCCAGTAGACCCTATTATGAAGGGCTGGTCAGATTCTTGGGAGGGATTTAGAAAGAGAGCAGGTGTCCTAACTGGTGTTGTGCTGTATGTATATTTTGCGTAACTTGATCTCTTAGTTCATTCTTTGCGTACACACTGTAATTTCCCAACAGACTTGTCTATTTGGACCTGCAGAGGAATAAAAGGCGATACTCTGGGTTATTTGGCCCTTTCCTCATTTTTTGTCTCTCCACGATAAACCTTCAAAATGAAAAACATGTGGCCCGATCAAATGGCTCTTTGCCATGAGTAAATGTTTATAAATCATGTCAGCGGTTTACTGGCGGTTCCGTTTTGTTTTAACCTATTTTTATCTAATACGAAAAGTCTTCGGCTTCCCAAATCACTGTTTAACAAATGAGGAAGTTATAACCGAACTCACTCGGGAAGATTTGTTTTTACTTAGTTATACCCTCAATAAAATCTGTTCGTGGCCAGAAAAAATCCAAAGCATGTTCCAAGAGAAAATTAGATTTTTCCTGTGCAAACCCCTTCAGGGGCCTTCTCCAAATGATGAAATGTACTATCAACAATATTAGAGTTGTATCCTATTTCAGCTAAGACATGACACACGCACTCAATCACTGACCTTGTTAAACACTTGCACGCACTTTGTAGGAACTCTCTGGGTTGGTCTTGACCTCTGCTCGTGGGGTTCTGTTTACAGAGATTCTACTGTGGTTGAAACAGATGCTCAAAACCAAACTACCTCTCAGGTCAGAGCCCAAGTTATTCCAGGTGCTTTTTAACACTGGCCTACCTGTCAGTCTTATCAGAGCATGTCCAGTAGGCACACAAGCCCTCTATTGACCTCATTCATTTCACAAGCAGGTCTACCGAGCTGGGTGGTTCAAAAAATGTATTACAGCACTTTTAATGCGTTACCTGTGATGGTCAGCAAACATTTTCCCCAAAATGGTCTTGTTTGAAGTCAGTATTCCGTTTTTTTTCCCCCTTGCAGAAATTCACACATAAGCCTTTTAGAAAGCGCATTTTTTCAGAGACTGTGGAGTGATTGAGGTAAATGGATACCCCTTTGCGATGGGCTCTCTGTCCCAATGAGCATTTGTAATGCATCAATTTTGAGCCATTGGCAAGAGTGGCACACATCTATTTAACTGATTGCTGTAATAGCGAAATATGGGTCTTGTTTTCAGCTCTCCTGTCTTCGGTGCTTTCAAATGGTTTAAATTGTCCTGTTCAGACTGTACAGGGGATTTTTTAGTTTTTTTTCTCCACTCCACCCAAATCTGGAATCACTGTCAGATGTTAGATGCTTGCATGTCAGAGATTGAAAAGTATAGGCCCACCTATAGTCAGGCCTTCAGATTGCGCATAAAAGGGCTCCTCAAGCCCCTTTCAGAATTTGTTTAAGCTTTGTGGTCTGAATCCCAGATGACAGTAATTAGGGTACTTAACTGTTCAAAGTTTATCAGCCCTTACGTAAGCGTTGTCATATCTGAAATGTGCGTTGCCTGATAGCGCCATGTACTTGGGATTTATTCAAGCAGAACTCTGGGCAGATAGCAGCTTTCTAAACTTAAGCAAACATCGAGCTGGTAATTCTTGGAGAGCTTTTGAAGCCTGAAGTCTGTGATGTGAAATGGCACTCGATGGATAGTTGGAATGCAGCAAGCAGTGAGAAATGGGCGCATTTCACACAATGGTACCTCTGGGGCCATAGCTGGGTCACGAACATTTACAGTAGATGAATTGGCCATGTGCAGTAGTGTCAAAGAGTCCAAGTAAGGCCATATTTCTTACTGTAACAAGCCACAGGTGATGCAGTATATTTTCAGGCTGAAAGGACTTGCTCTCATCTGTGAGTTTATTTGGACTGGTGGTGCTACAGTTGTTGGATGACTGGCGATCCTGCACAGTGGAGTTGACACTGAACCACCAGACCAGGTGACGGGTGATCAGTCACCGACAATGTGGTCATCTCTGTGGTTGGCTCTGTTCTTACTGCTCCGTCTCTTGTGGTGGTTTATAGAAATCGAAGGTTTCTGGTTGATGTGAAGCACCTTGCAGGGCCTGGGATTACTACCCTACACAGGGAGCTTTCATCTGTAAAACCTTTTGTCAAAACACACCTTTTGATAATGAAAATGTAGCCAGCATGGTCCTCCCTTCCCTGTTTACTCTGACCATTTATCAAAAACTGATTGTAATTTGATTTTAGTGAATAGATTATTTCCTTAATTGAATAAGACGCGAGTCTGCCCGAAGCAGACTGATTGAAACTTGTAATGCTACACGCATGACTATCCATTGCTGTTCAATCTGAAGGTTCCAGCTTGATTGTCCTAATGAATCTAAGAAAAGCTCCGAAATGATACAAAATAAAATACTAATAATAAGTCACTATGTTAACTCACTATCCATCGTCAGTGAGGTAATACAATGGTGATTGAGCCTATGGGCCACTGATGAAAGTATTACAATATTTATATATTTGCAGTATTACCAACTTGGGCGTCTATCGTGACATTCCTGGGGGAAAAAAACCTGTATTAAGTTACTGCTAATGCAAACCCAACATTTCCTACTGCTGCAGCTTCACATTAAAAGCATTTAAATGGTGAAGCCCACTTTTATTATGACGTAGTCACAGGTAACCAACTACTTTCAACCGTTTGCAGACTCACAGAATGATTGGAAAAGGCCAATTATTTCCTGATTTCTTTATGAAATCGACAGTTTGTTTTGCTGCCCCTTTATATTCTGGGACCTGTAGTATTAAACCCCAATTGCTATTACCACAAGTAAATACGGCGTTGCCTAATCAACAAGGACTGAAATCTTAAGGATTGCCACTTTAAACATTTGTAAGAGAAACTTTGAGATGGACATAAACACAGATATAACTCTCATTGTGTAGTTTTTACATTGCTCTTATGTTACATGCTTTCTGTCTCTTAGGTTCTTGTGAACGACTTCTTCCTGGTTGCTTGCCTGGAGGACTTCATTGAGAATGCCCGCCTCTTCATCTTTGAGACCTTCTGCAGAATTCACCAGTGCATTAGCATCAAGTAAGTCACGCATTCCAATCCAAAATGAAGCGAAACTAACATTTGCAAGTTGAACTTCTGGGTTTTTGTGACAGTGTGTGGGGAAACTACGGTTGCTGTTAAATCCTGACCATGTTGCACGGCAGGATTCAGACACGCATCACTAACAGGAAGTCCTATTTGCTATCACCAGACTTTGTAAGCAGTCAGTAAACAGGAAGTAAGAACATTGGCTTTGTGTTTAGTGGAATTTCCCTCGCAGATAAGTGTTTATTGCCCCTTCCACACACAGCCTTGCTGACCCCACACATCTCGAGGATTAAGTATTGTAAGGTTTAACTGCTTCCAGGTCTCCACAGGTTGCTCTGGTCACTAAACTTTTAAGACCACCTGTCTGAGGCCAATTCACGGACAGTTTTCTCTCAGAAAGGTCAGGGTTAGACTGCTTTAGATGTTCCCAGCTGCTATAACAGCCGGGAATCTTTCAGCTCCTTTGCTTTCGATGAATGAAGGTCAAAGGGTTTTGTAGGTCTTTATTGACTCAGAGTTCAAAATCCAGTTTAGTTGCATTAAAATAAAATTGACCTTGGATGCCTCTCCAAAACCAAGAAATTTAGTCAATGCTAATTATAGTGAGCATTAGCGGAGAGAAGAAAAAGATTATAGTAATTGTCTGCAATTAAGAGAGATTATAGGATTTGGCTGCCTCTTTACATCAATTTTAGAGAGTGAGAAAGATAAAGACAGAGCATTCAACCTTCTCAGCCATTAATCCCCATCTTTGTAATTGTGGATTTATGCTTGTTGCTGCATCTAATCTCTGATATTAGGTAATGCATACATTATTCTTGTGTGTGTCAGAAGGCTATATTCATAGTCAATGCTGAATATTTGAAGGAAGGTCTGCATTTTAAATATGGTCCAAAAGAGGGAATTATTTACTTCTGTTGACATGAAAATGATTGCATTGACTGTTATATAGAGCCGTGGAGGTCTGTTGTCAAGGTTGAACCGTGGAACATGATCAGGCCCTGTCGAAATCTCCAGTTGCAGATTGTCTGGAATTGATTAGGAGTCCTGGTTCTTTTTGGCAGACTTACTGCAATTGTATCCATTTACTTGTTAAGGACCACAAAGGTTAGTGGTAAGACTGAAAGAGGAAGTCAAACGGTGATTTTTCTACTTTTCACCTTTTTTTCTGACTCTTGTGCTCGTGTTTGTTGAGGTTTTCTAAAGCAGGAACTCGAATCAGGGGCAGTTTCAGGGATTTCTGTGTTTATTTTTGGTGGTGTTATGACGATGGATACAACATGTCTATTTTTGAAAGACACCCAATTTCCAAGTCATTAGTCCTCTACCCAGAAGCCCTTTTGCACCCAAGCGTGGACTCGAATGAATTTGATGGCTGTTTTTAATGAGGACATTTTTTACAGCTGTTGGCTATGATGGTTTCACAGATATTTAGCTCGCCTTTTGCTCACAGTTTGGGACACAAAAGTAGACCAGAAGTTGGCGTGATTGAGTTATTTTATGCAATAAAGACTTATGTAAAATATACGGTAGGCAGTGAAAATTAAATTCAGCCTGCATTTGTAATTGCTTGCACACACATCCTTTTGTCTAGACTATCATGTGTCCCAAGTGTGTGTGTTTCCAATTTAGCTTTGTTTTCCTTGTTTGATTTACAGTGTTTGTTTCCTTAGTCCTTCCATGAGCATTTCAGTGCCGAGACCCTGCTTTGACCTCAAACGCACACTTGTCCTTTGACATTTTGAGTAAATGCTTCAGACACAGTTTTATTCCCCCTCCATCACCAGATTGCATTTGTAGACAAATGCTCAATGGTAGTTGGAATCAGTGCCTTGTGTGTTTGGATGTAACACTGAAGATCTTTCCGCCTCACAATTGAGTCATTAAAAAGACCACCCGATCATTTCAGTTTTCCCGAAAAATCTATTTTACCCCGAGCCGAAAGCGAGGTTGCTCCAAATGGCTCGGGAGTCTCCCAAACACTATCATATGTTAGTGTTTAACAATTCATTCATTTCAGGCCAGCCGTGTTAAGAAGGGCGCTCCTTTTGAGAAGGATCCCCCATCCTCCTCTCTCCTCTAACAGAGTTAGACCCCAATGCCTGACCCCTCTCTTCAAGTGTGAGGTATTGAGACCCAAAGGAGTCGCCTAGCCTGAAGTCGAAAGCTCAGGAGCCAGAGTGAGTAAGGGGTCGAAATGAAAGTGATCCCCTCTCCCTCAAGGAACAGGATCATGGTTGTGTTAAATAAAACCAGTCATAGAGGCTGTCTGCTTGGCTTGAGGGCCAAAGGATGTCAATAGTGGCGGTTGTAGAAGTCCAGCCCATTCTCTGCTCCCTCTCGTATCTCCCTCCTTTTCGATTTCTTTTTTCCTTCGCTTCACCCTCAGGTTTAAGTAGGGGTCGCTGCTGTACACCTCTCAGAGAGACAATGCGATAAAGTAACCCTCCTCTGATATACAAATGTCCTTCCTGGGAGGAAAACATTGCCAGACTTTCTTTTATAAATTAGATTAGAGGACTTTGGCTGGTATAGGCCAAGGCCCTGGGCCTTTTGGGGGCACTCTGTGTTATGCTGCACAGATCACGTTTGGAGGGGTTAGGGGTTAGCGTAACTCCCTGGTGAGGAAACCAGATCATGTTTGTTTTGATCATCATATCTGACCTGGACTTGACTGACATGTGCCCCCACTTTACTGAATTGCCAAACAAAACACCCAGCACCCCTGCGCAGCAATCACTTAATCACACGGGTAACATGGGAACCAATAACAACTTTCATTCAAGTTTGCTGCAGATTATTTGACTGTTGGGTAAATAAAGTGAACGTCAGTGAATATGTTGGAGTGGTGCTCTTAACAGCTGTTGAATATTGTTTTTGTAGTTTTACACTGTTGTAGAGCAAGATACGGGGGTGGACATAATAACTGACATATGACATAATAACTTGTAGTTGCCAGTATTTGTTTGTTTTGTTTTTTAATTCAACATGATGACATGACACTATACTCACAAAACGAGAAATAAAATGGACGAAAAGGAAAAACAAAATCAGTTGAATTCCTTCAGTAATTCAAATAATTAGGTTGACAATACTGATGCATTTAAAACTGAAATATACATATGACAGGCAGAGCGTAGTCACTGTTTTATATAGTTCCACTGTTCACTAGAGCAAATGTTTTCCCAGTGTACGTTGCACTACTTTGTAATGGTTTATAGCAACAAAAAAGAAATTCTAAATAAATTTACTCCGCAATTTATTCGTTGACTGTCCGACGGATTGAATTGTCTTTGATTTCATTATATGGCTTTATATATTTTTTATATATTATACTCCATTATAATAAAAATATGTTATTGATTTAAGTTATCAATAAGAGTTACAACTATTTATCAATGTGCAATTTACATTACATGCAACATTTAGGACTTAAATCCTTGACGTTAATGGTGTCTCTCTCACAACCTAAACTGCATTATTAAACAGCTGACACTTTTCCAAACTTGTTAGGTTCCCAATCATCATCCATAGGAGCAATCTGATTGTCAAGCATAATTTTCTCCAGGTTTTGATGACCTGAAGTGTAATCGGCTGTCCTGCCGAGCTATGCTAGTAGTTTGTTGGCGTGAGTGACAGGTGGATCAGTCTCTCTGTATCCCTGTCCTCTCCTCTGGGCTGCTGAGATGCACATGAATCACAACTGGTGCTTTTCCGTCTCATTATCCACCGCCTGCATCTCTTCACTGTGGTGAAAGTGTTGAGAGATATGTACTGTCTGACCAAACCCTATTTTGCTCATTATGCTGAGGTAATGCTTTCATTTTTTGTTTATGCTTTTAATGCCCCATCCAGACAGTGACATCATTTCACTTCCCTTCTTCATGTGGTTTTGCCACCATTTGACCAACATTCATGGGTTAGAGAGTGGTAGTATTTTTTTCTTCTGCTTTTTGAGCCTTGAGGTAAAACAGACATTATCACAAGTCCCAAAGATTACTTTCCACCCAAAGAATGTCTTAAAGAAGTTATGTTAAAACAAGTAATGTTGGTGGTGGGATGTGCGTTGGCAGGGCCATGGCGTGAGAAGTGTTGTGTTCAGGTTCTAGCTGACTCACTGAAGGAGTCTCACAACATGTGATGAATGGACCAGGAAGTGATAATTAGTAGAGTAAATTGTCTTTATATAGGCCTTATAACCCCTATTATTTTTTGAACAAACGCACACAATGAAATACAAATTTGTCATAGTGTATACCCTAAGTATGTGTGTTGGTAACGTTTTTCAGGGGTGGGAGGGGTCTGGCTTTTGAGATGAGAGGTAGGGTCCCTGTAGTAATTGTGGGCAGTGCACATGGGGGTTGAGGAAATTTATTGGGGCCCTTATATGAAATGCGGTAGGCGTGGAGGGTGGTGGGGGTCAGACAGGAGGAAGGGGGCAGGAAACGCGGGGGGCTTGGGGTCTCGATGGGGGTATCGAGGGGGGTCTAGTTATTTTGAAAGCCACAAGGGAAGCCAGCTGCACTGGGGAAAGCTTTGGATCAAAGAATACCAGCCACCCTCATACCCCCCCCACTTCTGCTGTGACACATCCATGTCTAGCTGTATCAAAGAGCAGGCTGGTCTCCAACCTGGCTTTCATTTTGAGGGACAGTCACGTTTGACCAGTGTGTCATGACGAGCCTTAGCAGCCAGGTGGGGAGAGAGTGTGTCCAGGACGATGGTATAAAAATAATAATAGAAGGATAAGTAGCCACAGAGGCTCACAACATGGGTTCGTCCCAGCACTTGTAATTGAGTTATTCATACAAGTCTGTAAATCAAGCTTTACATTAGTAGAGGGCCATTAGAAGTGTTTTCGGGGTGCCTTTCATGTTGTACACCTTTTGCCCGAATACAATATGTTGGCCATTTAATAGCATTGTCAAATGAAAAATAATGACTAGTCACTTGGCACCTAATGTGTAACATCCATCATAATGCAGGGTAACATCCATCATAATGCAATGTAGTGTTGACTGAAAGCTAATGCTGTGCTGTTACATATTTTATATATGGATCAACACTCGGACAGCAGCCCAGTTTAATTGAAGTCACTGTTTGCAAAGGACTCATCTCCCAGAGGTATTTGTAACAACTGCAGTGATTGGCGAGACTATAAAAAAAAAAAAGGCCTGTGCAGATTAGCCACATATTTTGTTTAAGACATAGTAATTAGTCGTACTTAGCAGTAGTCATTTCAGGTTGTTTGTCTATATATTATAAAAGGGCAATTTTTAGACATGTCATTTGAGCAAGAATATGCCTCAGTGAGGCTCTACTTAGGCAAAAGTAACTCCCTCGAAAGATATTTTTGGGGGAATTTATTTATTAGGTCCTCACATATGGTAATATTAGTCCCATGCCAGCAGCACGATAGACCTGAACCAGAGTCAGCATCCTTGCGTATTCTCTTACGACAGTCTGTCCAGCACTGAGACAGACGTTCCACCCTTTCTGTTGGCTTATGCTGCATTCCAGACAACTCAGAACTCGAAAATAGCCTTGATGTCACACAACAATGGAAGCACACGTTGTAAATGGTAAACCATAAACTAAAAGGGAAAAGTAAAGTATATTTGCCTGAGATTAAATGGAATAATACATACTATCATATAGTGAAAGCTGTTCTGCATGTAAAATGATGTCAAAAGATGTTGCCAATGTTATTAAGTAGCTGGATAAGGTAAACAATCTCAAAGTTATCCTCTATGCACAAACGCTTTTCGGGAAAAAATATAAAATTAAATATTCAAAATGCCCCAAAACAAAATGTGGAGGCCACACTGCTGAAAGTTCAACTGTGTGTAAACTTGCCAAAGAAACATTTGTCGTTTATCCCAGTCGGCCATTTTTGTCGGAAGTCGGATATTTGATCGGAACAAAGCATTATAAACGGGTTGGAGCCTCACGCCTCTGTTTCCTCAATAGCATGCTGGCAGACAAACTGAACATGACGCCCGAGGATGCTGAGAGATGGATCGTCAATCTTATCCGCAACGCCAGGCTGGATGCAAAGATAGACTCCAAACTGGTGAGACCTTCTATCTTCTTCCTCAATTAGTCGGCTCAGCACTTAACTGATTAATCAAAGCTTTTTTAACAGCCCTTTGCGAATTGGGGGTGGTAGTGACAGTCAAATGGCTTTTAGATGCTCCTCCTGTGAGACTTCAGAGGGATAAGGAGGCATTATTTATGTCCTGGTTTTGTAATTGAAGGGTACACTGTAAGGACATTGTAACCATAATATCTCACCCTTGCTAGGTCCCCTTTGTGAGGCTCCATGTTAAAGCTGCATGTTTTGGCCTACACATCACAACAGTTCTCTGTAATCAGCAAATCATAGCCCAGTCCTCCAGAATGACATAGAATTATCTAGATGGGCCTACAGTAGATGTGAATGGGACCACTGGTTGATGTTTGTAGGACAGTGTGTCTGCAAGACCAAATGTGGTTGGCTTATTGGTTGTTTTTGTGAATCCCTTGTCCACGCGTGTCTGTATTTCTAGGGCCATGTGGTCATGGGGAACAACGCCATATCACCTTACCAGCAGGTGATTGAGAAGACTAAGAGCCTCTCATTCCGCAGCCAAATGTTGGCCATGAACATTGAGAAAAAGCAGGCCCAGAGCACCAAGAACGAGGTGAGTAACGCACATACTGTACATACAAAATGCACACAAAACCCCCCCCTCGCAGCTTGTTGCTGGAGGCAACCATCCCTTCCCTTTTAACTGATCAGATTGCTAGAAGGTCAACATGAACTCGGGGCAGTTCAAAGTGTCTCAAATGATCAGCGCAAAAAGAACAAGGGCAAAGAATGTTGATGAACAGCCATCAACAAAAGCTCTCTTTACACGAAATAAGCCAGTAAGAGCAAGTTTAACAGAGCTGACGCTTTCATCCCTCCATTGCCCTTCAAAGGCCTAATGACAAGGTAGATTCCAAACAACCATAAAACGATGCCTCTGCTCTGTGACTCAGCTCAGCAACGTAAATAAGGTGGACCCTCACACTAGCTTTTGGTGAACATTACTTAAAGCCTGGAGTTCCCTGCACTTAGGACCTGCTGCAGATGTCTGGCTCAGGGTCCAGTCATCCCATTTAAGTGTGTTTTTGATGTTGACCTTGTGTGTTTTAGTGGTATGTAGACCGTTCAAGCACTACAACTACACAGTGTCATAATCACGCACATACTCGGAACGGTGAGCTATTGCCTCGCACAGCTCCCCACTCCTTGAAGACACGCACGTCTGTCAAATCAGATTGATGGGCCTGACACCTGACGGCACCAAGGCCACGGAGTTGCAACAGACATGTTAAATGTTCACTTTTTAACTGTGCAGCTCTAAGAGTGGCTATCTTTTGATGTGCTCAATTACCCTCCTCCCCATTGTTTGAATATTTGCAGCAGGAGTGCTAGCCATAACCCTGTCCTGTAAAAAAAAAAAAAGCAAAGCTCCCCCCCCCCACCCCCCATTAAGGAGTTTTTTTCGTAATTAGACAAAAGAGGCAGCAAACAACTCACAGAGCACCATTACATCCTGCTGTCCTCAAGGCTACAAATCACTTACATATAGAGAACATTTACTGCCTACCATCTGGGACAGCTGCTTAGAGTCCCTGTCAACTCTCACAACAAAAACGTCAGCACTTAACTGCTTGCACATGTATGTTACTTTTTCTCATTTCCCACAATCAACAACAACATTTTTGTTTTGATCGGTCTCGGTGATCTACAAATGGTCTAATATTACGTTTTCTTGTCGCCTTTCTTCTTCCAGACACCGAACTGGGCCGGTCAGGAAACTGGATTTTAGACACACAGTGAAGATGGATTCATCCTAGTCATTGTGCTGCATCTTTTCTTCCACACTTTGTATCTCAAGGAGCTCAGTGCTGTTTTGCACTTGGTTCAAGTCATCACCAATTCAATAAAAGTGACCAACAAAACCGTTTTCACCCATGATTGCCTTATTTCTGGACATTACAAGCTGCGGTTTGAGGTTTGAGCGGTCAGACTTTTTTCTATCGGTGATACTTGATGAAGTTTTAATGTGTGCATTGAGTCACCGAGTTGGACAGTTAAGGCTGCTGCGTGCGATGTGGATCATGCGAGCTGTTTAGTCTGTTGGTTTTATGGCGTTTTAGTGGTTCGCTTCAGCGTGGCAGGCAGTCCTGCTGAGGGGGACGTCAGCTGGAGGGGGCAAACAGAGGTGATGTACAGTTACCAGCGGTCACACTCTCTGCCAGTCATTCTGCCCATCTGGGGACATGAGAGAGCCATAAAGAACCATTAGCCAGACGGACACAATCTTTTTAATGTCCAGCCCCGCCCCCACTCTCCTCTGCTTTCGACCTTCTCATAACTCAGTCCTCTGCCTCTCTGTCTCTCCTTCTTTATCGTAATTGCTCACAAACAGGCTTTCATTCCTTCACATGCCTTTAATTTTCTTCTACTTATGGTATAAGTTAACTACTAAACAAGGATTTTGTTTAGAAATACACCTGCTTTTTTAAGGCTAAATCAAGTCTGGAAAGTGCAAAGAGTGTCTCATTGCTACATGAAGTGAAGTATCAGGCTCTTAACAGAAATATGACTTTGTTTTGTTCAAGTAACGGGACAATCGTAGGAATGAAATGTATTTCCTCTTTATATTTCTGAACCGTTTTCAGCCCTTATACCGAACCGACCGTCTCAAAGATAAATCATTACATCGTGAGCCATAGAAATGGTACGAAACTGTGGCGACAAACATCTTTTTAATAGGGAATTAAGTTGCACTGCTTTACCTCAGTCAGTGCTGTTTGACATGCAGGTGGTTTACGCACCTAGTCGGGATCCACGGACCGAGAGCATGAAGCTCCAGTCGTACAGCACTGCTCTGTTTTTGTTTCCATTCGTCTTGTTTTGACCTATAATAAGTCAGTCCTGGCTGCCAACCGCAGCGCTTCAAGGTGGTAACTGCAACGTGTCTGAATGCTGGAGCTCACTGTGTTTCAAGAATAAAACATTATTTATTCATTAAAAGGACCAGCATATTGACCTTAAGCCCATGAAAGCTTGGTTTCAGATCTTGCATTTTTCTTTATCATTGCTCATAGCCCATCTACACATACTGGGGTTGAGCACGTTGATTCCTTGTTACCCAAGGAGGTTATGTTTTTGGCTCAGTTTGTCTGTCTGTCTGTGTGGGTCAACAGGATTACGGAAAAACTACTGGCCCGATTTTTAGGAAACTTAGTGGAAGGGTGTAGCAGGGACCAAGGAAGAACCCACTGCATTTTGGAGTGGATCTGAATCATGGGGCGGATGCTAAATTTCACTTTTGTTAACATTACGAGATTGTGCTGCATTTATGTGGTGTCAACAATAATCGGAAAAATTAGTTCCTGACTCGGAAAATTAACGGAAAGAGCTATCGACGTGTTGTTCAAACGCTCTGAACAATCCAATACAACACGTCTTCTTTGTAGCGTTGCTGGTGTTTTTTTTATATTACAACTTAACGCTCATGAACACACCGAAGTCGGAAGAATGACTTCCCAACTCCAGAAATTGGACCATCTGTCTACGCTCTCCGAATGCCATTCTGTTAATAGTTTTAACAGTAAAACACTCCTCTTGCTTGGTTTGATCTAAACCAATACAAAACAATTTAATTAAGATATTGCTAAATTCTGATTGTTCACCAAAGTTGGTAACATCACTCTTTTCCAACAAAGCCCCGCCCACTTAAAAACCATTGAGAAGAACCCATTAAAAACATGAATCTCTGATGAAACGACCAAAACTGTTCTGGCCCAAATGTTTGTATCCGTGTAGGATTCCGTGGCCTGTAGGAGAAGCTCATTGAGAAAATGGAGTTTCAGTCCAAATCCATTGTAGTCGCTGTGTTTTCAAGCTGATTTACAGTCTCTGTTCTCTGTAACGAAGCCAAAAACTAACTTTTTACAGCCCACAGGCTGAGAGTTGCATATTCAAAAGATCGATTTTGACCGTATCACATGATCTTCATCCACAGATGGAGATTTCGTGAAGATGTCTTGGAATTGTAGATGTTCAAATGTCCATTTATTTCCCCATTTCCTTTTTCAATTCAAGCTCCAGAACAGCTGCTAAATGGACCTTAAGGTGAGATAGTTTTCTCATCTGGATTCACTGACAATAAAATGGTATATTTACGTGTGGGCTGTAATGTGACGGCTTTGTTTGTGAATGTTGGATTATTTCTGGACATTGACGTTTGCGTCTTTCCACTTTGGAGCCACAAACATGGAGAATTCCTAAGTATAACTTGAACTTTCCCAGTTATGCCTCATTCTTATCCTATCCTTTTGACATTTTCGAGATTTGAGAGGACTACTGTGGCCTGGAACTGTTTTCCTTTTACCAAGTAAACTGTGACGACAGCCCACGCTGAGGAGCGTCCAGTCTGGATCTCTGACGGACGGGGTGTAGAGCAGCTCCGCTCATTGCTGTTATGGCACTGAGGGCTCCGTGCCAGACCATCCAAATGCTGACGTCACCTCCACTTATGTGCACTGCAACGAGTACGAGGGAGGGGAGGAAAAGGAGAGGAGGGATGGGGAGAATAAAGTGATTGGTTTACCGGCCCCCTTCTCCATGACACATCATGAAAATAAAAGTGCCTAAGGCCTAAATTATCACATTCACCTTAACTGTGCACTCTCAGATGTTGTTTTAGAGAGGAATCCAAACCAAAGGCACTGCCTGCGGCTAACAGCCCTCCTCACCACAATGTCTGTCACTGCTCTCTGGATAAATAAATAAACAGTCAGGACAAAGGTCACTATAGGTTTTGGGAAGGAAACTCTTGATTCCTCCTTTTTTTTTTAATATACATATTGTTTGAGCACCCACCCCCCCCAACACACATACTTTTTTCAATCAGTTCCAGTGACGAAATGGAAACTTTGGTGTTTGAGGGAGTGTATGTTTTACTGCCTGAGGTTAGATTTTTCTTTTTCTTTTCACTGGTTTCTCTGGTGTTTTAAAGTGTAAAACCAGCATGTAAATAATTGTATAATTGTTCTTATATTAAGATTGGAGGTCTGTGTGATCTCTGTGAGGGGCACCAGATTTAAAATACAAATATATTTTTTTCCTTTTCATCCTAATTTTTTACACTGTTTTGCATCATCACTATTGTCAAATAATGAAAGTCTGTCTTTTTTTTCTTTCTTCTTCTTCCTGACTTCACACTCACATGGACGATATAACTCTCACATGTAAATGATTTCCTGAAATAAATAACAGATTAAGTGCCACACCTAGTGGCTGAAGGGGGTAGAGCATTCACAACTCTTATTCCAATCAGGATGGAAACAGTTGTTGGAGGGTGATTAAAAAATATATATAATACCAGAAATGCATTTTATACCTGTATATGTATGTGTATATGTATATATATATGTATATATGTATATATATATGTATATATGTATATATGTATATATATATGTATATATGTATATATATATGTATATATGTATATGTATATATATATGTATATATGTATATGTATATATATATGTATATATGTATATATATGTATGTATATATGTATATGTATATATATATGTATATATGTATATGTATATATATGTGTATATATGTATATGTATATATATGTGTATATATGTATATGTATATATATGTGTATATATATATATATATATATATACAC
>CALSBV010012177.1:4138774-4233450 GCA_943590825.1 Bovichtus diacanthus
TATATATATATATATATATATATATATGTATATATACACGTATGTATGTATGTGTATGTATGTGTATATGTACATATGTATATATATGTATATGTATATATGTGTATGTGTATATGTACATATGTATATGTGTATATGTACACATGATTCTTCTCCTAGGAGCCTCTGTGACTAACTTTGATAACACCACTGTTACATCTCATCTCTGATTTGTAATTGACGAGCTGCCAGCGTTTGAATGTCACAGTGGGGTGGATGGTTGCCAGCCCACTCTTGTGTGTGTGTGTGTGTGTGTGTGTGTGTGTGTGTGTGTGTGTGTGTGTGTGTGTGTGTGTGTGTGTGTGTGTGTGTGTGTGTGTGTGAGCTACACACACAAGGTAAGTTGGTTCTGACTGAAGGACAATCCGCCTCCATTGACCATCTCACAGGTTGATGAGGTTGCGTGGGTCAGTGTGATAGGCCCGGGCCTGGAAAAAAAAAAAAAGCCTGAATTTATTGGATGATTTATTCATGTCCTGCAATTGCAGCCTCCCCAACGAATACCATTCATTTCAGAGGAAGGAGGTTGGGTGGGTGGGTGTGGGTACGTTTTGCTGGGTGCGCAATAAAAGAGGCGTGACGAGATGGTTGACTTGCTGGCCCACATCATTACACACATTATGTAGATAATTGCTTTTTTTTTTTTTGTTGAACCTCTAATTATTCATTAGGGCTCTATAGTCAGCGGAAGAAAACTGAACCGAGATAGTTAGATTGACTGAGTTATTATTATTATTTTATTTATTTTTAAATCGACATATGAGACGGGTCACTACGCTTTAATTTGAAACTTATATTAAGAAAATCCATAAAGGGAAGAAAAGAAAAGAAAAGCAGTATTTGCGTTTTAATGTCAGGAATCGGGATCCCCATTGAAATAATAATTGAATATATAAATATCCTGGATGTTGAAATAGCCAAAAATAAAGTTTACCCGGCGCAGACAAGCTGCAACCATATTTCCCCTTGATGACAAACTTTTTTTTTTTTAAATTTTTTCCTGTATGATGTTTCCATCTTTTTTTTTTTTACGCTCACTAGGACCCAGAGGCAACCTCGTATACCGGGCACTGTGGGTGAGTGCGCGCAAGGGGTGGGGTGGGGTGGGGGGGTGTAGGGCTGAGGTGGGGGGAGACTACACTAAATGTCATCTTCAACATCTTAAATAAGAAGAAACACAAAACGAGAAAGTCTCCACACGTGACAGCGGCACGGCGCTATATGAACAAAAAGGCAGCAAGCATCAGGACCAGTCGGGAGTCAGTCACCGCGCAACACGCACACCGGCTCTCGTTTTCCGTTTTGAAGAAAGCAAACACATGTGAGTTGTGTTTCTGCTGCGCGTACTACAGGAACACGGACCGGACAAGCCCGAGTGGGGAAACGCAGGTAAACGGAATCTAAGCTTTTACAGAAAGGGAAAGGAAAGGGAAGGAAATCCCCCCCCCCCCTTTTTTCCTCCTCCTCGGACTTCTCTTCTGGAGACACAAGTTTCTCACACAAAGAGGGATGCTGCATGTTCCCGAGCCGCACTTGCACTCAGAGGGAACCTAAAAAAAAAAAAAAAAGAAAAGAAAAAGTGGACCGGAGAGGAATTACACTTAATCTGATGCAAGGTATACACCGACACGTTATTTCACGGAGCGTCTTGGCGACTATTACGCACGGCTGCGCTTATTTTTTAAACATTTTTTGGAAGGGGCGTTTGAGCATTGCCTTTGCATCTTGTTCCAACACATTAACACACAGAAGATCTATTCTTTTTTCTTCTTCTTCTTCTTTTTCTTTTTTTTTAAACCCACCCTTTTATCACTTCAAGCATCATTGTTTAGGAAGGTGTTGATTTCATTACACTGTTATCACAGTAACCTCCTTTGTCATTCTTCCCGCAGCGCACCAAAGCGGACACTTTTATTGACTGGAGGATCAGCGCGCTTCATAAAATGATCCCAATCGGCGGCGTGGTAACCTGTCGCATCTCGTCTGATGTTTGACACATTTGAGGATCGGCTAAAAAAAACTGGAGGAGGACATTACAAAGTCACAGAATTCATCCCGAGCCCCCAACTGCTGGCACCTTTTTTCTTCTTCTTTTTACTGGAGTCCGAACAACTGATCGCCGTCCAGATGCAGTTTCGACTCTTCTCATTTGCCCTGATCGTATTGAACTGTATGGAGTACAGCAACTGTCAGGCGCCGTCGCACCGCTGGAGGAGAAACAAAAGAGGTAACGTGGGGTTGTAGCCTACAGGTCTAAAAAGAGCGTCCAGTGTGTGTGTGTGTGTGTGTGTGCGGGGGCTTTTAGCAGATGGCTGAAGAGTTTGTGTGGGTCGCGAGAGGCAACAGTTCTAAACAAGGCTGCTCACACATTCTGTTAAACGTCCGCGTGTGCGCACAGAGCAGGCGGATAGTCAGCAAAAATGACATCAAATATTGATGACAGTCTCAGTTAGGTCATTCTTTTTTTAAACGCACAGGTGAGTGTTTGCCGATCCAATTCAGGAAAATTCCAGAAACTCACGCTGTGAGAAAATTCTAACTTAAGTCACAATTTAGTCCCGCAGCATCGGATGTAATCTTATTCACCTCTTAAAAGAAGATTTTCCACCCTGTAACGATTTCAGAGACCGGTAGCTAATGCGTAAAATGTGCGCAAAATTGGCCACGCGTGTGGCTGTCCAAAATGAATAAAACAACAACAAAAAACAAAACACGTTGCGTCATTGGATCGGCTAATTGTATTTAAAAGCACGTTGTCAGGCGGACTATTAACGCTTACTTCCCGATGCTGTGCCCCCAACAAAGGGCTCCCTATATTATTTACATGTGAAACTGCTAAAAAAAAGCTGCTGGCGCGGATCGGTCTATAGAGAGCTGGCAGCTTATAGGAGGAGAGGGGAGGGGGTTCGTATTGTTGGAGTTATTTAATGAATAGATACGGAATCCCCTTCCCCTGACTTATGAATTGCACATCTCCACTCCAGCCCCCCTTAAGCTGGTTTTAATTGATCTCATAACCACTTTGAACAGTTGGTAGGAAGCCCGCATAACAATCGCTCAGCGGAGGCGCAGGAGTTGAGGAGGGGATCAGCCCCTTTGTAAATACTACTCCATACTCTGAATGAATGAGGAGACAGTGGGATTAGTAAAGTGGCCCCCGCCGAGCCCTCGCCACAGACCGGTGACATAACACCCAAGATCCTAAAGGGTGACCATGAGAGGAGTCCGAGCTGCGCACGGGGCGCGGACTTTTGGGCAGCGCTAAAAAAAAAAAAAAACAGTCCGCACAGTATATGCAGTACAGTAGAAACATTTAAAGTCAGAGAGAGAGAGTGAGGGGCAGAGGGGGTCTTGTAAATTGTAAGGCAATCACAGATTTAATCATATGCGCTGCGTGCCAGGGGGAACCTCCACACTCTGCGAGCCCTCCACTGCCCATCTGCAAATAATCAGGCAATCACTGCGGGATACTGGCACACACACGTTTTTCAGCTCCTCTGTGTGTTTGTTTCTCTGTGGACTGTGTGATGTTATAGTATATACGGAATACAATGTAGTCTTATTACTATGATCCATCTTTTTTTTTTTTGCTTACATCCGGAGGGTATTTTGGATGGTCAAGCAGCAAAACGAGTCTTAACGCTTGTCTGTAGGTGCGAGATCTGTGAGAAAGAGAGAGAGAGAGGGGGAGAGAGAGGGGGGGGGGTAACCAATGGGGATAAGATCAAGAGGTTAACTTACACATTTGACCTCAAGAACAGCTTTAGCCTGAGCACTATAAGCTAGACATTGTTACACCTCCAGCTCTCAGAACGGATGTTACACTTGTCAAACTAATCCCATGCAAATATGTACAGGTTTGGCCCTTACGGTAATGTTGAAAGTGTATGTGTGCGTGTGTGTTTGGGAGGGGGGAGGTGGACAGCACATTGGGCCAAAAGTACCATTCTAGCAAGCGTTGGCAGCCGGCCAACTTTTCGGTATTTGCTTCCTTCCTTTATTTATCACGGTTATATTGAAAGAAGCATGTGTAAGAGATCATCGTCCAATAGGCCCAGAAATGCTTGAATATTTTTCTAGCCCTCAAGGTTCCTGTGACAGCTTTATACACAGCCTGTCTGGCATGCACGCTGGAGCTATCCAAACCGTTCAGGAGTGTTGAGACCCAGACGCGTTGTTAGAAACTCAATTTGGCCTGCACACTGCGCTCCCCAGGCATAGCTGTTTTATGGGTAACAAAACACATCCTGCGTAGTGTCTTTTTTCATTTTTTTACGAGCATGAAAAAAAAAAAAAGGTCTCGCCATTGATATACTGTGTGTGCAGCCACATGACCAAGTGAGGTGTAAGGGGTGGAGATGCCATGATAATTAGGGGGATGTCAAGGAGAAAGAAACATCATTGCGTATGACTCAAGCCCGCTGAAATGTATGAGCGGAGGTGAGATTGGGATCTTTGTGTGGTTTCTGTTCTGATCTTGTCTTGCTCAATCAATGCATGGCATGACCCAACCTCCCATTTGGCATTTGGTGAATGTGCATATACATTTTCTTTTTTTTTTTTTTTTCCCCCATGTAAAACAGATGACAGAACATATTACATTTACACCTCTTTACCCCCTATCCTGCCCACTGGAAGCGGGGAAATGGTGCCAATGAGCCCTTCTACGATATCATAGCGAGACACAAGGGTATTACTTTTCATTTTTATTCTCTGGCTAATGATGCCACCTGCTGACTACATAAAATCAGGACTTGAGTACCAGTGCTGCCTGCA
The DNA here is from genome assembly GCA_943590825.1 of Bovichtus diacanthus. NCBI lineage: Eukaryota > Metazoa > Chordata > Actinopteri > Perciformes > Bovichtidae > Bovichtus > Bovichtus diacanthus. The sequence continues at coordinate 4,143,590 of CALSBV010012177.1, forward strand.
GGAACAGAGACACGCGGTGCCGAGACGTTTAAGCAGGTAATGAATAGGCAATAGCAGTGGAGAGTGGTGAAAAGTTGCCATGTGATACTGTTAACCCCTTCCACATCTACCCAAAAAATAAACCAAATTTGAATTCCCAGCAGGCCGCAGCATCTGTCAGATCATATTCAACTGTGTCATCTGTTACTTTAACAGCGTTCCCAGATGTTTTTAAGGACAAAAGTGATTTGATGAAACTAACGCGGCCTAGCGGGGATGAGGGAGGTCAGAGATGCGTGACATGTTACGCCGACGACGACAGTCAGCTACAAGGGGGCGTGTGGTGACTTTTTAAGGCCAAAATATGCATAAAATAGTCATGATTTGTGACTGAATGTGCTATTGTTTCAACAAAGACTCCATAAACTTGATACTCCTTGACACCTGTGATGGTGTTCATAGTTTGTTGATAATAAAGCAAAAAGTAATTTTGTAAATTCTTGAGTCGAATGCAGTTTTTCTTTGGCAGTACAAATGTAAGAATTAGAGCATCTTTGGATGCCGACAAGTAATTCAAACACAGCAGCCTCTCTTCCTGAGCCCTGGAAATCAGGCCTCAGTGTGCTGAAAGCTCACATAAAGTCCCAGGTTTGTGGGTGTAAGTGTTAATGTTGGAACCCGCTTCTTTCAGCGCAATATAATACGTTGATTAAGTGCCTAACGGGGAGGCCAGCCTTGCCACTCTTGCCTTTGGAAAAAGTGGAGAAAAAAAAAAAAAGCCCCTGCTGATGGCCCGTCTGTTAACAAGGCTTTCTCACATGATGCCACTCTAATCCAGGTGATGTGAGGCCTTTTTTTTTAAATTCCTTTTCACAGAAAGAATTTGTTTATTTCACTCATCACTTAAAACGAAATGGTGAAAAGTGATCTGAGATTTGACAGCGTTGAGGAGGCTGTGCTGGTTTGAGGAGAAGTGGGGGCTTTTTAGGGGATGAGGGACGGCATATTTAAGCAGATCAGCTGGAAATGGCTGAATGTGAACAGCATCACCTGAGAGGGATTACAGCGAGCCGAGTCTTGACCTGAGCCTGAGCTCCGGCGTCAAGGAACAGAGCTCTGTCTTTTTCCTCTCCCAGGCCTCCACAAGTGTACCTTTGAGTGTGTGTGGGTGTGTGTGAGAAAAAGAGTACAGGGAGACACACGGACACCCTGCAGGTGCATGTTCCTGATGCTCTAATCAAGACATCAAGTCCAGCACAGCGTACACACACCAAGCCCCCCTTCACCATCACCCACCTCCAGCTCCTCGACCAATCACGTCCACGGTCTGTCTCTGGGATTATCATGGCCATTAAGGACAATGATTCGCTTATGTGCTGTATTGATAAATCACATTAGTCTGACCCAGCCTTCGAACTCTGTCGAAAGACTAGCTCCTTGTTTGACCTACTAACCCATGCATGTCGATCCCGGCCTGTAGCGCAGCTCCTGCTTCGAGTCACAGCGGTATCAGATGAAGCCGGTGAAAGGCTCCTCAGTGCGCTTATGCCATGCTACACTGCCGAAAAAAACCCCAGCAGAGGAAAAAACATGCAGTGGCATGAACCTTCTGCTGGAGAGAGAGAGACACACAGAGAGAGATTCTTTCGGTTCACCACGTGACAAAGTGGCGGACGATGTGTTTCACTTTGTCTTTGTTTTCCCCATTGAGAGACAAATTCTCCCGTCTTTCCTGTATCTGGAAAATTCAATCAGTCCTAATGAATTGAATTGGCTCAGTGATCCTTTGTCCCACGCATTTATGGAGCAGGTTTGCGAGTTGGAAAGAGGTCGAGGAGGTGGGATACATATTCTTCTGTCAACTCTGTGGGCGTCGCTCCACGTTTCATTATTTCATTTGGACGAGAAAGCTTGTTTTGTAACACTTCTGCACACTTCCATCTATCACATCACAGCGAAGAAACGTTCATTGTGAGCAGATTTTATTTTTGTCCTGTGGGGAATACACAAGGGGATCTTCTCTTCCACCCTCAATCATTGTCATCCCATATGCTGGCAAAGCTAAACGCCAAACAGATGGTTTTATTTCAGGCTACATTTTACCACACTGTAAAACTTCATTTTTTTCGGAAATGTGAAATAAAATGAACGTATTATATAAAATCATCTAATACACTCCATATTTCCTCCTGGTGATTGGAAACTCCCAAGCAGCAGACAAAAACTGCAGTGTCCCTGCAGAGCGCAGGGGCGATTTTGTATCCCTCACCTATGCCCATTCCCTCAATTGCTCACTCCCCCGAAGCAATTACCCCTTAATACGTTTCCTTATAAAGCTACTAAATATGACCAGCCAATTTGGTCCGATTCTCTCAAGTTTATTGGGCCGTAAAAATTGTAATGTGGGAATCGTTTCAAAGTGCCACACATTAACAAACAACACAAAAGGAGCATTTTTTGAAAAAATGACTCATACAAGGGCTTCACAGGTCGGAGAGCTGCCCAGAGCCGGAGACGGAGCCCCTAAGGCTTACACCGAAATGCACTTCCAGACTACTTACCTCTCACATTACTAATACACACCTCTAAACGAATTCAGCGAAGAGCTGTTTAGAGGTAATGACGTGGGTACAATAGGCATCCATTGTGTTTTTTTTCACCCAATGAATTTGATCATGGGAATTGTTAAAAAAATGACCAATTTCCCCTTTGCTGTTTACAAAATAAAGTAACTAAATCAAACTCAAACTTAAAGGGATAGATTGGGATTTGTTTGAAGTGGGGTTGTATGAGGTGCTTATCCATAGTCGGTGTACTACCTGTAGTAGATGGCCGTTAGCACGCCCCAAAATTGGAGAAACAGACAGGAGTTACTGCCCAGAAGCAAAACTACTGCTGCTGAAAGGCCAACCTTAAAAAAATCAGTATGAGTTCAAATTTACGCTATATTTAGAATATTTTCACCTCTTTACATTGCCGCCAGACAGCCCTTTCCGACTGGGAACTGAAGCCGTTATATCCATCTATGTCCCGCCAAAGCCACTAGATTCCAAGTGTTTTTCCTCACAGAAAGCGGAAGTTGCTGGTCTACCGCTGGCTCGATTGCTTAGTTTGTTTGTGTTATCGTTTGACTTTGGCGAATCTGAACTAACCAAAGCCAAGCCAAAGCTTAGCTTCCGTGCCACTTCTCCTGTTTGCTTCTCCAAACTGGGGGGTGTGCCAACCGCCATGCACTGTAGGTTATACACTGACTATGGATAAGTAGCCTACCTCATAGGCCTACAACTTCACCTTCATGTCTGTGCGTTAAATACGTAGCTGGAGCCAGCAGCTATTTAGCTTAGCTAAGCATAAAGAAACCCCAATAGTCCGAAAAATGTTCCATTGGACCTATTTTCGGGGCAATGGTCTTTGGAGCCAATGGGACTTTTTTTCAGACTATTGCTTTTGGGGAATAATGGGCCGTCGGAACAATGGCCAGTCCCACAGGCGTGAGAGTGGTGTGGATCTTTTCATCTGACCCTTGGGAAGAAAGTAAATAAGTGTATTTCCCTAACTACTTTTTCACATGCAACTTGTTAACTGAGCCTATTTGATAGGCCATAAATTTGATTTTTTTACCTGCCCCAAAAGAGCCGTACAGATTTAGGAATCTAAGAGCCCTTGGAAGGATGCTTAATGTCTAATGTTGCTAAAGCCACACTCTGTATATGCTCTCGTTTGCTATGTCACTGTGTTGTTCTGTGTGTACCTACTTTGCATTGATCTGCAAGGCCTGGAAATCTGAAACTCAAGGAGGACCCTGAGAGAAAATACACCGACGTGTGCAGAAAGACACACACACGCACACACACACACACACACACACACACACTGACTGTAGTTTAGAGCTTGTTTGCATCAATGCCTGTTCGAATGGCTGCCGCTCCAACAACAGCGAGGCATGGGGCTCTGATCGCTACCCCCGTGCCCACCCCTTAACACTCGACAGATGGACAAGACTCCCCCCCATCCTCTCCCTACTTTTATGGGACCTCTAATTATGCTTACACGCCACATCAAAATAAGGCTCAGCATGCAGTGCCTTTGGTATGGAGAGGAAGTGAGCTGGTCAGATGCAATAAAGGGTCTCTCTGCGGAGCCCGTCTGTAATTTGGCTGCCCAAGTATGGACACGGAGAGGTAAAGGTGCAGCTGCCCCCAGTCGCATACTGACTGTCTTGGCGTGTCCATTTGTGGAGTTGCAGCAAATCTGTAGCATTGATATGCTCCAGTACTTGAATACTTGATAAAACAAGAACAATAGTTTTTCCTCACAATTTTCTGCCAATATGATGATGAAGTAGTGTGAAAGATAAACCCAACACACTTTAAACGACGTGCAAATATGTGACAGAATATGTTCTTCCCACCCTTAACGTATCCGAGCCAGGGACTGTAGGCAACCTCTGTTATGGTTTCGGCTGAGGTTAGGGTTAATACTGGTAATTGGGCACCCTTAGACTAAATGAAGTCTTGCCTGTGGAATTAGGCTCGGACTAGTTGGGACAAGAGCTTTGAATGCTACAGTGGGTAAGGCTTACCCTGGGTTTTGTTTTGTTTTGTTTTCTTAGGCATAGAGCTGTGTTGAGGCTGGCTTGCACGTCTATCTCCTAGCTCTCAGGTCCTGTGGTGTGAGGAGGGGAAGGCTTCATGGCTGCCTGCGGAGTGCAGAAGCACCCGGTGTGTTTTTAATCAGGAACAAGGCTGGGAGTCATTACCGGGCCTCGATGTTGAGCTCATTGTCTCTCTGACTCCCTCTGTGGAGAGAGAGGAAGACAGAGAATGAAGGGGGGATAAAAACAGAGGGCAACATAGTATGCATGTCAGATGTAAAGAGGTCTTCGAGGGTCATCCCCTGAAAATTTATGCGGTCAGAAGAGAAGGAGCAAAGTGATGGGAGGAGAGGATGCACAGAGCGGTGGAGGAGTGATTGAATGAGACATACATCTGTCTGTTATCAGAGCAAAGCAATAAGATTTGTAGATCAATCATGTAATGGAAGCTACAGCACGTAACATTTTTACTCAAGGCAGCAGAGTGTGTCACTTGTTCCACTGTAGTTGTTCCTGCTCACAGCACAATAACTGTTGCTCATCTTGATGAGCTGCATCTATGAGAAGAGAGCACCTCTGTCTGTCTTTACACAACTTCTAGCTAACTTGCTAGCATTGTAGATGACAAGCATCCTAGATGTCAAGCAGTAAGCACATTAGCTCTGCCCCAGGTAACAGTGCTTTATGTTATATTTGGTTAAACCTGAGATCAACTGATTCCTTGGCCATTTGGGGGCAGCAGAAACAAGCTTTGAATTGACACCATTGACATATTATTATCTCATAAAGTTAATGTGGCTAACTTAGCATACAGTTGCTTATTTAGTTAAAGGACCAGTATGTAGGATTTAGGGGGATTCATTGGCAGAAAGGGAATATAATATTCATAACTATGTTTTGATTTGTGTATAATTACCTGAAAACTAAGAACTGTTGTTTTTCGTTAGCTCAGAATCAGCACTTCATATATGCGTAGGGAGTGGGTCCTCATCACAGAGTCCACCAAGTTTCCTACAGTAGCCCAGAACTGAAAACACTGGCTCTAGAGAGGCTTTTTTGTGTTTTTACATTACCTGAATTCACCATTGTTCTCCGACTCTCGTGGAAAGGGAGGGGTGAGCGGAGAGATATTTAGTTGGTCGCAATCTGCAACCACTGCCCTGAGATTTGAGCAACATTCGCATGGACTTGTGTTTCTGGCCACGTAACAGACATACGTCCAATATCCACTCTCCTTTTACTTCTGGTTTGGTCTTCACCAATTCCTGAGGAAAGTCTCTTGGTCTTTTTGTGCTAGGCAGGTAGTGTCCATTGAGGTTTGTTTTTGTTTTTTGACTAATTGTCTCTATAAACGGCTATAATGCGAGCTGCAACACTTAACAAAAACAGTAAAGACGTGGGCCATAAATCCAAATCAACCAGCTGAAAGATGCTAAATGACCAGTAGGGTCGCTGAATGGTTTGATGAAAAAAGGGCTTTGATTTAGCAGTAAAATTGTTGGCTGCAATTTTTATATATTTATAATAAATGTGCATGGAAAAACCTCAGGTGCAATTGGTTACAGTGACAATCGTTCACTCCTTCCACAGTTTACTGATTTGAACTTTCGCCTCCGGTCAATCCTGCACATTGGATGATGCTTTCAGTTCACCTGTCACTCAAGGCATTTATGTTGTCAGTTGCTCTCCTAAGCTGAGATATTTCTTCACCACTGGGCCTGTAATACGGTGCATGTCTGAGCCAGTTGTTGTGCGGTTGTGGTCATAGTTGTTGTTTGTCTTGTTATTGTCTGTGTTGACTCCAGCCCATGTATGTTTCTGGGCTTCGCTCTGGCCGCACGCCACACAGGCTCAGGACACAGATACGCACACATATTTTAAAAGAGAGTGTTCAACACATTTTTATGTTGTCAAAGACGACATGAATTGTGGTGACAGCTTTTGACTTTTTCTTCTCCATCAGGGTTTCTTACTAATCTTGTTCTGGGCTCCAGACAGTGAAACAAGGCTGCGGTAGAGACAAATGCTACACAGAAAAAGTATAAAGCTTTAAAAGAAAGAGAAGTCCATTAACATTTCCGAGATTCCTTAGCCCCCCACGCCCCAGTTATGCACTTGTATTACATCTTGGCTGACTTCTCCTTAACTGCATATTATTTTATTTGGACTGGGGCCAGGTCTCAGGAGCGGCAGCCTTAGCTGTGTAAACAGCTGTCACCCACAGGAGTCATAACTAATAGGTATCTGTAGACAGGGGTCACATGTAGTTTACATGTTTACCAGCTAATGGCTTTAGAGATGGTACTGCCTTGGTGCAGTAATGGGCAGTAGTGAAGTGTAATGGACAATGTGGGGCTGGTTATCATCAGCATCACAGAGCACGAGGGCACACATGCATATATGCATATGAGTGGCCAGAACAGTATATTCTTAAAAAGATCTTACATAACTTTGAAAGTTGAGGGGTTATTTTTTTGTGTGCAGAATACGAGATTGCATCTAAGAACCTTCTTTTTCTGGCTGTTTATAGAGGAGGAGACTCCTGTGGTTGAGTTATTGCATAGGTCTTTGGCACATCAGGCACTTTGGAACATTGTTGTAACCGCAACCAATACATGACAACCCAATTTGCCGCTCGTTTGTAGCAGTAAACACTGTGGCGTGTAGGCACAAGACAGGTACAGCTCCATGCGTCTGTAGCTTGCATGCAATGATACTCATGCCACCCAGATACTTTGGAAGTCTCCATTTCTTCCAAAAGTTTCTTTTATCGCAACATCTAACACCTTTATTAGATCCCAGCTCACCTGCATACCAAAGCTCACTTTTTTTTTGCTGGCAACAAATTACATTTCCACACTCAGAAGCACACGTAGTACTTTAACACAAAGGAAATTATCTTAATGCACCAAAGTTATGTGCTGGCCTGTAGAGGCCACTCATACTTTATGAAAGCATTTATTCCATTTAAGTTTCACAGTAGAAAATAAATGTTTGCTCCTGAGTGAGGCCTTTTAGAGCCAACACAAGCCGGTTTCTGTTAAGAAGCCCGGGCCGTGCCAGCCATTCAGGTGCAGTTTTGTGGTGGCGTGAGAATATGAGGCCAGATGTGATCCAGACACCTGCTGCAGGATAAGGTGGCCACTCTCAACTGGACACAACAAAACCAACCGTATATCACGGGACTGTGAAATACCTCAAGTGAACTTCTCCCTAAAGTTATTTTGTTATTTTATGTGCATTTTTCAACGAAGTTTCCAGCAACACAAGCAATCGGTGCGCCTGCAGTGCAAAACCTGCTTAGGCAACACAACTTCATGGTTCGGTTTAGGAAGAGATTGAGACGCTTTGGGTTAAAATAAGTATGGAAGTGGCGTTCCTTAAGTACAGAAATCACGTTGCGTTTCAGTTTTACGCGGGACACAAACAGCGGTCTCCTGTCCCGTAGTTTTGGACCCACCAATCCACCCAAAACCTCCTTCCCAACGCGTATTTGTCACTCTTTATACATCTGTACAAGGCTCAAAATGAAGTGGGTTGGTTACAAATGATAGTGCACCACTTATCGTACGTAAAAGTGCGAACAATGCGGGAGAAAAATATTAGCTTTAGTCTAATATTCAACCCTCTAACCACCACAATTTTATCAAAATTGTGCACTCGTTCCACTAGTAGGAAAAAGGGCTTGAGTTAGGTGAGAAAACGTTTTACCATGAGACACCTAATGTAGATATTGGATCCAGCCCAGTTTTTTTTGGGTGGGGGGGGGGGAAATAATGCTTTGATGTTTAGGGTTTTGTTGTTTTTTTGTGGCAGGCACCATGTGTGAAAGTGAAACCATGTCTTTTCCGAATGTCCCCTGTGGTGCACTCCACTTTTGACCCTGGCGATCACGTCACATCTCCCTGTTGTGCTCGGCGGGCGAGGAGGGGTGCAAGGTTGTATCTTGTTGAAGGGTTAATGAGGTAGAACTCTGTAGCAGACGTCCTATGAAGGGAGATGGAGGCAGTTAGTCAGCAGAGGCTGTATTTTTGGTAGCAAGTTGTTTTTCCTTGCCTTTTTTTTATTTTATTGTTTTGTCTCAAAAACAGAGCTTTGTTCTTTCCATAGATCAAATGTGTATCAAACAGTATGATGTCTTCTTCCCACTCTGTGGATGAAACTTGAGTTTGTTTAGGTAGCGCTCCTTTGCTCATGCTAACTAGGTGGCTCTTCTATTATATCATACGCTATTTCATGCGAGTTCAGCAGTTAGCGGTTCAATGTAACTATGTACATTCACTCAAGTAGCATACTTTACTTCATTACAATTTCCTTTCCCTATCCTTTTTCAACTACTTTAAACTTCTGCTGAACTACATTTCAGAGTAAAATCTTGTAACTCATTTATTAGTTATAGTTACTGCTTTATACTGTACAAATTAGGATATTACATACAAAACATACATTTCTAAAATAAGATGCAGTGTTACTGTATACATTGAACTGTCCACTTTATAGCAGTACAGTATTTAAAGTAGTTAAAAATAGCTCTGCCTCAACCGACTACAAACAATAAATTACATATAATATACAATTACATTTTAATGAAACTCTGTGTTCATAATATTTCTGTTTTTGTAACTTTAAATAAATTCTGCTGACATGACTTTTGCACTTTTACCATCGTTAGATGTTGAATTCAGGACTCTTACTTGTAATCATGTATTATTTAACTACGGTATTAAGTACAGGATCAGAATACTTCCACAAACATTGTCAGCAGTATTAGGAAGCAATTAAGGACTTTAACAGAAGGAATTAAGAATTTAGAATTATGCTGAAAGGAGTAGTTTGACATTTTATTTTCTATAATAGCACTCTCATATTTGTCTTAAATATGAAGCTAAAGCCAGCAGTCGGTTAGCTTAGCACAAACTGGAAATGGGGCTTTGGAGGTGCGGAGGTAATATTGTCACATTTGGACAGAGCCAGGCTAGCTGGTTCAACCCTGTTTCCAGTCTTTGTGCTAAGCTAAGCTAACCGGCTGTTAGCTTCATATCCAGTGCACAGAGTATGCAGTCCATTTACAGACATGGAAGTATTTCCCGAAATGTCCTGAAACTATTACACTCAGCTAATAAAATTAATTAAAATATTGGTTTTAACTTCTCTGACACATAGCTTCACTAGTTAATATTGATAATAAACGTTAATAATTTTGTGTACGGATTTTTACTTTTCCTGATTTAATGATCCACCCAGCTTTTTCTCATTTTACTTAAGTGAGTAACTTGGTGTCTTTTTCCAGCGATGTCAGTCAGTGAAAGGAAATAATAAAACACTGTTTTCTATATTAACATTTGATAGTCTTTTAGTTTACAATCTGTTTTTGTGTAACACTTCAACAAAAGACGAATATTTCCCATCTGGCTTTGCAGCTTAAGTATGTTTTGCTTTCTGGGCAGTATGAAAAATCCACATCCAACTCGAACTCTGTTTTTCAGATGTGCGAGCTGGAAGTCGGGATGAGTTTAGTCAAGGTGATGACAAATGTGGAATGGAGAGTGAATACAGTTTAAGGTGTGAGAGACAGAGAAATGCTACATGGGGTGCAAATATGCCAAGCATGCCCGCTAACTTTACTGATCCTCGCCTGTGATGTCCTCGTTCTCCTCCCACACCGAGGGAAACCTACAGCCAGGTCCCACTCAGAAGTGTGTGTGTGTGTGTGTGTGTGTGAGACTGTGTGAGTGAATTACTAGACTTCCAGCACGTTGAGCTACAGGTGTGAAAATGAGGTGTGAGGTTTATGTGTGATAAATTACCAACATGTGGGCTAATCGGAGCCACTCCACCTTTTCATCCACCCACCTTTTTCCTCTTTTCCCTTCTTTTCTTCTTTCTGTTGGGGGGAAAAACACATTTATCCCACAGCTTGAGTGGATTTGAGGGAGTGTAAATATTGAAATATTCAAAGGTCCAAACTTGTCCCTTTCTTTTGGGTCTCATTTCTTACTTCGCACTTCGCTTGTGCTTCATCTGCAGTTTGTATTTTATTGGTTACAGTCAAAGACTCGGAAACTTGGTGGTGGTGGTGGGGTGGGGGTGTGTGTGTGTGTGGGGGGGGGTATAGGAATCTTTACATCCATCTGTGTTATCTTTACTCTGTTCTCTGAATTGAAGCACACTTTCCCCACAGATTAGATTAAAGGATTTTTTGGGAGGAAAAACTTTAAAATATTTAGAATCTTCACAATAAAGTAAAATAATTCAGCAAAATTTCTTACAGCATCATTAACACTCCCTCCATAGTTTGCAATTGTCTTAACTAATTGACATTCCTATAATGTTTGACTATGGTACTTTAATTTCGATGCCGGTGTCAATCAATAGTAGATGATAAAAATCTTAAGACCCACGGCAGCAAAAATAGTCCAGATGGGTGAAAACTGCTTCTCATCGAAACACATTTCTTCTTTTTCTTCATTTTTGGGCACAAGCTCCATCAGTTGCACATAGTTGAATACATTTTTGAACCTATTGTAACTTGCGAACACCTCCTGGACAGATGAACTAATCATTTCCAAATGTGGCATGCATCTGGACTCTCACGCACAAAAAGCTATAAAAATGTATTTATCAAGTCCAATCCTTAAAAACTCTTACAAATGTCATTGTTTCATCATCGTACTTCTTTTGACACAATGTTTCCACAGTTTCCTATTGACTAAATCCGTAAAGTATAAGTGTTTAGTTTATCCATAGTTGCTATGGCCTTTGGAACCCACCAATTTCCATTTGCAGCTGTATTTTAATGCTTAAATGCAGATATTAGATCATGTCGCATTCATGGAACAACACTGTATGTATGATGCGAGTTGCCGAGAAACAGTGGAGATGTCGGAAATGAATGGGGCGTTTCACACGAACTTCAAACTTCTTCTTTGCTAGAGTGAATAAATAAAGATGGGCGAGAGAGGAAGAGCTGGCAAGAAACATAAACCACATGCTCGTCTTCTAGTGCCTGCCCCAAGGGTGATAAAGTCCACCCCCGTCACCTCCAATAGGTCTTCCATTCCTCAGTATCATAAAGTCCTTTAGCACCTGCACAGACCAACCATGACGCATGTAGCGAGTATCACCGTCAAGAGAATCAAAGGCAGATGCCACTCAGCAGGAAGTTCCGGGTTGATTTAAAAAAAACAAAAAACAAAGAAAAGAACAAAACGATAAGAGATAAGAGAGACATATTTGGTTTAAGCCTTTTAGCATGTGTAGATGAGGGAAAATCCCACTAAATGTGTGATGTTTCATGCATTATATTGCGGTGAAGTGTTGCAATTTACACAGTTTTTTGGTGAAGCCACTTTAAAGCTTTAATCCTATAAATGCAGCATCACCAGTAGTTATTTTTAAAAGTGTTAAAACAGCTTTAGAATGGATTTCTTCCTCCACTGGAACAGAAGATCAAGCTGATTAGAGGTTTGCATTGTTTTAGTGCATTGTTTAAGCTATGTTGACAGCGACAGTGAACAGATATTCCGTTGTTTTCAAGGCCCGACTGAACTTTTAAACATTTTATGGGACCGCAACCCACAGTGAAGAGGCGATGCTGTTACTTGACCACCACATGAAGGTTATTCTCTCATCTTTTTCCTCCTGTGTGACCATGGAGCTTTCCATAGCGGTCACATGCTTGCTATGGTCAAGGGTGCTCGTGTCAAGTGTCCATGAATGTGGCAGAGAGTGTTAAAAAGACTGAGGCACATACCATGAGATTAGGTCAGCTGGGTCACCTTTTATTTCTAATTTTCCTCAAACAAGAATTACACGTCCAGATGTGGGATTTGACCCAGGACATGGGATTTAACTCATAATCCATCATAAAGATGTTAATAAGGAAGTGAATTTACAGAGGGTCTTCATATAGAGTTGGAAAGAGTGCAGGGGGTGAGAGCCATGATGAGTTCAGCTGGACAGATGGGCTAAAGCTGCACAGAGCGTTTCCAGATTGACTCAGAAACACTGTCAATGTCTCTATCTGACAAGCTGCAGGTTCAGAAAATACCTACCGAGATTATCAATACACGCTGCAAAGGTTACATTTTCTGGATAGCTAATAAAGTCAATACATTCAAGGGTTTTGCTGTCGCAGCCTTACTTGGTCTGGTATGACCAGTAGCTTATGATGGTCATGTTAGCTTAGGTTAATGTTAGCTTCAGGTCTGACGAACATTATTGAGTCCGTTTGCCAACTTTATGACTTTTAAAATGACCTCATTAACTGGTTGATTGCAAAACAATCCGGTCGTAGACGTCGGCTGTCAACTCTATTCTAGCGTCTCAAGTTGCTACCGGCACATGGAAGAGGAAGTCTTGGCCCCGATATCCATTGGCTACACCGCAACCACAAAAATATTGTATGTTGCCCCCAGAGGCTAAATCATCGTCAGTACGATGGGTTCTGAGACTGGCAGTTGGTTAGCTTGGCTTTGCATAAAGACTGAAAACTGTAAAACAGCTAGCGTGACTTTTTCCGAATTGAGAACAAAATCTTCCTACAGTACCAGCCCCTATGATCCTCACTGATTATTAGGTTAGCCTACACCATGATTGTTTAATCTGTACAAATACCTACGTTTAAAAAAACAGTGGTTCGTCGCTTTACCAGCAGAGACTCCGGGAAGTTACTGCTCCCGAGAATGTTCTCCATCTTCTCATTGAACTCGAACTGGCCAAATTAGCATATTTCCCAAACTGTCGAAGTATTCCTCTAATAACAAGCACTTTATACGATGGAGTTGTGGTCATCCAATGACTCAAAATGTAATGTTCTCATCTACATGTGTACGTGTCTCAACCTGTTGAATCACACCAAAGTAAATTACCTTGAGCTTCTGTTTTATTGTGTACTAAAAAGCGCAGCATTAAATTGGCTCCCATTTTCCAGTTGCCTGTTTGAACCGTGGCTGCCTGTTTTACCCATTCACTACATAAACCCGTCACCCTTTCAAGTGAACGTTGAAATCTCCGCGCTGCCCGCCTCGCCCGGTGGATCTGTGTCACAGGAACACTTTGGCCGAGCTAATATGTCTGACAGCGAATGTGTTTGCTCAGTCTCATGCTGCAAAATCATTATAAGCAGCAGGACTGTCCTAAATTATAAACACGTGCTTACAGTATGATGTGTTAAAGTAAACTGGGGGAAAAAACGTGGATCCTAAAACCTGACTATTTCCAGCTGGAAAAGAGTTGGAGGCAAGTCCAAACATATTTTCTGCTAAATTGGAACAGAAATGTGCCTTCAGCGCACATGCCCGAAGTACCCCCCTCTTACCCCTTCTGTTTTTTGTCCACAATTTTTAAGCTAAGTGCAACTTCCAGCTCCATGACAAATAAAGTCACGAGCCTGAAAATGGGGGGGTTTGATGTAATTTTCCATGTACTAGCTTTTAACGAGCTCGAACAATGTTGAGACGTTACAACGGCTGGTGAACTCTGAGTGTGAGGGTTGACACTGTTGGCTCTCCTGCCTTTTACAGCTACACATTGTAACCTTGGATGGTTAGGTGGTTTGAACAGAGATCCAGAAAGCGCCTGTTGCTTCTTACGATTCTGCCCGTCGGCTACACTGCTGATCTGTCCCGTATCTGCCCTTTCTCTCTCCCCCGAGCTTTCTCTTTTTCCTTTAAAGTGGAGCAGCAGTAAGCTTATACCATCATTTAGGGGGAGGTGGACAATAAACAATAATTGTCTCAGTGCCATGAGGAAAGCGTATAATTCTGTTGGTGGATGTGATGCTTTCCACATGAGAGCGCAAATCTTCTTGACCTGCTGCTGCTATGCAACTCCAAAACTTGAGGTTTGCCATGGCTGCATCTTCACCATTATGACATTTATATTTAGTATAGATGTAGTGAATACACTTTTTTGTCGTGTTACTTGATGAATCTTCTCAGAGACTGTACTGTAAGTGCCTTTTCCAAACAATGGACAGTGTGGCTGCTGGTTAGTTGCATTCACAGGCTGTATTATTAGATTTACATACCAGGGGCCCATGGAGAGTTGAAGGAGAACTGTGAGAATAGAAACTTTTGTGTTTTTAATATAAGCTTGTATCCTTGCTTTTCCCGGGTTTGGATTTCCCTGCTGCGTTATGATATTGCATCAAGTCTGCTGCATTTCCAGATCAATTTAGTAGTTAATCAAGACACACATTGTCCAATTTGTATCCTGCGTTATCATTTTCAATGGTGTGTGGTTTAAAATGATACATGACAAACTAGGGTCTAATTACGACCATTATTTCACAAGCCTATGTCATAAACTTCTGCGCCCAATAACATGAACTGCAAATATGGATACATTTGACTTTATGGCTATGGTTTTCTATGGGGGGGACAAATCAATAATCCTTATAAAAGTAGTGGTAGCATGTTAGAGAAGTGATGACTGGATGGGGTTTGTTCAAGAAAATATCTCCCGTACTCAAGTCTGTGATTGAAGTGAGCAGCTGAGAGGTGAGAAAGAGGCATAAAACCACTTTTTATTTTCACATATGGCAGACCACAAAAAAAAAAAAAAAAAACTGATAGCAACATGTACATGGATAGAAATGTTTTGGCATTATTTAATCCCATGTTGTCCATAAAACATGAACTTTAAGGAAATGCTACTAAACTTTTATTGAAAATCAGATACGGTCCAGTTGATATAGTCCACCTCTGACATTATGGCTATGATAAAGTATATTATACTATATGTCTAATACTCTATTGCATTTTCTTTAATTTATTCTTTACCATTATCATAAAATTGTCAAATTTAAAGAGCTGAAAATGGTTCCAAAGTATCAGGTTTCAGCAGCGCTGGCTCTAAATGTCGGCTTACAAGAACCCGCATCAGTGAAACCATGCGTAAGAATGTCTTCTTGTTCTCAATGTTAAGTTCGGGCTCTAAAAGAAACAGAAAAATTATGTGCAATTTGCCTTGTTAGGGTTTTGGGTTGCAGAAAGTTGGAATGGGTCAATGTGAATGATTTCATGGGTAACGATAGGTGAGTGGAAGGCAGGAAGTGAGCCGGCCGTGGGTGGAACCCCCTGTACATGTAGAGGTTTTTGGCAGCCTCCAGCGCAGTCTGTCACGCTTGCTTTGGACTCATAAAAACGTACCTGAGACAGAGTTTGGGTTTCTGCTGGATCTCACTGCGACCCTAATTGCTCTTGACCTGCTTCAGAGAAAACCTCCCGGCAAGCCTACGGCTGTAGAATGAAAGTGCTACCCTCCAAACATGCCGTCATTCTTCATGTTGTGAGCCTGACTGTTTCGCATGAATGAAAGGCCAGAACTTCACCTGAACATGCTAGATACGTATCAATGGATATCTGCGAGGCCATTTCACCGTGTAATGCTGATTTTATGGTCAAATTTATTGTATTTTTTCAATAGTTATAAAGATGATGACGACCAATAAAAATGATTGGTCGAGGATTTTGTTTAATACTAGAAGTTTGGGGTAGGGCTGCAAGTAAGGATTATTGTAATCATCGATCAATCTGCCGATTATTTTCTAGATTCATCGATTCATCGTTTGGTCTATAAAATGTCAGCAAATAGTGAAAAATGTTCATTACATCTTCTTAAAATCCCAGGTGATGTCTTTAAATGTCTTGTTTTGTCAGTCTAAAACCCAATGACATTCACTTTATTTTGATATAAAACAGAGAAGAGCAGGATATTTCCATATTTGAGAGGCTGAAAACAGCATTTCTGCATGAGAGTTTAGCATGGTTACTAAAAACATGAAGACATGGCTAGCTTGTCTTTGACAAAATCTGCCTTCTCTCGACTAAAGAACACATTTCATATAATTTATTTGTTGTAAAAAAAAACAAGTTGTTTTCCCACATTTTTTGCTAAGCTAACAGGGAGCTGGCTTTAGCTTTATATTTACACACATACATATCTTCTCATCTAACACTCGGCAAGAAAGCGAACATAGCCTAACATAACATAACACATGTCCCTAAATGTTGAAATATTCTCTCAAAACAGGCATACACATGAATTACATTTCCCCTTGTAATTTGCAAATTAACACCGGCATATCTTCATCAGTCACAATATACTGTTGATGTGTGAGGAAGAGGATCAAGGTCCTTCATGTGGTTCGTGTAGAGCAGCAGCTTTATAGCTTGTAGACATGACACAGTGAGGCACTTGTTAAGTCTTTGTGTAAAAAAAAAGTTCTTGCAGAGGCTTCTTCAGTGATGGACCCTGGCTTTTTGTAAATACAATACTTGAGGCTTAGAGGTCTCTGCAGTTAGCTGTCAGAAGTGGGAAGTGTGGACTTGTTTTGTTTCACGTAATATGTATTCTGTGGTTGAAACCATAAACGGCATCGGGTTTATCGTGCGCAGGGAGTGGCACTTCCAATGGCGTGTATGCACTCCTCTCCCGTTTTAAAAAAACATGTATGGTAAAGCTAGTATCCGTAATTTCACAATGACCACTTTTTTTTTATATATGTCTCGGTCACTTCGGTTTCAACATAGTTGACAGAAGATCTGCTCGATGAGCCGAGGTATTACATGATTTGTGGGGGAAAAGAAGAAGCTAAAGTGAACCGTCGAGCTTGTGACAAAACACGATTGTCATTCGGGCGGACAGGGTTTGAATGCACTAGTTTCAGACGGAAAAAAGACACAATATGCAAATAAAAAATACACACCCCATAGCTCAGTAAACATTATGTTCCTGCCAAATTAGGTTTAGCTGCAATGATCTATAGAGACTTCGGAACTAACACTGAACGCATTTTCCTTTGATTTTCTCTTCTTTAGTGTCACTTAAAAACATGGCTGCTACATGCTTTGGCAAACTGTTTTCAATTTCATGCCAATAAAGCACACTCAAGTAAAGATTTTTATTTTTTTTTTTTTACTCACAAGCCTGTTCCAAATTCTTTATTTCAACAATGTCAATTCTGCTGTGAAAGAGCTACTCTTACATTTCTTCTAGTCTCAAAAATCTGATTCCAATGAATGAGTGTTTTCTTTATGAGTGGCTGAAAACCTGCTGGCGGTCGACAGATTGATGTAAAGTGCGCAAGACATTATACCGGTAGTGTAGGACGTGAGTTGGACGCCGCTGCTCCAGACACTGTGAATTGTAGCCTCCTTCCTGACATACCTGTGGCCTGAACCTCCAAACCTTTCCACAGACACACACACACACACACACACACACACAGGCTAATCTCCCAAGATCAGCACCAAAAGAGTTTCTCTGCGCTGAATATGGCCCCCCCCCCTTTTCTCCCCAAATCGTACGCTAATTCCAGGATGTGGGATCTGCTGCATTCGAATGATTATGTTGTCCTTAATCAGCGTGCATTGTGAGATTAGCAACCAGCAAAACAAATGTTTGACAACAAAGAGTGAGCAGGATTTTTGAGCCAGTCTTGGATAAACTTTTTAAGTGACTGTAATTTCTCTGCTGATTGACTGGCCAGAGATCTAAGATGACCACAGGCCCTGATCTAATTTTTCTATTATTGCTAGGATAGTATTGTTAGCACTCTGTCAGTAGTTATGGAGTTGAGCCCGCTCATAGGAGAAATAAGCTTTCCAGCTTCACAGTTCTTTACGTTTGCCAAGTTGGCTTGCCCTTCCTGACAGTGTTGTGTTCAAGTTTGGCGAAGGGCAGAGAGTAAATGTGACCAAGTTAATGTGAATGTCAGTTTGCTGTAAACACATCCCTAACTGTATATTCTACAGAAATATATAGTTATGTATGAGGTTTGGTCTAGTGTTGCAGTTTAGTTTTACTGAATGGAAGGATTGACAAAATGAAATAGAAGAAATATTTGAGTATATTCTGTTTGTGTGTTACCTGAAACACTTTTAATACAACCGTTTTATTATTATTTCTTTTTTTTATGAACAAAAGTGACATTTACTGTTTTTCAGCATATTTTAATGTAAGTTTTGAAATTTTAGATGTGTGAAAATATATAAATATGAGCAAATACCAAGATATAAATGCCTGCATATCATTTTAGCAATTGCAGCAACACATGATTTAAAAAGAAGAATCAGAGAGGCAAAAACACTTGACATATTGTACTTTAGACAATTCTAAACTTGATACACACCATCTGTGTCCCCCATGTAGAGTTAATTAACTCTGAATTGACTACTGAATTGAAGGACAACCTGCATTGGCAACTAAAGTAAGAGATAATCCTATTTTAGACACTGGATTGACAGTTGAACGTAAAACACAGTTTTCCATCTGAGAATTGAAAACCAAATCTAGGTTTTCTCCTTCATGTCTTAGCGAGCGAGTGCTGACTGGAGACAATCACAAGTGTGTGTGTGATGAATTGGTTCCCGAGCACACACCCCGGCAGGGCTGTGATCGATGGGGTGTCGCTGTACACCTCATCCCTAAAGACCATCAGAGACACGTTCTGATTAGCACCTAATCTCACTTCCACCCACCCCGGCTTCAGGAGAATGAGCGTAGCTCGGCAGGGTCAGCATACCGCTCTTAAAAACCAGCACACCAACAAAAGAAATGAAAAAAGATAAGTGTGACATTCGCTGACTGCTTTTCACATGATTACAAACTGATGCTTGCACTAGGCCCACTTAGCGCTCACTTTCGTCTGGGTGAATCCGTTCGGAGAAATCTAATATGCGGATCGACGGCCAGTAACGCAGGCGTGTTCTGCTCTGTCTCTCAGGGTTTGTCCAGTTTGCTGCACAGTGTTTTATTAAGCGTTGTGGTAGGTCGCTCAGTTGGAGCGGCGCTGTTACCCGGTCCCTGCTTGTGATATTTAAGACTTGGCTTAGATCAACTGAAGTGTCTCTCGTTTGGAGAGATTGGATTTGCCCAAGGACATTTTCCTGTAAACGGGACGCTAAGGAGTTTACATTGCAAGTCACTTATTGTGGAATGGACTGTCTTCTTACTGGCTCCTTTGTCTTCCGCAGGCAACTTGAGCCGAGGACAGAGTCACTGCGGTTTTGGGGGCTTTCGTCGGCTGTCTCAACACAATCGTTCAGGAGGCCAGCTCTGACCAGAATTAATGCAATATTCACATTCATAACCAATCAGGGTTCGAACGTTGAGAGGGGAGCCAGAGTTTGCATGAATGACAAATTGTTGAATTGGACATATTTACTATGAATTACAGAATATCCTGCTGATATATCTATTATGGTTGTTTTGGTTTTATTCTTGTACTGGGCTTGTCAGCCCTCCCACAGTTGAGTCTGTTTCCTCACGCTCACCCTGTCCTTGTCATCAGGTGAAGTCTGGGTCATCCACACATAAGGGATGATATGACAATCCAAAAGAATTCTGCTTTTCTTTTCCTAGTGCAGAATAAACAGCCTTCTAAACCACCATATTAGATGTATCTTCCAATGCGGCTGTAGAAAAAAAAACTAACAATAGCGCTGACCTCATATTTAAACATTGCTACATTCTCTTAGGCCCACACATGATGAGCTGTAGGAGCTATGCTCACTGTAGCATTACCCTAACCCTAATTGGGATTATGTCACCATCATGCACCAGGTTGCAGGAAACTGCCAGGAAATTTGAACAACCAAATGAGCCTAGCAAAGCCTGTTTGTGAATTATGTATTTCAATTTGAACCCTGTTTCCTCCCGACCGTGACCCGGCTAAATGCTGCGTGATGTGCATGCTTATTGGATTATAATTTCAGATAGTTGCATGAATTGTTGGAGGAAGCCCCAAGTCGACATCAGAAAAAAGTGTTTGCGGTGATGGTCTTTTCAGATACTGTTTGACCGTTTACTTCCATCTTATTAATCACTCATCTTCTGTTTACTCTTCTGTGTTTGTCCTGCAGCTAGCTATGGAGCGTACCCCATCTGTAAAGGCTGCTCCGTGTGCTCCAGGGACAACGGCTGTGTAAACTGCCAGCCCAAACTCTTCCTGTTTTTGCGGAGGGAGAGGATGAGGCAGTACGGAGAGTGTCTTCACGACTGTCCAGCCGGATACTACGGCATGCGCAGCCCCGAACTCAACATGTGCTCCAGTAAGTCCTCTCAACTTTTTTGCCCACCCACCCAGCCTCCCTCGCCCTCCACCCCTACACCCTCAATCTCCTACTCCGCTGACTTTCCCCTTCTTTTCCCCCCAACACCCCCACAACCCCATCTTCCCCAGACACACATACACAGTCCCTCAACTTCCCCTTTTTTCCAGAACACATGATTTATTGTCAATTACCTCAAGGAGACACACATACCTCGCAATTTGAGCGGCTCATCCGTTCACACAGGTGGATGTAAGTAGTGAAGCCTCGTCTTAGCAGTGTCTCCCTCGGGATTTAACAGTAAACTCCAGCGAGGATGAGCGCTGTTTCTCATTTCTCTTTAAAACTCCCTTTACACCTACAGTACCAAAACATCCTTCAGTCACAAGGATGTTTGAAGGCATGAGATCCAGGTGCAAATTCAACCAAGATGCACTTAAGATTCAGCCAAACCTACTCCAAAGACTCAAACCCCCACATTAAAAGCCCTTTTGGCCATGTCATTCAATATCAGCTGAACTACAAAGGTGATTATATATTCGCATTAGGGAATGAAACTAACCTCTTTTGTTGCCTGCCTACAAGGGCTTGTGGATTTAGACTTTCCCTAGACAGTGTAAATTCTTGGCTGCCAAAGTCGTTTTTGACTTTGAACAGAAAGCCAGTCACAACTAAAGTGTCCAGATCCTCCACCAACAACTGTGCGTTCATTGAAGTTTGTGAAGAAAAAAACAAAGCATTACGCGCAGCAAAGCCCATAAGATTAGTCGTGTATTCATGAAGAAGGCAAACATCATCTAATTTCTGAACTTGGCTCGCTTTTAATTATTGTTTCAGTGATAAAACCATATTAGATATTTCGCTAATAGTCTCATAATAGTCTCATTGTTACACATATTACTCTTGTGGCCTGCAGTAAAAATATTCAATGTTATTTTTCACCACACGTTGTTGTGAAAAATACACTTTTGGTTTAATAACTTAAAACGGACCACACCTTCTCTCTCACACGCTCTGAATTACGTTCAGCTGTTAAGAAAAAAAACGGCAAACAATAACAGCAAAAAAAATTGATATGCTCCCATGATTCTCGTTAAAGAATAACTCTAAAATCCAATTAATGAAATGTGTCCCTCTACTCCTCAAACATGGAAGATGCTCAGAGACAGAGAGAGACAGAGAGAGAGAGAGACAGACAGAGAGAGAGAGAGAGAGAGAGGAAGAGAGAGAGAGAGAGAGAGAGAGAGAGAGAGGGAGAGAGAGAGAGAGGGGGAGAGAGAGAGAGGGGGAGAGAGAGCCTTTATAGCTTATAACACAGAGCCAGAGGTGTTGGCTGAGTGTTTCATATGAAAACTGAGAGGAACTTGAACTCATTTGGTTCCCTGAGCCAAAATCCTGACAGACGAAAGCGCCAGAAGATGGTGTCCGGACCTTTAGGCCCAATAATGCGAACATGTAGCGACCGCAGGAAAAACACTACATTCTCCTTACCCAATCACTCCTAAACCTAGACACAAGTACATCCGCTGGCTCGATTTGATAATGTAAAGAAAAGAGCATGTTAAAGCTCTACCAGACAACTTTGCATGTTGGTACTTGGATGGTTTAGAGCAGGGGTGCCCATTACGTCGATCGCGATCGACCGGTCGATCGCAAAGGTAGCGTGGGTAGATCGCATGGCATTGAAAAAAAAAATATATTTTTTATTAAAAGTTAGCCTATCATCCATCCTCACTATGGCATTTGCCACTTGATTGACGTACAGGTCAGCCAGTCTGAGATCTCATCTTTTCTAACACGCGGTTCACCACGCATGCGCGGTCAACCCCGCCAGCTGCAAATCACCGCGAGCTGATTAGCTAGTTAGCCTTCCAATTTATACAATTCTGCTAAAGAAAGGGTATAAAAATGAGTGGGGAAGCTGGACCAAGTAAGAACAAAGTAAGAACCAAGAGTGCGCAGACATGTCCGTGAGTGGTGTTGTTTAATTATGCATGTTCATGTTTTGTCACCATGGGTGAGAGTTATGTCCCGGAGGAGGGGGGGACCCCCGGTGTGTTGTGGTTAACGGATGGTAGTTTCCTGGTAATAAAAGTTGTACCTGGGGTCTTGCGGTGTATGTGGCACAGGACAACATAAAACGTACTCCCGTCTCTGACTCGTTGGTGTTCTCTATCCATTCGCTTCCCGTGGCGCTCGCCACAATATAAATAAATATATGTTTAGCATTTTTAATGTAGGTAGATCATTTTGACTTGGTCATTTTAAAAGTAGCTCCCAAGCTGAAAAAGTGTGGGCACCCCTGGTTTAGAGAATTGAAACTTCATTACCCAGAAATCTGGCATTGTCGGAGCATGGTCGTGTTTAGCTCGACAAGCTGTGATTCTACATTAGTTTTGGGTAGTAATGCAATAATTAGTAACATGTTACAACCGACTTTGATATTTTGGGGGTCGGCTCGTTTGCTGTCTGACCAGGAGTCACCATGGAAACAATGCAAATGGAAGTTGATTAGGATCCCTTTTCGTAGTAGACACGTGAATTCTCAGGTTCAACAGAAATACGCTTTAATCAAAGTCCACGTGCGGACGAGGTCACGGTAGATGGAAGGCCAACCACGAGGCCACTGTACTTGTCCTGTGAGAAACCAAATGTAAACATTGTTAACACGTGTTAAAACAGAAAATGTGTCATGTGTGGAAGTGGAGTTTTTTTTTTAAAGGCACTACATTTTTCACTGTTCTATATATATAAAAAAGGCCAAATAAGGCAAGTAAGTAAAACATCGTCTGGATGGGAAAAAAGAAGAGATGCTTTTGCATTTTATGCCTTTTTTTTTTTAATGAAAGCAATGAAAGGTAAAGATTTTAACTTTTAAAATTAGGTCAATCTATGGGAATTTCTTCTCTGTTGCAGCCTCTCATTTAGGTTCAGAATGTAGTCTTCTGCACTTTTAACCAATAACAGTCATTTCACCCTATTTTCATGACTCAGAGAATTGGAAGAGAAAGACATCTTGTTCTCTGGTAAGATAGTCTTTTTAAAAAAAATGTTTTACTTTCACCCTGCTATCCTAACCGCTGTAGCCTATCCCCATGCTGACTACATTTTGACTTTAACTGATCCTGATGTGCGGCGAGTTAATCTGAATCCCTCTCCGTACAAACTGCTCATAGAACAACATCTTGTATTGTCACGTAGCATCAGATCTCAGAGCGAGACCCACTTTGATGTGATCACTGCTTCAGTCATGGCTCTCTAATCCAGTTTCCTATTTGACCCTCATCCTCAGCTGCGCTTTGCATGTCATTTTCAATAAACAGTTCATGTCCAACCTCCATAGGTGGATATTTTCTTGGGTTGGAGGCTAATTGTAAGGTCAGTGAATATTATTTGTGAGTTGACACAGGCAACTGGTACAAGAGCTCAAAGGACGCAGTGGACAAATGATGGCGAGGGGTTCTCCACCGATGCGGTCAGAGCAGCCGGGTGCTCCTGGTTTCCAAAGAGGCCTGGAACGTGGCATTACGTCTCTGTTATCATGAGCGTTTTAAACACAGGCTCTGAAATCTCTCAGGGAGCAGCTGCTTATTATTACACCAGAGTTTGTCAGTGTGATCTTATCTCATTCTCATTTTTTTTTTTGTGGACTGCCCGGATAAAGGAAAACAAGAGCAAGACAAGCAAGAGGCTTGCACACTCATCCACTCGCTGGCTGAAACCTCACTTTCCGTTTTTTTGAAGGGGCTTCCAGAGGCATGTGACAGAGGGAGTCATGGGTGGAGAGAAGGGATGAATATACTTTTTACTCTGTGAGCTAGCAATATGCAGTTTGACGCTAGGAAAGGATAGTTTGACCGATAAGGAGCTTATTCAGTATAATACTGCAAAATTGAGTCTCGATATAATCAGTTTGTGAGCATTTGCATGTACAGTTTATATAATTCTTTTAAGGAAAACTTCTAAAAACAGCATTTAGAAAACCTTCTTCAGTGTTCCTGTTCAGCACCATGGGTGGGCTGTAGACATGGAAGTGAAAAGGCAAATGGTAAATAAGGTAAACTTTTTTGCCAGGCTTTACCTATTCATTCACAGAAAATTATGGAATACTCTACTTCATTGAAATAAAGAGGTACAAAATAAACTATGCAAATAAATCAGCATTTATTGCTGGTTTTAGAAACTTAAGTTAGTGTTGGAAATACGTAATCAAGTAATGATGACTTACTTATTAATTGTGAATACTAATTTAATGACCTTAAAATGACAATAGCAGATTTTTTAGGCCTCCTTGAGAAACTGTGCCTCACTTGATGCATTTAAAATTTACGGTTCACTGTTCTGGGGGGGATTTCCCTACTCTGCAGAGAAAATAACTCCATAATTAGAGCCAACAACAATGTTAACTATACTTTCCGCACATAACTGGAAGCCCATTTACAGCTACACTTCAGCTGGACTCCAAAGAGGCCCGATACATGGGAGCCACAATGTTAACAACCATTACTGAGATGTAGCTGGTTTGTTAGCAATGCCTTTTGTGTTGTATAATACCTTCCTAGATGTCCATAAATTATGTTCTTGGGTCTCTGCTTTGCAATAACTCCTTTCAGCGGCTAATAGATAGGTTGATATGAGCCATAAACCATATGCAGTAACTCCAGTGTTATCCACAGAGGCTCTTATCAGCAGCCCAGAAGAGGGCCCACACCAGTGTCTGTGGGTGTCAACCCAACGCTCAGCAGGAAAAATTTGTAGCAACGGTCACACAGTGCGCTGCTTTATGTACAGCCAAATATGTCTGAATGCAGTGCAGTCATGCTCTCGCCTGAATCACATCTCATAATACCTCGATTTTAACATACATTCCCAAGCCAAAGCATGTTCTGTCATTTTGTATCACATGCAAGTTTTCTGGCGGAAAGAATTATGAGCTACTATCGGAGCTGTCTTTTAGAAAAGAGAAAGTGTTGAGAGGGTCAGCATGGAAGCAAGGCTGCATTCAAAACCTCCTCCCTCAGGGCATATTATAGACCCCCCACTGCCACACACACATACACACTATAACCACCAACACAGTTGCCTTATCCTACTGCAGCGGGCTTTAAAACACGCAGAAACCCCAGCTGTGTTCGCTGCCAACCAACAACCAGACTCCTCTGCCAGAGGTAATTGTTTTGGATTGCCAATTGTGATTTATTTTTACTGCATTTCTCCCACTGAGGAAATCTCTTACCTAATCCCATTGTTGTATTTCTCGCTGCTTTGTCACATCAAATTACGTCTGGAAGTAGAAGGTGATTGGATGTGCCTTTTCCAAGATCATTTTAGTTTTAACGTTCACCATGGGAATTTGTTGGGTTGGAGGTGGATAAGAGCCATGCATCATGGGCCTCAGCCAATTTGGTACCAAGGCTATATAAAAGAACTAATATGGGTTTTTGCAACCTTTAGCTGGCAGCGCTGGCAGCCTCTCCGTGTCTCTCACTCAAGTTCTCTCTTTCTCACTCTAATTCTGAGCTTGTGGATATTTCCATTGCATAGTCTAACCAACAAAAAGACCAGTTGCTTTTGGCCTTTGAGCTTTACCAAGGGACATTTAATCATCACAGCTTTACTAACTGCTCTTTCAGATTTGCCAGACAATACAATGGACCCACCAAACGCTGCCCCGCTCCAAGGACATTACAGCCAGGCGTAGAGTTGAATCGGGTTATTTCTCACAGCTTCATTGTGTGTACTTTATTGTAAGTGGAAGGGCTGTCTGTGCTTGACCACTGTCTGAAGCTCGAGCTGTCTGTGTGTATGCTGAGCAGATACAGGAGCAGACAGTGGTATATCACAGACTGTATTCCTTGGAGTGAAGAAGCTAGGAGGCCCTCTGACACATCTGTCATCGCTGTTCTCTCTCTGGGAGATACTGATTGACAGGAACACCAACTCTGCTTCACCTAGTTCTACGCTGACACGCTGAGCAGCACCCAGGTGGAAAAAATCCCCCCGGCTCAGATAGAGTTGGGAAGAACATGGCAGCTCTGGCCTTTGCCATGAGCTCCTGCCATCCACAGCTCCACACGACATGGCTGGGTGGCAGCGAGCAAGCCAAAGCTTCCATGTCAGCCAAACCCGGGGCCTAAAGAGTAGGTCAGAGCTGTTCGATTCAGCTTGGAGGCAAAGGATGGAAAAATAGGGCTTGTTTTCCCCCGCACACTGCCAGGCCTTTTACGACACAGACACTCCTACTTCGCAACGTCGGTTCTGTTTAGCTTTGAGGAGGATACTGAGACTCTGATGAGTAGTCTCACAACCCACCTAGAGCTCAGATAACGTGAAAAACCCCGTCTGGAACACGAGAGATCATCCATCTTATTTAGCGCCCTTTTCTTACATGGTGAAAACTCATGTAAATAAATGGAGTGATTACACATGGGGCTGTCAGCCTGCAGGGGAACAGCAGTCGACTGAAGCTGACTCAAGGCTTTGAGTGTCCGTGATAAAATCGGCGGGTTCCCTACCCAGACCACAGCTAAGGGACTGCCAAGCATGCGCCATTAGATCACGAGTGACATCATCGCTCAACTTCAAATGCACTTGACATGCAAACCGCATAAAATTCAGCAACACAGGGGAGCTGGTCAACAACTCTTCAGATCGCGCACCGTCAGCCACTTCAGCTTTTAAAATTCCTCAGAGCTGAAACACAAGGCTTTTCTCCCTGTCTTCATAATATAGCTCACAGGCCAGAACCAGGCCGGGAGATAATGATGATAATACGTTTAAGTCCCAGGAACAACATGCCTTCAATGGGATCTGATGACCTCATTATTTCTCATTAGTCTCCCTGAGGCACCTATATGAAGATTTTAAAGGTGGTCCAGAGGTTAATCCTGCAGGGAGAGTGAACCCGCTCCCCTGTATCAGTTTCGGGAGCTGCTGGCCGAGCTGCCTAACTGCCCATTGATCAGTGTGGGAGCTTCTCCAGTGTCACAGATAGCCCACGCTGTCCCAGATAGCCTTTGTACCAGATAACTGGACAGAGGGATAAATGTCTGTCATAGCGATCCCTTCCTACCCGTCTCGCTCTCTGATGACCTCTGACCCTCCAGCTTTGCCTCCCTGCATTCTAACTCCTATGGAGCCGCATTGATGTGTCATCCACCTCATCAATCTCACAGAGTGACATAATTACTTATGTCCTATTTCAAAAATTTCCGGCTATTTGTGCTTTACTGCATCTGAAACCGACAGTGATGTTTTAATCAAAAAACTTGTCAAGTGCTACTGCTGCTGCAAGGATACAGTATTCCACACATCTGTGTTGCTCCTATTTACTGTCAATAACTGAGGATTGCACAACAACCCCAGTGCTTGAGAGTACTGCCAGATGTTCTTGTTCCCCCCTGTTACTCTCTTATTTTTTTGTTTGGGAGCTAAAAGTCTTTCAGGTGATGACAGGCCTGGGAAGTGTGAAGGGTAAAAGACAGCTCTGTGCTTTCCAATTAGCTCTGTGATTTATTAGCCTGTTCTTTGTATTGGGTTTTCCTTGTATCAAGCCTGACTGAATCAGCTTCACCCAGAGCGAAGTGGATGAGAGGCAAAGACCTAAAATAAAAAAGACAGCACCACGCAAGACCTCTCTTCGACGCACACATTCCTACGCAAAATCCCCACAGCACTGTGTAACTCCGGAGATCCAAGACATATGTTGAAATATAACATAAAACGGGACAAAAAAAAAACCTAGATAAGATAATATCAATGAATTAAATTAATAATGTGATGTGAGAACACAGGAAATTACCAAAGAGATCAGTGATTTATGGTCATTGTGTCTACTTTTTTCAGAATGTGGAGTACAACTTCATTGCAAAGTGGGTTTATCTGCAGCCATATCTGATTGGTATGTGTGTGTTTGTGCATATGTGTGTGTATCCATGGTTTGTTTAGACTGGTCGGGAAAGCGTGAGACCAGAGTGAGTGGGCAGAGGCCATACTTTAGGGTTCAAAGTAAAGCGGGGAGGGACCCCCTCGTTTTGGAGGAATGTCGAGGAGGAGGCCTGATGGTTAGCTGGAGATGGTGTAATTAAGGGGTGTGATTGTGAGAACCTTCCCTTCCCTGGGCCCTGCAAGGGTCACAGATAAAAGAGCAGCCCTCAACCTCCGTCTCCACTCTCACATGTGGAAAATCACAGCAACGCAGGTTTACGCGGCGAGAAATGCGCACGTGCTAATGCATGGTTGCGTCCCCGTACAAGAAACAATTAGACGAGCAGATGACACCCTACCTGTAAGCTGTGGGCGACGGTGGCTGCAGGTTACAGATTGTGGTTCCCCCGACATTGGGAGCCCATTGGGCCACATAGAGCCTGTGAAGAACGTCATAAATTAGCCAGCCCTGGGAGGCTCCTTCTAATCATGTGGGCCTGCGCATCGCCCCGTTGGTGTGGTTGTTGTAATTTGGCCCTGCCTGACGTGCTATTTGCAGAGTAAGAGCTTGATGACACATTGCCCAGCCTTTCTTTGCAAGCGCGCCGCTGCGTGTCACACGCAGCAGGCAGGGTGTGGCGTGGGAGGATAATTGTGCTGTTGTGTTTGCTGACTAAATACATCAGCATTTGTTTGGCATGGTGGCGCAAAATGTTTTTTCCCCCCTCCCCAACGCCTCCGTCTTTCTAACCCACCTTTAACCTCTCATATCATAGTCAGAACTTAAAGGATCCACACAGCTGGCCAGCAAAAAAAATAAAAAAATGTGACTTCCCAATAATCCTCAATTATGGACACAAACATGGATAGGTGCAGTGTGGAGTGATAAAATAGCATATTAAGGACACCTAATGGGATGTATTCTTCCTGTTGCAGCACATAGTTAGTTGAAAACATGTGAGCTTGTGTGTTTGTATCCAGACTGTTGGATGTTGGTGCAATATGTTGAAAGAGGCCAGCATGACATAATGCCAAACTGTCTGCTGTTGTGTTTTCACACTGCCGATTTGCTCACTCTGAACAAGAACAGGAAGATGAAAAATAAAATATCTGTCAAGCGAAACACGTTTTCTGAAATACTCTTGAGCCCTGGATAGAAATGATTCACAGGGCATTGACAACTTTTTTTTTTTTTTTTGCGGGAGAGACAGCCTAATCCTTTCAAGAACCCCTTTCCCCAAACCCCTTAGCTTTCGATCAACTCCAGATGAGAGGGTTGCTCAGACGCTGATGACTCTTCTCTTTCTCTCCTTCTTCCTCCAGGGTGCAGGATAGAGAACTGCGAGTCCTGCTTCAGCAAAGACTTCTGCACCAAGTGCAAGTCAGGCTTTTACCTACACAAAGGGCGCTGCTTTGAGAAGTGCCCCGAGGGCTTTGCCCCACTGGAGGAAACCATGGAGTGTGGAGGTACGTGAAACAACACAAATAGCCTATGTACAAAAAATTAAATAAACAATCAAGTGTCAAGAGATTAAACAACCTTGTCTTTTTGAGAAAAGTCTAGCTGCAGAGCTCCAGGCTTGGGCCCACCTCCTCCGTTGGACCCTTTCGGCCCAAGCTGGTAGAAGGAAGTAAAGTCTGAAATTCTGAACGCCACAGACGATCATCAGGATATCTTAGCATGCGTTCATTAGTTTGAATAAGCCACACGTCCCTCACCAATAACCCCGAGTTAAACAATACAATTAATATTTTTATATAACCGTAACTTATAAAGTTAGGTAACGCTAAGCAGCAAATAACTTGTACTAACCTTATGGGTTTGCTAATGTTTGCTAGCTATGCTAATGTCGTTGTGCTAACATTAAGGTTAGTTTGCTAATGACATTAGCGTAGCTATTTAACATTAGCAAACTCATAGGGTTAGTACAAATTATAACAGTTATATCTAAAAACTATTAAGGTTGTATTGTTTACCTTGGTGTTATTGGTGGAGGTTGCGTGGCATGGACGTAATACAATGTATTAAATATATGCACAGTAGACTACTTTATTTATTAACGATAAAATAATATACTGTGGCGTGTAAAATAGTTTATTGATAAAGAAGCACGATAAACACACATGATTTTCCACCATTGGTCCTGGGTATGGAGATGAGAGCCAATGATGGAGGTGGGCCCGAACATGTAGGATATGCAGCGGGACACTATAGTATCTTTTATACTTTCCTTACCTGTACACAGTACTCTATAACTTTTCACTTGGCTTGTTTATTTTGGACCGAAAAACAAGCAGTTGAACTGGGACCACACACTAAGAGGTTACACATACCAGTAAAGATACTTCGCCCTGTGTTAAACCTTAACCTGGGGTCTTTGCGTTGCCTTTAAATTGCACTCTGCTGTGGTTTCACTGCACATCACTGCTCCTGTGTGTCTCTGCAGAGGGCTGCGAGGTGGGCCAGTGGAGCGAATGGGGAGCCTGCACCAGGAGAAACAAAACCTGTGGCTATAAGTGGGGTCTGGAGACCCGGACGCGGCACATTGTAAAGAAACCACCCAAGGACACAATACCATGTCCCACCATCGCTGAGTCCAGGATGTGCAAAATGGCCATGAGGCACTGCAGGAGAGGTAAGGATGTTATGCAGCCATATGTTAATGCGTGTGAGAGACATATTCTGTCAGTCGCTCCCAACTCCATCCATGTTCACTTTAAAGTTTACACTACTCCGGTGAATATTAAAGAAAACAGCCCACTTATCCCATAGGGGAAACAATTCTCTCAGAGTTCCACCTGTTTCATGTAACCCTTGTACCTTCCACTCAGCTTTGTTTTTTCAACGTCTGAGTTTTTGAGGTGCACAGTGCCGTTTCCGTGCATGAAATATCAGTATTTTTCCATGGCGGCCTTGTTCGAGCCAGCTCTTTTTCTGAGGTATATTTTTCCCTCCTTCCATCTCCCTTCCTCTCCTCCGTGGAATTCTTCAAAGTACGAACTGCAGGTTTCCTCAATGGCCGTCTCTGTTTCCTCCCGCCAGCTCGAGAGATATTTGCGGTGCACACAGCATGTACGTATGTCAGGCCATTAAATGAGAAGTCAATTCTGGAATTTCTCTCTGTGTGAATACAGCTAAGGGAAATATTTTTTTTTCAAAAAGTAAACCATCTCTCTCAGACGGTCCAAACACACCATTTGGGGTGATGGCCTCAGTTAGCAGTGCTTTTAAAATAAATGTCTTTTCCCCTAATGTACTTTCTCGTCTCTCATAAACTTTGGATTAGGATAGGCCAAGTGTAAATATTTAATTCACCAAATAAGGAAGCAATTACAGTGGCAGCTATCATTCAGGCTGTCAAAAAAAAGGAAAAACATTGTTGAACAGAAAGAGGGAAATATTCTAACCTCGAAGATTTTTCTCCATTTTTGGCCTTGAGTGTTGGACGGGAGGATCATTTAGTGAAGTGGTGAAAGAGTA
Source organism: Bovichtus diacanthus (assembly GCA_943590825.1). Classification (NCBI taxonomy): domain Eukaryota; kingdom Metazoa; phylum Chordata; class Actinopteri; order Perciformes; family Bovichtidae; genus Bovichtus; species Bovichtus diacanthus. The sequence continues at coordinate 4,175,628 of CALSBV010012177.1, forward strand.
AATAAACTTGAAATAAACCCTGATAGTTTCTCATATTTCAGGACTAGTAAGGCAGTCGCTGCTCTCTGGGTTGGAAACTGTGATCCCATGGCACATTTAGTAGCCTGTTTGTCAGGGAAATTCTTCCCAACCCCCATGCACCTCTTCGTGACTTTGCCGTGGCTGCTTGACCTTTTCCAACAAACTTTATGACCTTCTTTAATTAAAATTTGGCATTGTTGCGCATGGTTACTGCTGGTAATTATCTCAAGCATGAAGTCAGTGATGGGAAGTTGTTGTGAAGTCTAAACTGAGTGAATAGCAGAACCATTCTTCTTCAGTCTTTTATAAACCGACAGCAGACTCCCCTTGTCCATGTTACTTAAAGCTACTGTTCATTGCAAACCTCTCAGTAGAGTTCCTTACCCAATGGCTGTGTGGGGAAAAGCTGCGTGTAAACGTGTCACTGTGTGTGCATCTTAGGGCTCTCGGAGCTCGTGAAGTGCTGCGGTGGCCCATTTAATAAAGGTAAATTTCAGACTTAGGCATGTGTTGTTAATTCCCCACCGCTCGACCGCTAGTGAAAAGTCCCCACTTGGCAAAAGCCAGTGAAATGCAACACTCTTCAGTTCAAATAAATACAATGTAAAAACGTAAGCTGCTGAAGTCGAACGGGGGGAGATCCAGTGCTGTGTCGCATGAGAGCTCCACCGACTGACATTGGAAAATAATCACTTTCCCGTGAGTGATAATAAAGCATAGTCCAATTGGAGGGGTGACCACTCTCTGCAACCCTGTCTCCTCCAAAATGACATTCCCATATAACTAAACTGCATTCTCAATTACGTTTCATAGAAAATCTATTATTACGGTCCCAGTTTTGAACACGTGGTTACCATTGTAGATTGAAACAAAAATAAAATCAAAAATGCGACAAAACTACTTAGTTAGTCTTAGCAAAACATCATGGTTTGGCTTTAAAAAAAAATTTGTTACATTATTTAAATTAAGGAATTAAATGAAAATAAGTAGATTTTTGGTTTCACACAGGACAGGAACGGCCGACTCCTGGGTGAAGGTCCTGTGTTTGTTTGTTCCACCCATCCACCCCAACTTGCTCCTTCCACAGACCTCCTAATTATGATTAGAAACATATTTGTGATACGTCACCACAAACGTAATCAGGGAGAAAAATGTTTCTCAAAAAAACACAATTGACAATGCAGTTTTGTTGTATGGGAACCTAATATTTAGGGGACCAGACTGCCCTTAAATTGTCACCAATTTAAATTAATTCAAACAAATGCCAAGGACTTCGCGAGCTAGGTCCCAAGTACTACTAAATAACAGGATTTGCAATGAGGTATGGTAAATTGAATTTCACCTAATCTAATTATCTAATCTCTAGAAAACTGTAACCTCATCGTATGGATTTTGTAATCAGAAGGAAATATAAACATAAAATGCGCTCATAATGATCACTCGGAACTTAAGACTGAAAATCTGAAAATGAACATTTTTATCAGCTCTTCTCACAGGACACCAGACACTAATGTTTAGGATAAGCATAGGATTATATAACTGCAGACTGTAATGATGCTGTGGATTAAATGGAGACAGGAAATAAGAGGATGCAGCATGTAGGTATACACTATTTATGGCAATGCTTATCTGATCACCCGGGCTTGCATTCCTACATTTCTACGTATTTAAATTACACTGGACGTCATTGACAGATCCCTGCGTCCCAGCTTAGCCGAAATGCACAGAGACAACACGAGTGATCTTCTTCTTTTCCCTCTGTGTCGGCAAAGATCTAATCCCTCTGTAAAACATACACAGAGAAAGTAAAACCCAGATAATGTCAAGAGACGAGGCACTCACAGCAAACATGACGATTTCTGTAAACCATGTCTGATGTGTTCCATACAAAGTTGCTGATCAGTGTAAACATCGTATATCATTCGCACTGCTGGGATTCATTTGCTGTTCTCAGTCGGTGTTTGGCCAGAACAGCATTGTTCTGATAACACACTCTGTCCCCAAAATGGAGGGGGAAAAGATTGTGTGGAGCGCACAGACAGACAAAACATGTGATATTACGGTGTCACAAGCGCTGTTTCCATCTTACTGTCAAGCTAATTTTAAGCAGATTTTTCAAGTTTGGCAAAAATTGTATTTGGTACGTTTCCACCAGCTGCAGTTGCACGTAGCATCGAAAAGCCATATTGAATAGTTTGACCGGCTTGTTTATTTTTGGCAGTGAGATTAAACAACCGCAGCGTTATTTATTCGGAAAAAGTGTTCCCGTTGCTATTGATCACATTATGTCAGAAAACATCAAGCGATTAGGAAACCGTCCGTGTATTGTTGAGGAAAATCTTTGTCAAATTCAACTCAAATTTGGTTTTAATATGATACTTCAATTGATAATGTGCAGCACAATGGGCCTCATGCATCAACATTGGCTTACATTTCTCTCATATTTCTCTTCTATATTATATATAGAAAAGTTAACTTCAGATGCAAAAATGTTCTTAAACATCCAAATCTGCTCTTACCCAGCTGTTCTGGATGATGAATCCCACTTGATCATAAATTGGAAGCGTGTGGCAGATTGTTTAACATTAGCATAGGTAACGCCCCTAAACACTATATAAGTGCATGTGTTGTGCCGTGTGCAAATACTCTAGCACATGCCCAAGAATTGGTGTAAAAATAAGATGTAAGAAGAAGAAGAAGAACTTCAGCAGTAGTTAAATCGTGGTACTGTAAATAAACTTTAAGATAGTAAACATGATTTTCCAAAGCGTCAGTACTGGAGTTACAGAACAATCAGAAAGCACGATGTAAGCCATTCAGAAACTGAACACTTGCAATTTCATCCTTCATGAGTCTTTATATAGTTTTTAGTACGGCTCAATTAACTAATAGCATTTCTCTAGTCCACAAATGTAATAATCCAATCATTATAATTAATCTAAATCTTATTTGAAATTTGATTATATCATATTCATGCTTTCAAAATCGAGAAAAAGTTTTTTCCTTATCTTGGTAAGAGTGCTCTTGAACACTCTCTCTTACCTTAGAAAAGAACGAAAAACAGTGAATCCCAGAAATCAATGGGTACTAACAAAATAGAAACAAATAGTGGGTACGAACAAAAATAAGAGGAAATTTGTTCTTATATTCCTTCCTGCATGAGGCCACTCTAGAGGAATAAGGAAGTCTTGTCTCCTGGCTGCTTGGCTGCCGTGTTTGCCAGGTGTTTGCATTGTACCCTTGAGACGGTAAAACGCGCTTCTCTCCTCCGGATCCCCAGAGTAGTGCTCTGAACAGGCTATAAACAATAAAGAACTTTATTAATAGCTGCTCTGGTGATATCAACATTGACGGGCTGGGTTCCCCCCCTCTCTGTCTTGTGAGCTGATGGAGGGAAGAAGAGGAAAGGTGAGGGGAGTGATACCACTGCAGCGCTTGGCTGTTCCACCTTGATGCCATTAAGGAATTCCCTACAGAGATTTCCCAGCAACCCCTTCACCAGATTCACCGGTTTACAAACAAACGTGTGTCACAAGTTCGATTCCATTTATTTCTCTATTGCCCACCCACTCTACTATAATCTTTGAACAACAGCTGCTTCTGCCATAGTGACATTAGATCTTGTGTAAACAATTTAAAATGTGAAAGCTCTCCAAACTCCCACGCTTGTAATCCCTGATTTGGGATTTAAGAGGGACTAAAGTCCAAGACAAACGCACCATTGCAACCCAGGCTAATTTCCGACAGTTTTACAAATCGGATTTCAGATTCTCAGACGGCACAAAAGTCTTTATGTTAGCAGGCCGGAGTGACATTTGTGCAGCTCTGCTTGCTTGATTTCTAGGTGAAAGCAGATTAATTTGAGGGGCATTTGTAGTGCAAGGAGGCGGCCAAGCCCAAAGTTAACCCAAACAAGAACAGAAGTTTTACGATATGAAGTTATGGAATAGTAAAACATTTATAGCTTAGCAAATTTTGGAAATGATAACAGAAACATATTTAAGACCTGGTTTTCCAGAACAATGCGGTTCAATTTACACTCTAAAGGCTTCTACGAGGCCATGAAGACTCACAGTAACCCTGCCAACCTCATGGAAAGAAAAAGGAAAGGAAAGCAGAAAGAGGAAGCATAAGAAAGAAAGAGCATATAATGATATCTTTGGCCATTGAATTGTGTACCTGTACTTGGAGAGCTACAGGCCTTTGTGGGAGTATCGATCTCCCGTGTATGTAACCAGAGAAACCATTTGTGATGTAGGGCTCAATCGAGGCCAAGCCCTCCATTCCATCAGTCATCTGAGTGATCGGATCCAGCCACCACTAATACTGTCTGTCATAAGTTCTATGTGCAGCTTGTGTTTGTACTGTAACTGTTATAACTGGCCATGATGCCCAGTCTATTCCCCACTGCCATCAATTTGAAACCTTGGACAAACAAGTTACACGTTCTGTGGCTGGGGTGTAGAAGAGGATAAGACTCAGTTTACCACCTCATCACTCCTCCGCAGTGGGACATCTGAAGGCCCTGCGCTGTCTTTGTCTGTATTTAAGGTCATGGACATGACAGAAAGGCGGGCAGTTGTTTAATTTACCCCACAAGCACCTACAGTCTGGTGCAGGGGACCAAAGTGAACCCAGATCCGCCCCAGATCGACCAGGAGGTATTTGGTTGACTGGTGGGATTTAAGCCAGGTTCTGTCTGAAGCCAGTGTGGTTCTGTGGTGAATCCGCAGAGCTGTGGACCTCCTGGTCCTCACCGTCTGCGAACCATCTGCTCCAAAGTTTCTGCTCCTGTAAAACGATGCACAGAGTAACGGTGATTGCCTCAAATCCGCTTTGGAGGAAGCTCAACCGCCTTGTCTGTAGTGCACACTGCTCGTGACACCAAACAATTCCGGTTTCTGGCAGCCTTTCCGTACGAGCAAGCAGTTAACGCGTGTGCACGCGTACTAGCATGTGACACACAATTTGGCTGTTTATACTCGCCCAGCCAAGAGGTTTAAGCTCTGGCGAAAGATGCCATTCACTTCTGAGCATTTTAGTTACGCAGTCAGTGTGATCACATCTGAGTCTGGCCTGTGTTTGGCTTGGAAACTCCACATGCAAACACATTTCTGGATGTGTTTTTGTCAGATGAAAACTTCGACCACGAGGCCAGCTTTTTGTTCTGAAACAGATGCATGCTTTCAACTTAAGGCTATTAGATGGAGCATGTTCTTCTCGTCCCAGCAAAAGAGCTGACAGTGGAGTTTGTCGTAGCCAAACAACAATCGTGCCTCGCTCGAGCCACCACTCTGAATGTAAAGCACTTGAGAACAGAGGTTTGCACTTCTGTTCATTCATTTGCTTATCTCATTATTCCAATCAATGTTCCCCGGGTGTGCTCTACGGGAAGTCAGGACTGTTGGGAGAGCTGGTGCACAGATGACAAGTCCAGCTCTCATTTCTGCCACAGTGGGATGACGGGTGATGATTAACAGCAATCTCTGGCCGGGGTATATCACGGACAATCCGGATCAGTTCTTCCCGCCAGCGGGAGCTGAGTGAGGAGTGTTTTCCCAGGGCAGAAGGAGAGCACTAATTGGCAGCCGACCTGTCATAGTGATTATGTGTGCCTTGCACTGCAGCCTGTTGTGACTGGGGGAGCCACAGCTTAATCTTCATTTAATAAGGCTGCTCCATAGGGGCTGACACAGTAGCTGGTGAGAAGGCCTCAGAAGTAGCCTGCCTCCTTTGGACAGCATGTATGGCCTGGCTCCAGACACAGGGTCTGGGTTTGCGTCTAACTGGGGCACACCTGCCTCCAACCCCCCAGCTTGCATCAGTCATTAATTTAATTAAATGCTGCAGAAATTTGTTTTTTGAAGATGAAAAAAAAAAAAACTGCAAACAGAAACATAATGATGATTTCCTCATGCTGTACACAAGACTGTGAAACTGTAAAGCTGAGAGTGTTTTGGAAGCTTTGCACTGTGTTACAGTGAATAGGGTGAAGAGGAAAGACACATCAACCTGTCATTGACTTGGCCAGGTCTCCAGCATTACCATGCCAATGGCGGTTATGGTCACCGCTGTGGTCCCAGTCACAAATTCAGTTTCAGCTATAAAATATTTGCAAATCTGCCATAGATAATTCTTTTTTTCCCGCTGTCTCCACGCTTATGTTTCATATCTCCTCCTAACCAGATGAAAATTGATTATCTATCCGCTCATGTCTGGACAGGCAATCAACACTTGCTTTATGCTGATGTTCTCAAACCAAACTTTTGGGGTTTATTTTTCTGCCTCTCGTGCAGTTTAGTGGTGTTAAATCTTCTGTCGGAAGAGAAAGTCATTACCAGTAGTCTCTGAGACTTCTCTGCCCTGGGTACATTCCTTATTGAGGTGGGTGGAGGGGGGGGGGGGGGGCGGGATCCTGGAAGCCGGGGGATAGAAGGAGGAGGAGGGGGTGTCTCTGATTAACTTCCCACTAAGTGCCCCTGCTCTCTGACCAAAATAAATATGGCTGCTGTCATTTTGTCAGCAACTGTCTTCAGAGAGCAATATTTGAAACACCCCATGATCCTGCTGGCTTTTATATGGAGAATCCATCGTCATACCACAGGCATGAGCCATAAACATATGGAGGCCTTTCAAAGACCAGGGGGTGGAGGGATGGAAGGAGGGAGGTGGAAGAGGAGGGGTCAGCAGCGCTCACTGGGGCTCCATACTCCACATTATTGTCATCTGGTCTTTTCCAAGCAGGAAGAAAGAGGAGGGGTGCGAGTGAAGAGTTTTTATTTTTTCACACTCTTTGGCCCAGTTGAGTTGTGGTTTTGCTGAACTGCCTTTTGTAGACATATGTACACACATAAGACAGGGCACTCCTCTTATTTGTTTGACTCGCTTTATTGTAAAGCATGCATTGGTGGTAATGCTATTCCAACTAGAAGAGCACTCAGAGGGCGCAGACCTCTGCCAAGGCCATGCCCTGTCTCGCAATGTTAACAAAAGTGGAAAAATAATGTATGTATCCGCTCCAAATAATGGGTTCTTCCTTGACCCATGCTACACCCGTCCACCATGTTTTTTGGAAACCGGGCCAGTAGTTGTTCCATAATCCTGCTGACAGACAGACAAACAAATCAACAACACCCAAACGGAAATATAACCTCCTTGGCAGATGTAATAAATCCAGCCTAGCGGATGTAGATATATTTCTACCACACACTTTGATGTTGAGTAGATGTCCATTTGACAGCCAAAACATCCAGAAGTCGATCTTATATACTCAGCCATGACTACGAGCTGCATACTTTTATGAAATCATGACCTGAATGCATCATTTGTAAGCTTAAAAACCTGCTTGTTCAGCGCGACTTGCGAGGCTTCCGTTGTCACCGTTCTGGCAGAGGAAATGAGGCATATGTGCCGACATCAACAGCCCCATCAAAAACAGACGTACACAAACAAACAAAGTGGCAGCAAACTGGAGGGGGGAAAGAAGAAAAGAGAAAGAGGAGGAGGAGGAGGAGGAGAAGGGGGAGCTACTGTACAGAAGTGGAATGTTTTCATGTTTTCATGCCCCACAAACGGGAGCTATTTCCCCCCGCTGAGCAGTATATGGGCTGATATTGCCCATGACACGGTCGGGGCCGCAAAACGTTCCCTTGACGGGCAGTTTGTGCTGTTACACCCTGTGATTTTTTACAGCAGACGAGACACGGTCTGTGTCTTTACAGGGATGGATGGCAACCGCTTGTGATGAGAACTTTGATGTAGGGTTGGACTCATATATGGATCTCTTTTTTGGTTATAAAATATCTATCCAGAGACGTCTACTTGTGATATGACAGATGTTAGCCCCTGACCACAGTCGGTGATTATTTCCTCGTTTTATATCAGAAGGCTGACCAGAGAAATTGATACAGTGATGTGTTAACGGATTTTACAGAGTAGCTTCAGGGGTGGCAATCTGTAAAACCTGGAATGAAACCTGCTTTAAAAAAATGGATTGGTATGGATTTGGAGTGTGCTATGGCGATCCAAATGTAGTTTTAGAAGCTCTAGCACTCTGACAGGCGTAAAATACTGGGAAAAATGTTGTGCTTCATTGCAAGTGTTTGGAATGGGGAGATTTAACGATATCAAATACACAAACTATAATCTGTTTTCTGCTTCAGTCCAGTCAAAACATCGAGTGCCTATATCAGTCTGACCCCATATTTTGTCCTTTAGATTTACGACCCTGCACCTCCTCTCTCTGTCTGCCAGACCTCCAGTCCGACACTGCTGCCAGCTCTCCTGTGGGCCGCAAGCACTTTCATCTCCACATCTCCGCCACACCAGGCATATGAGGATGCACACACACTTACAGACACACACGTTTACGCAGCCAGAGTGCGAGAAAACACGTAATAGACACCGGCAAACAGTAAAACAGACCTCACAGGCAGAACAAGTCGCCACATTATCTACTCTTTTCCTCGTCCCTGTTTCCATTCTCTTTTCCTGTCTCACACTCGGAATGACACTCTCTCCCTCATGTATCATATATCCCAGTGCTGAGGAACAATGCGCATGCCGCAGAGGAGGATGCGTTCGCGGCAGCGCTTCTTGCACTAGCCGTCCTCCCTCTCCAGTGGTCTGGCTGGAGGAGTAAAGAAGGAAGGCGAGGAGCCTGAAAACATCTGGTGCACAGTTGCACTGGCTCAGCCACCAGAAGCCCCTCTCCTCTCCTCTTCATACCACCCTCCTTCCCTCTCTTTCTCCATCTCTGGTGGGCGTCTTTATAGAGACATCACAGCTTTTAATTACAGCTGGTGATTCAGAGAGAGGCTGTGGCTTCTGACCCACTCATGTCCATGAGCGTGGACAGACATGCAGACACAACAAAGCAGCAAGTATAGACCTGCCGGCCATTTGGTCTGAGTGTGTGTGTGTGTGTGTGTGTGAATTAACAGTGACAAATACAGGGGGGATGCAGACTAAAAGCAGAGCCATTATAGTGGTAAGTAGAGGCCAGGGCCAATTTACCCGGGTTGTAGAGCACTACACTCCCATCAACAGAAGAAACGCCAAAGACAAAGGTGATGTCACAGGTTAGCAATTTCAGTTTAACAGAGAAAATACTAGCACAACTCAGGGACCTTAAAGGAATAATTCACCCACAAAATGATCATTTAGTCACCCTGTGTTACCGTGAAAAGTCTTGGTGAGTTAAGTTAAAACAACAGCAAAATTATATCAAAACATCCGTTTAAGAACTCAGAGAGCATACAGTGGGTTGATCAGAAATGTTTTGCTAAAACAACTGTCTTCTACTGTTAAAGTGGTGCCTTGTTTATTTATATATAATACAATATGTTAACACAAATACCGTTATGCACTATAAATAAAATATATAAAATAACTACAATTGCATCTGAGTCTTAAAATTGTCTAGGGTAGGTGACCCATTTGGGACACACATTTAGCGAATACTTTCCTCATGTTTGTATTTTGAGTGATCTGCTATGCGAGAGAGAGAGAGAATGTAACATGATGGCTGTCTGAGACATGATTGAGTGGTCGGTGTCATGAAACTCAACCCTTTCCCAGGTACCATATCAAATCCCTTCAAACGTAAATGCTACTTCCCGCTGGGTGGCAAGGTTCAGGACCGTGATCCCGAACAGGCCTTGAGACATTTTTTTCGGATTAAGTGGGAGCTTAAGCATCCCTTTGATTTGATTCTTTTCTCCTTACCCTGCTGCATCTCTGACAGATGCTGCTGCTGCCTTCTGGAGTACACAAACCTCCCCTCTGCGAGGTGAGACCCTGAAATGACCGTTGAAATTGCACTGTAATCATACACAGCTAAAAACAACAAGAAAATGTCTGCCATATGCCTCAAAGCCCTCTGTTTGTGTTCTAGTAAGTTGAAGGGGGATTATTGACAAGAGTGGGAGAGCGGTGCCTGGATAGAGGAGCCGAGCGGCGGGTGACTCTTATTGGCCGCGTCTGTGATCAGATCTGTCAGAGCCACTCAGCTGTCTGTCTGCCTGGTGTTTGACAAGTGTTTGATGCAGCACAGGCCTTAGAGAGGATCAAGCCCTTCCTGAATTGGCTTTACCTCTCTGCCCTGTGCAACAGGAGCTCTGCGAACACATCAAACACACCCCCCACCCCCCCTTTTCTTCCGCTGTGAACTAATAAACTATTTTTATCAAAAAATCCGCGCAGTCTGTTAGATCATCAGAGGAGACGGAACAACAGCGCCTTTCGAGAGTTAGTCGAACAATCAAAGAAAACAAAACGCGCCGGCCAGACTTGATTCCCTCATCTCTGGTCATTGCATGGGGATTGGGGCATGATCCTGATGGCCCCTGTCTCTGTTTTAGTGTCTAAGCCCATCTGATTTAGCTTGGCTCCTCGCTTGTTAGGGTCTGGTCCTGTTTTGGGACAGTTGTGCTCCATGTCCAAACATGTGAGGGATTTCCTCCATGGGTTTCCCAGTAGAGAGACGGGCGGATAAAAGGACTTGTGCAGAAATGAGATATAAAGGGGAATCATGGTAGACAATTTCCTCCTATATCCTCCCTCGTTCCCTTACTGACCCACAGAGGCCAGGAGTATGCAGACCAGGTGGAATTAGAGATTGAAGAGTGTATGCACGCACATGAACACACATACTAACTAGAAGGGCACTCGCAGCGCACGCATCCACCGAGGATGTAAAGTAAAATAAATGAATGTTGACTTTACTTTACTAAATTTACATCCGCAATTTGAATAACGTAAGAAACATACTTATTACAAACCAAACCCAGATCTCTTACTAAACCTAACCAAGTAGTTTTGTTGCGTTTTTGTTGTTTTGTTTCAATTCAGTTAGCCGCATGTTTAAAACTGTGACCATAATCTGGGAGAAACATTTTTTCCCTCAAAATTGAAAATGCAGTTTAGTTGTATGGGAACATTTGGAGATAGGTTTGGTGCACTCACACACCAAAGTACACCCTACCTTGGACGATAGGCATGTACTACTTGCCAGTAGTAGCCAGTGTTAGCAAATTATTGTTGAAACCCTCATCCATCCTTCCCTCCTCCACCTTATAGTCCCATAGGGGTGCAGAAAGCCCCCTACTCTTAGTGCACCTTATTGCGTCCCCCACATGGTTTAGTTAACATTTTATTCCTTTCGATAAAGTGGGGTTGGTGTGCTTTAATGCAGACGGATTGTTTGTGAAGAAGTAGTGGCTCATGAGAGGGGGTGAGCCAGGTAAATCCCCAAGACGGGGCCCTCCGTTGAGGGTTAGCCCCACCATCTCCCCTTTACCCGAGGCCCAGACTCAACAGATCCTGGAAATGCAGATTCACCTCCTTGGATAAATAGCGAAGAGGATGTGCTTTTCCTACCTTGATACATTGGCAGTATGAGGGTACTTTAAGAAGTACACAGTTAATCCTGGTGGGGTGCTGGTTTACCTCTGGAGTGAGCGTCTTTCATTCTATTAGTCAAAGGATGCCATGCCTGATTTGCTGTAAAAAGGAAAAGGTAGTGTGTAAAAGTACACTGAACTGATTTGCCAAGTCCAGCTTTTCTTAGCTTTTACTTCTTAATGGCACTGCAAAGATAATGAACTGCTGTATATTGCAGCAAGTGATAGTGTGTCAGTGTAAAGACATGGAAATGTAGCTGATGGTTGCCTCAGACTAGCTTGAGAGCAGCTTGTTATCACAGATTGAATAGAACAAATAAATCCATGCGGGATCTTGTGTCTGTTGAAAATGATTCATTTCATCAGCTCAATGCAATACACTTATCGGAAACTATAAGATGGATGACTATCATAACTCTGGGAGACATTTCCTGCTTTATATCAAAGCATGTGGGAATTATCAAAGCCTTTATTGAGGCCTCAGCGTGATATAGAAGATGTGGAAATCAAAGTAGAGTTCTTTGGCCCTTCTTTTGTTTCGAGTAAAGACAAACAGGGTCCACATCTGTAGTCATTTCCCTGCTCGAATGATGAATTTGCTACTGTGTATCCCGACAGGTTTCCTGATCTTTGGATCGGCGGTCACATTTGAAACCACGCCCTTGTACGCTGCAGCTATCTTCAGCTCAGCCAGCCTCGCCCCCACGCACACAACAAATACAAAAACAAACAGACCCACACCAGCGGCAAGCTTTCGGGAGCATCGGCGCGGGGCCTCCCTTTGATAAGTGCAGAGCTTTATATTTTTCTCATCAGAAATGAAACACAACATTAAGCCATTCATTAAAGTCAACTAAAGCTAATTATCCCTCATTTACCAAAGTGCCCGTGGGGCAGGAGAGCCCCATATACTTAGGCCCAGATGTGTCGATGAGTCAGTCGGGAGATAGCAGACCGCAGAGGGGGCTGCTCACTTCTCTCTGAGTCCTGTGGTTTCAAGGCGCATTAGACTGTGCGGGCCGGTCGTGATGCCTGTCCGCTGCCTGGCCGCTGACGTTACCCTCATGACAGCAAGAAAAATAGTCGATAATGATCAGTTATACGCCTTAATTCAAAACTGAATAATGAAGAGAGAGTATCAAACCTCACTAGCGGGAACACTTTCTACGTGTTGCAGTGGCTGAGTCACACAAACAGCAGGCTTCCATTGAAGTGACCTCTCATTGCTGCAGGGGGCGACAGAGCGCGTACAGATTTCTGCTCTTGAACTGAACGGCAAGTCGTTACATTTTGGCAGCTTCGAGCGGAAGTGGGAAAACTGTAACAGTTGGCAGGATGTCATAGCCCAGAAACCATATAACGTCATGTGATTTAACTCCTCAGAACTAATTTCTTCTTCCCTGTGTCTGGTACCCCCACCAGACATTTAGAAATAATGGCTGAGCTGCTTTACCACTGGGATGAGGAAATCTAGCCCTTGTTGCCAGTTGTTGCAGTTTAGGAGAGACACATTTATGTTTTCATGTGAAGTTTTATATGAAAGACTTTCTGTTGATGAAGCTGTTAATAGAAATTAATTTGGGCAAAGAGGATACAAGGGGGTGTTTTTTCTTGTTCTTCCCATTCTGCCGAAATGGCGTGAACGCAGTATTTGCCCATATTCGGTTAGCCTGCATGCTTGGCCTTGGTTTTGTTTAGAGTTGGAGGGTGTGTGAGCCCTTCAGCTTCACTGTGTGGACAGGACCTCTGGAGCACTACGTGCAGTCACAGGGGCTCAGCTAGCTGTTGATAGTCAGTAAATACCTCGGAAGATGTGATGCATGGTTTTGAAGGCTTTGGGGGTTGTTTAAAGGGACTTTTGTGCCACACAGATGTTTAAAGAGATTTCATGTATTCCTAGAGTGCAAATGCTGCATATCAACTTTTAAGGATTACATTGTCATGTTGACATGCCAGCATCAAAGTGCGCCTCAGAAACCTGAGAAATCATGCCCCAAGTTTCCAACTTGGAAATCTGACCTAAGGGATTATGCCATTTAATTTTTCCTATTACAGTAGGAAGAAGTCATTCCCAACTTTCCAACATTTCTGAAACGCAGCACAAGTGTTTGAGTGAAGGTGTAGTAGAGGAAATAGCTCTGGAAAGCCAGTTCTTACTTTTTGAGCATTTTGGAAGTTGGCCTAATTTAACATCTGTCATGGAATGTTTTCGACTTGATAACGTACCTTTGAGCGCTCGCGCCAGAGTTGGTATCCCAAACAGCACAAGGGAACAGTTCCTTTATTGTGAAATGCAGGAGAGCATGACTTTGAACTTAGACTGATGGAGAAGAACTTTAATGTGCGGGGTCATCATCTGTTCTGTAGCCTTCCTGGGCAGATCGTGGCTGCGTCTCGCTGGTGTGATCGACCTTCTCCAGAAGGGGAAAAAACACGCTGTCTGCACTGACCATCAGTCGTATTAATCACCGTGTCAGTCATGCATGTTTTGCCGGGACTTCTCCGCTTGGAGACGTTAATCTCCTAGTTGGGTTTTCGCTTTAACTTACTGTCAGTGAAACGAAGCTTCAAAAAGCCGAGCGGTGAGCTAACCTGCTTTTTAATCTCTGCGCAGATCCTCCTCCGGGTCATAGATGAGAAAATAATGACCGACTTAATCCCAACATTAGCTTTTTAAATCGGAATGCGTATGTTTTAAATCATTCTCGCCTCACAGCGCGGTGATAGTAAGCAGAGCGTGGGGGGAAAGGGAACGAAAGAATGAAAGAGTGAATGAAAGAGTGTGATCCAGAGTAACCTTGTTAGGGCTAAGTGACGCTGTGCAGAGAGCCTCTTGTCAGTTGGTTGGCAAGATGAGCTTCTTGTAAATGATTGTCCTCTCTGTCAAAAGGCTGCTTTCTTTTTTCCTACATCTGACGTCTGGGTCCCTGCCGCAGTATTTCCCAGTAGTTTCCCTCCGAAACATTGTTGCTTTTTCACTTTGTCCGTAGTAAATGTTCATCCTTTTTACACTGTTCCAACTGTCAAACCCCTTTTTCCCTGCAGGGAACAGCACATATCTAAAAGTCATTAATGAACTATTGGTCACTTGAGGTCACACCACTGTGTCCCACCTATAAATCATGTGAAAACTAAGTTCAGCAGCAGTGTGGGGCATTGTGAACGTCGGTAACCTTTTCCCAGACAGAGGAGTTGTCGGTGTGTGAGCAAAGAGAGCACTGGCTGGCTACAGAACCTTTCCCCTTCACAGCATTATAAATGTATGTGTGAGGAGGCCCTTAATGGCTGCTAATCCAATTTCTGCCACTGAAATCAAATCTCACTGGCGCCAGTAGTTCTCTCCTTCTCTCACAAATAATGGCCTCCACTTTGGCCTGTTTATGAAAAAGACGAGCCGCCAAAAAATCCGGCTTTACCTTCCTTAAGTCCACCCGAATCTTCTTCAAAATTGTTTGGAGGTTTATTTTTTTCTGTCCCCCCCCCTCTCTGTCCTATGAAAGTTATTAATTGACCGTCTGCATTGAGTGGAGGGATGGGGGTAACAGGAGAGCAGAGGAGAGTTTTCAGCAGTATAAGATGCCATTTACCGTATGTCTTAATGCCTTCTCGAGGTCAGCCATCGATTTTTCTCAAACCACAAGCAATGGAGATAAGATTAGGCCTTCGATTCCTGCACTGCCGCCGGAGCCGTTAGTGGATGAAATCACTTGGCCTGTGCCGAGAGTCGGTGCATTGTTTTGTTTTTTTTGCAGGTCATGGCCTCTGCCATTATAGGGTACTATACACATACCCCTACATTAGCCTCAGGGCCAGCAAAGAGAGAAAAAAAAATCTTCTAAACTATGCCCGACGACATAAAGGTAAATAAAAGCCAGAGAATGTAAAACTGTTGCATTATGAAGACTTTCTCTCATGTAAACTTTTGCATTTTCTTGAGTTTGGTCTCCTTTTCCAAAACAAAGATATTAGCTTTGACACAGATGAAGGGAGCTTTGGCTTGGCTTCCTTCCCCCTGGATATGGATTTGACTGATTATCTTTCAGTACATCAGTTGGACAAGTAGTCTTATTGCCATTCCGCAAGGAGATATTATTCTGGAGTGCGAGCCTAATAATATGATATGTCTAATAGCGCTTAACTCTTAGTTGGACCTTCACCATGCAGTCGTCTCTATTATTGCTGAGAGCCTCAAATAGCACTCGCAGGGACATGGAGAGGGGAAAAGGGAGAAGGAGAAGGATGGGGAAGAAAAAGAAAAAGAAAAAGCTGTGGATCCCGGCTGGCTTTGAGAGGTTATTGAGGAACGTCCACCACAGTGCGTGCAGATGAGTTTAATATTTCTTTGCTCACTGGTTTGGCAGCTGAAAAGATTGGAAATGACACTAAGTATTTCTCAAGCTCACATAGGTGATATAGAAGCTCCCAATCACTGTCGAACAGGCATAAAGGGTATGTATATCATTCACTAAAGCACGCGCGCACGTGCACGGACACTTAAAAGAATTCTGCAAAGGTCATTTTTGACAGCGGTAAACAACCATCCCACCACAGGCTCTGCTTCTGATTCGGAAATACAAAAACATTTTGATTTGCTCTTGAGATTTTTGTTTGTTTGTTTGATTGAATTTTCTTTTCTAACTCAAACACAAATGTCAAACTGGCAGTGGGAGATTGTATCTATGAAGGAAAACTAAACATTGGTGAAATTATGGTTTGCTGTAGTGATAGTAAATGCAGCCAGAACGGAAAGAAAAGTATAAAGAAGGATTATACTTTTCTGATAAAAGCCATACTACTTGATTTGATCCCCAGTTACGACGCAACACAAAGACAGTAAAGGATTTGAAGCCTAGTGTGCCTTCCAAGACAAAATTATCTCTACATGCTGTAAGATTTATGAATTTGTTCTTGGTTTTGAAAGCAATTGAGATGACTTAATAATTTCTTTCCAGGCAAATTAAACTGTTTCCTCTGTGAACCCTGGTAATCAGCTTAAGTGATTACATCGGCTGTAAATATGAGATGATGAAAGCTCAGTGTTCAGAATGCGCAGTGCCCTGAGGAAAGGCTAAATGGGAGTTCTTGGGTGGATATGATAGACCATCTCTCTAGTATCAGATGCTGGGGGAAGGGGCTTATGTGGGGATTGGTTGCCCTCTAGCTGTCAGCATTGAGATTGGGTTATAAAATATGGTCTGAGATTGTAATGCAGGTGAGTTCATGAAGTGTCATCAGTCAGTTTGGAGAGTTTGAGCTGAAACACATAAATAATGCTGTTTTTCTTTGTCTGATTGTAAGTATTCAGTGTCTGCAGGGGAGCTTGTCATTATCTTCTTGACAAACAAAATAATATGGAGTAGGTTTTATCAATACACTGGATTTTGTAAGACTACGTACGGTATCCTTACAATATCCCGAATCTGGTGATTTATAAATAAGTGAAGACTGGAAAGCAGAAGACATTGTTCATATCCTATAAAACCTACATAATACCTAAAAAATGACAGCTACTACATTCTGCTTTTAATGTTTCAATGCTTAAGAAATCTACCAGCAACATGTATTGTTTCTGCTTTTTCATCCATTTTAATTGTAACTAGTATGAAATACAGTCCATAGCTCATACGGATTAAATGTAGCTCTGTTTGTCTAGGTGTCTGTCCATCTATTTATGTTGAAATCAATATAATAGATCAATTCATAACTTAAAACATTAGAATATGTAGTTTTAAGGTAGCTTAACTACAGCAAATCATATAAATTCCACTGAAGTCAAAAGCTGAGATGGCAGCTACTGAAACCTGCTAACATCAAGCTAGTTTTCTTTAGCAGGAGTTAGCTTAGGTTTTTTCTTTATCATTACATGGTTTAGCTGCTGTGTTTTTTAGCTATATATAAAAGCAAGGTATTGGTTAATCAAAATGGATATTTATCATTTGCAATAGCTAGGGAAAAATCCATAAATGAGTTTAGTTATAGCTTCACCTAAGGCTAGGTGTGGCAATTTTTTCTGCTCAGTTTTTGAAATTACTGCAAAAATAGTATAGAAGCAAGGAAGGAAAGGGTGAAGTGCTATGATTGGCTTACGTTTAATTCCAAAGCTTTGAAGTTGTCTTATCAATGTAAGATGACTAATCAGTGCACTAGCTGCATGTTGTACCTTTTGAAATCAGTCTGCGCATGCAGCTGCTGAATTTGTTTTTTTCCTGCAGTTTTGTGTGTGTACCTATGTGTGTCATAAACGAATAAAACTCTCTGGATTACAGATCTCCTGCCCAGTCCTGAACTAGCCAGGAAAAGTACTTTTTAACTTAACTTTCAAGCAATTGCTGTAAATGCAGGCTTTTTCAGTTTAAAACGCTGCCCTGCGTCCAAGAAATGGCCCTCGAAGTCTTTGCCCGTTGCAGAGGGAGTTTAATGCTGCACCATGTACTTTATTGCTGTCAAATGTAATTCGTCTTGAGTTGATTGCCATGTTTATCAGGCACCTAGCAACACTGTTTTGAATGAAAATTACCTCTTTAAATAGCAATTAGGAAAACAAACCTATAGGCCAAATGTCGTTTAGCTCCAGATTTACAGTACTTTAACAAACATTATCATACCGTAAGTCATGCAAAAAATCTAAAGTGGCATCAGCTAAGCAAGTGTAAAAAGTTCTCTGGTAATGTGTTTCAATTGAAGGCCATGAGATTTTGATGGAAGAGATGTTAAAGTTGTTTTTTTAAGGGGTGATTTTAACTGGGAGCTGTGTGCGAGAAACTTTATTGCCATGGCTCAGATTGGCAAGATTAAATTAATTGCAGGAAATAGCTCTGAGATGGTTTGATGTTTGCATGCATCTGTATTATTCATTGGGAGACCCTATTAGCAGAGCAATATCTTGCGTTCTCATGCGTGTCGGCTTAAACGAGTGAATATTTTCAAATCTACCTCACTGTGTAGCCCTGGGAATAGGAAATAGGTCTTTTGTAGGGGTGCTTAAAATGTCACCGCAATGCCAGCACATATGAGAAGGCAATTAGAGATAATGCCACATTTTACACACCGTTACCTATTTTTCGTGAAAGAAAGAGCTTGAACAAGTGCAGTAATAAGACCGAGAATCAGGCAACGAAACGACAAGACTTGTTTTTCTGCTGCGTTTCCCTGTGCTTCCCCCCTCAGCGAACCATAGCGTGGCTTGTTTCTTTGTGTTCTAGATCAGGATCCAGATAGCGTCTCATCATCCAAGCCTTACTCCACTTTTCCCCCCATTAGATTTTCTTTTCCCTTAAATTCCCTCACACTCACTCCCCCTCACACACATACATCTCGCACACACACCTCGTTATCTTATTTGTGGCCTTGGCAGCCAGATTGTTGCCTTGCGGTTCGGTAGCCAGAGTTTGCTCTGTGACAGAGAGCCGTGGGTGCTGAACCTCCACCACACAAGCTTCCATGAGAGCAGGAAGTCAGTTCTCAGCATGCTTTGCCCATCCCAGTGAAACCTGGGATGGATTAACCTTGGGCTGGGGGACCTTTCCAACTTGGAAAAGAGAGTTATGCAACTTCCCATACTTATCTCCCCTCGTTATTACAGTGACAGTGAAAAGTGTTGGGCAGAACAGACATTCGTTTGGGGTTGGAGTAAACCAAATCCTGATATGTGTTCCCTCATATAAAGTTGACTTCTTTATGTAATGCGGCCTTTTTCATTGACAAAAGTTGCAGTACTTGTAAGACATTACAGGGCCTTTTCGGAATCTTTATGAGCCATCAATATTCCAAGCACACTTTGATTCTTTTAAGCAGCTTGTAGTTAAAATCAAATCACATTTTTTCCAAGTGGTTATCTTCCTATTCCATCACCTTTTTCAAAATTTCCGAACTCTTGGACGGTGTAATCAAATCCAAGCTCAAGACCCAAATCCTGAGTACTTCAGCCCAAAATAAGCAGGTTGGGTTCACATAATCCATTCCCCAGTAGTCTGTTTCATGACTGTGTTTTTACATACTACCGTTTTACAGTAAAATCAATAGAAGTGGAGCTCACAGGTCATTAATCTGTTGCTTGTAAAGCAATCCTTTGCTCCCGTCAATATGTTGCGTCAGTGGTTGTTTGCCAGGACATATTCTGACCAGATGAACATAACATTACAAAACTTTCCCAAATTTGAGTATGACTGATGAGTGCAGTCACTAGTGTTACAGCCCTGCCCCTGGTGCACTAAAAGCAAATAAGCTTAGTGCAGCACCACACAGTTGCCAACAATCTCTTTATAGTGACGCCAGGTCAATGAGGTTATGTGACGTAACTGTTTTGTCTGTGTGGGACTGCATGGATCTTTTCACAAACAAAATACCTGATAAATGCTGACATTTTGATTTCTTTTTTCTCATCGAGGCCTCAGAGCTTCTCTTTACGGACTCAGCTAAAACAACCTTTTGTCCAAAAAGATGAGAATTTCTAAGCGAATATAACCATGCCCAAGGTTCGCTGTTGGTAGGAGTGCAATAATTAGATTAAACACACATTGTACGCCTAATATCAACTAAAATATTAAAAGAAACACAGGGGCCCTCTATAAGACAGGGCCGCAGGGTCACCTTAGGGCATGGTTTAACTCCCTGACAAAGGCTTGATGCCAAAATGTGTCGGAGTTTGTTTTTAGGTCTAACATGACTATCCCATTACAATAAAGGCATTGTTTAAAAAGAGAGTACCTTGGTGTTTTCTTGTGATTTATGTCTCTACATGTATCTTTATCCAAAGAGCAGCTAAACAAACTCTACTTGAGTCCTGGAAGAACCCCGACCCACACATTCTTTCTAGGGCATTTAGCTTTTTAGTTCATATTGTGTTCCAAACTGATTTACAATTAATCAAGTTCCCACAAAGTAATTGTCACACATGCAACCTTTGGCCTCCAGGGCCCCTGAGGGTCTGGAGCCCCAGGGCAGTTGGCCGCTTTGCTCGGCTGGTAATCCAACCTCAGTCGTCATGTAACATTTGCTCAAGAAACGGATCGCATTACTTTGAGTAGAAGGACTTCGACATGAGGTTGTACGAAACACAGGATAGCCGTTACTTGGAGAGTCTAACAAGTGTGGGTAGTACTGATTAAAGGGATAACTATTTCTCTCTTTTTCTCTCTTTATCCCCAGGTGGCTCAGGGAAGCACCGATCCAAAGAACCAAAGAAGAAGAAAGAGCAGAGGCTGCGGTTTCGGGCCCAAAACCAGCATAGCGACCACTTGGCCTCCGCGCGCACCAGCCAGTGAGGCCTGAAACTACGGACTTCCCATTGAACAAAGAAACCAACGCAAAGCTGCTAGCCGCTGCTGCACCCATATTCTGACCGACGACTATCACGAACCCCACCGCCTCCCCACCTCACCCCCCTGCACCCCAGGACATAACCATGACTCACAAGTCCGTCACTACAAAAATATATGTTTAACGTGCGATATCGGTATCAACACACTTAACACACGCTTCATGCCTCTGCCTCCCCCCTGCTGCAGTGACCTGCCAGGTGACTCTGTTCTCTCAGCCCCACCCCTTGCCTTGCCTTGTGGACCTTTACAGTTGACATTACCGAACTCATTTCCCGTCATTAACAATGTCATTAACCGTGCAGGGTGATGGAAACCGGAGGGGCAACCAGAGAGGTGGGAGAGCCGGATAGAGGGAGGTGGATAGGAGAGGTAGTGAGGGAGTTGGCAAGCTAAACTGCTCGTGGAAGGGGTGGGAGTGGGGGGTTTTGGACCGGGGCGGTTGAAAAAAAGAGGGAGGATGAAGAGACAAAGGAGATTCGGCTGAAGCAAACGATGCTGATGGACAAGAAAATGGCATCTTGAACTGAAAGAGACTGTTTTTTGTTCCTATATATTTATGTCAAAATTACCCTCACTTTCCCCTCTAAATGGAGATGGAGCGTTCCCATGTGTGGCCTTTATGTTATGTACATTTTTGAGAGTAATATTAAAGAAATTACCATGCATAGTTGCAAAGTACTTTATTCTCAGCACAAACTGTTTACGTTCAGACCGCTTTATGCTCTAACTGTATAGTGTGGATAAAAAAAAGAAGAAATTTAGTTGTTCGACTAGCATGGCAACAGACTCATGTGTACATAGTTTATCTAATTATGAAAGCTTATTACTGTATTTTCAGTATTGACTTGTTCACCGTTCTAAATGTTTTAGAGATAAAAAGGTTGTAATACCAAGCTACAGATTAAAATGATTAAAAACAAATAATAAACATAGCCGCCACATAGCTATTTCATTTATATGGTATATATTTGATTTATTTATTAATTCTATTTGTATTTTTATTTTTTTTGTTCAGTGAGAACTTTTGCCTCATACTGTTACTCTTATATGCTGAAATATTCTTTGAGTTCCTTATAACAGTGCATATCTTTAACACGTGGAAAAGGTTTTTGTCTGATGTCACGCAAAGTGTTGTATTACATTCATTTTGACCTCATCTACTGATTTCAATGTTTTAAAGAAAAAGAAAAAGAGACAAAACTATGCTTTGACGTATTCTAGGTTTAATTATTAGGATCCAGCAAATGTATGGTCATAGGACTGCATATGTGTACATTGTGTTTTATTAAAATACATTTCATGTGACTGTATGATGAAGCCTTTCATTATTGTCTATGGCTATAATATATGTGGCTAAACTCCGAAACTGCCGTTTCCTTGTCTCACTTCACTGTACAATTATGTGATTTCAAAAACATTTGTGAAATCCATCATGTCGAACTGCATGACACAAGTGCTACCTCGAGCCAAAGGATTGGATATGGTCGATTGGGCCTTAACAGCATGACGGCACTGTTAAGGGTGTGTAATTCACTATGACGTATATACATGAATGGTACAAAAACCAGTGCATGCCATTGGTGGCTTGTTCATTTCCAAAATCATACTGTAATGCCCTGACAACATGGACTTGGCTGCAGCACTCGCCTTTCATCACGCACACACATTCGATCACCTCTTTATGTGATGCATGTCGCACTTATTCACTTTTGCGGTCCTCAAAACATCAAATAAACACATAAAAAAAGAAAAAGTCGTCCCTAGGCTAAATCTGCCTGGTACATGGGCAAAGAGAAAATATTTTAATGCAAGTCACGGCTAATTTAGCAGATCCAGATCCACACTGTATAATCATTGTCCCGAAAGAGAAAAAAAAGCTGAATCTGCCGGACAGCTTAAGGATGCACAGTAGCAGATGAATCATCACGCTGTGTCACATATCATCCTGGGAGACACAGACCACAGTCTTCCTGCTCTGGTTAACCCCCCTGAAATCACACATGCTATTTCCATAGGGAGGCTGTCAGTGTTGAAATACCCCACTCTTTATATGCTCCATGTCAATCTTGAGGCCTAATACAGAGCAGTTTCGAGTGCCTGAACATCTTTCACAGGTGTTCAAAGCGGCACGGCATATTGTTACACAGGAGGCCATTCATTTTCACAGCTTAACACTTCAACCGAGGTACATTAGCACCCTGGAGTGCTGAAACTGACAAAATGCAGTTAAAGGTTTATGTAAAAAATATAAAGAATAATAAGCCACATAGCTTAATAGGGACATGACCAGACATTTTGAAGGGGTTTTGCGCTAACCTGAAAAAGGGCACCCCTCCAGATTCTAGGTGTCAAACCATCAGCATTTGCCCGAATGGTGAAAAAGAAGGTAACTTATCTAACCACAAATCAATTTGCCACACATTTCTATATTGTTTTAAATTATAATTATGAAAAAATTGGAAAGAAAATGAACACTGTCAGTGTAAGTTAACATAAAGCCCATGTCTAAAATATAAAGCGGGTTCATTTTGAAAATGGCACCTTTTTTTTGCATTCATGCCATCTGTCTACATAAAACGTTGTTCCACCTTTTTTTCTTCTTTTTTTTAAAGTGTCCACACCTGAATAAATTTTTCAAAGAACAACCAAATTATACAAATAATAATAATAATAATATGTACTTTACAGCAAACACATGACACTGAAAAGCATGGTTAACTTTAGAATACAATTCAGTTCATTTAAAGTCTAAAAAAACTTTATACATCCCTGAGGGACAATTAGGTGCTGGGCATACAATATAAAAATAAATAGATATCGGATGATAGGGTGATTCCATTTGGTCTAATTTTATCAATTATGGGCTACTCGTATTTATGCGACCTCAACAGCAAAAATTGAAATATTTTATTAAATATTTTTCCTCAAGAGGGTTAGTTTAGCCAAAGAGGTCAAATGGGCTGTTTCTTGAGCAACTTTAGCCCGGCCTTGTGCACGTCTTAGCTTTTTAGCCGTCAATACATTATGACATTAAAGAGACAACATTACATCCCACACATGTCAAGGATGAATCAAAGGAGGACTGAAAATAGTTATGAAAATGGAAGCATGGTGTCTGTGAATTGCTTAGCAACGTTAGCTAGGTAAGCTATTTGTGTTAGCTTGCCGGCTAAAATGCTTTAGCGACTGTTACATGAGTTAATCTAGTGATGCTTCAGCAGTATGCAGTATATGGATGATTAACATTACTTGCGCTGGCTGCTGTAGTTTTATGACGAAAGCTTCAGCTAGGTAGTTAGCTCAGTGTGCAGCTAGCCACATAGGCCTACTATACATGAATGTCGACCATCTCATCATCATATATGCATAAGGAAAATAGGAAATGTTGTGAAGAACAGAAAAGGTTGTATGGGTAAAATAGATAAAAGATTAAATGTGTGTCTAGACCAAGAAATGAGCGAGTTGATCAATTAAAATGAGCTTTTTGATTGTTATTTGTTTGACTTCTCTGATCACCTTTTAACACATTTTGTCAGCCTCGGGGCTCCATATCGCATTACGTTATTGTCATAACATTGCACATTATATTAAAATATTACAATAAACGGCAACATGTAGCCAGATGGGCCCACGAGTGAATGAAGTAAAGCAAAAATGACTGTTGCAGGGAAAGGAATAAGGCGTAGATGTTGTGAGTTGTTTTTGAAGACATCTGCTGCTGGTTACTCGTTAATGAACGATTCACAGATGTCATCCCCTGGGCCAGACTATCACTGCTCCAGACTGAGGGATTAAACCTAAAGCCTTACGGAGAGGAACTGCACTGAAGTGGATTCATTAAGCACAAGACCACCACTACAGCACACATTGCAGCGTCTACAATGGAAAAAAAAAAAGGGGGTACAAAGAGAATCACATTGCACATTTGAAAGGAACGGGTCTCTTTATTTCCCCTCACCTTTCCCCTTCGACATCAATCCACTCGTTTTCTTTCTACTGCTGTGAGAAACAGGACACTGATGGTATTCTCAACGTTGTTAAGAGAGTAAGCAGTCATCCACACATCAGAAGGAACGGTCCTCCCTGTGTAAACCACTTCTGTAAACTGTACGTGTGCACGCTTGCCTCTATGTGTGCCCGTGTTTTACTGTTTGTGCTGAATGTGGTTAGGTGGCTGAGACTGAAGCTCCCTTTTAATCTGACAGACAGCATTTTCATTAGTTCTGTTGGGTCCTATTATTAAAGCCTGCTTCAAAGGCACAACAAGTGAAACCACTAACAGGATATGACCCAGTGGGTTCTACACTGTATAGATCACTGATGGCAATCTGTTCTTTTAAAGCAGGTTGTTATGGCATGTAAATGCATCTATTGTAGGCTACACAGCGGAGGTGTGGACTCGAGTCACATGACTTGAGTCACAAATCGGATGACTTAAGACTCGACTCAAAAATCAAACAAGACTTGCAACTCAACTTGGACTTTTACCTTTAAATGTTCATGCATGAATTATCAAATGACAAAGTAATAAGTAATGTTGTTTTCATTATGTAATTTTGAAGGAGTTAAGTATCTGTCCCCTGCAGAAAAAATACACGTTTTAAATACATTTACTTACAGCAAATAGTTGGAATACACATAAGAATATTAAATAACAACAAACATGTTTTTTTTCTGACATATATTCAGTTCCATTGAATCACCTGTTACACCCTTGATGCATGGTGTCCTCTACTGTGGACGGGCACAGTATACATTATCTTACTGATTGCCAGTTTGCAAAAAATTATACCAAAGATGATTTACTTTGCCTGTAAAAACTATGCAGTGGTCAACAAAAAACAGATTGCAGTATGCAAAATGTGTGGATCGAAAACGACATTCCATTTGGTGAAGACAAGCATTTAGACTTGTTAAGGGCTTGAAACTCAAAGTTTAGGACTTGGGACTTATGACTTGAATGCAAAGACTTCTCAGGCTTAGGGACCTCTGCTCTACATTCGCACATACTGTAGCCTGCTGTGAGTGTGCAGTTGTGGCACATGTGACACATTCGTTCCAATACAGATGGCAGAAATGGAAGTTATGACATTGGTGGGGCAAATGAGATTGCCTGGGATAATAAATGTTTCAATAATTTGGAGTTTTTAATGACTGTATAATGAGCCATCGCTTGCCCTTAGAGTTGAGGGAAATCCTGGAATCATTAATGTTCATGTGGGTTAGCGATGGTGTTTGGCAGGGGCCGAAACAGCAACGAGTAGGAACATAGCGGTGTCAAAGCACGAGCAGGTCCTAATATTCTGAACAAGTTTGCCATATGTTAGCCATCATGGTGTGTACAAGCCCGCTAAATGGTGACATTAATTGGTGACTTTTATTACTAAACTAGCTCCTAATTGCAAAAAATGCAATCCAAAGTCAACTGTCAGTGCAAATGTGGGGCTTCCTTTAGGAGTTGCTAGGTAACAAGTTAATCCCAAAAATAAATATGTTCTTCAATAAAAGCAAATTGTCTGTGACAGTTATTTGCTTTTCTGCAGAGACTTTTGAAACGACAAACGGTAAAAGTGCAGTACATGACGATCACAGTCATTCAGTCCCTCCACATCTCCCTCACCTGCTGGACAGGAAGTGAAAAAGGTTAATGTTCTTAGTGCTCACCTTGCACATTAATATCACCATGCTGTGCTTGACTTGCCAAATTGGGAGTATTTATGAGTCACTTGTTGTGGTAGTGTTTCTGCGGTTAGGTCTCATAACAGCAGGTGCATTGGGAGCATGGAATTTTTTATCACCATCTATTACATGGAACAGACAGGCGTTTCTATAACGACCCATATTGGTATTTCCTGTGTACCTTAAGTATTTTTTGGCTTATTTAACCCCACAAATCCTCTGAAATGCCTGGCTTTTTCTTTCACATTGGGACCAAAACCCAACACAAAGCCATTGTCCCTGTTCACTTGAGGGGAATATAGGCACAGCAGAGCAGCTCTGTCCTTCCTCTCAGGATGTGGCACGCAAGGGCTTTATGACCTGAACTCAATCATACTGCGCACCTTAAACATATTATAGCCTGGGCAAATATTTCCTCTCACTGGTGCTCTGACAGCCATGGGCACCACCATTATATTGGGCTCAAGAGCCAGCTGGTGAGGACAAATCCACAAGGATTCCTATTTTCCCCCGTCTGACTCTGGCAGCTTCACTCCATTCATTCAATTTTTATATGTGCCTAGTAGCCGTGTTACTACCGCTTTCAAGGGAGAATTAATCAGAAACAGGTCTTATTAAAGTATATTAAGACCAGTGGAATTGGATATAATGTGCTCAGTAAGGGCCCAGAAGGGTTGTATCAGAGCCATAGCTGACACTTGTGGCTTCTAGGAGCGGGGCTGTGTTATTCTGTAGTGGCACTGCGCTGGTTCCAGGGGGGCTATTCACTTGAGCCAAGTGTTGCATTGTGGGTAAGCAGATTTTAAGTGGGTATGAACACAG
This sequence comes from Bovichtus diacanthus, assembly GCA_943590825.1. Taxonomy (NCBI): domain Eukaryota; kingdom Metazoa; phylum Chordata; class Actinopteri; order Perciformes; family Bovichtidae; genus Bovichtus; species Bovichtus diacanthus. The sequence goes on from CALSBV010012177.1 coordinate 4,202,872, forward strand.
CAGGGGGTAAAGGAGGGTCTCATTGTCCAGGAATGTTTATCTCCCCCACCCCCACACCTTCATTCAAGGCCGGATTATGCAGCGCCATGGTTCCGAAGCAACCTTTGCCTCCACTTGGAGGGTCTGCGGAGGAAATATTCATTCATACATATACACACACGTACAAACAGGCATTATCCTCCTCATAAGAAGCCGGGTTGATTGCTCCCTCAAGGCACAGCGAGTAGGTGGAAGTGGAGCCGCTGCCGCCGGGTGTTGTACCTCAGTCTCGCTTGGATCTCTGGGAAGGCTGGAGCCAGTGATGCTCCCAGTGTGAGCAATGGCAGTCATCATCCTCAGCACAACACATTTTATTGGGCAGTGTGTGGGTTGTAGAAACGTGTTTAATCAACTCAGCTGTAGGGGAGGTCTTGACCTCATGTCAGTGGTTCCCAGCCTTGAATTTTCGTGTGCGTGTGCGTGTGTGTGTGTGTGAATGGCTCCCAGCCTTTGCCGTGGAGTGTGACCTGCGGTGGAGCCTCTGGTTCACACTTTGCTCTCTGCTGTTGCTGGTTTAAGTTATTAAGTGGAGAAAGTGATGACTAATCTGTCTGTTAAGCGTCTGAAACAATTGCAGTCAAATGAGATATTACAGGCAATATTGTATGTTATGTGGCCCTCTGGATACAACATTAATAGAGAGTAATTCCAGAGTTCTATTCCACAGTGTTAGAAGTTCATCATTCACAATAGACAAATTAGACTGTAAATGTTTGATTTTTTTACAAACCGCAGAGTAAAGTTAACTAATATGCTTTGCAAGGAAATAAAATTGTCAAAGTTTGTGGTGGAAAAAAGACAAGTTTGATTTGTGTTATGCATGTGAGTAGCGTGGCTCTACGTTCTGCTGTTGGGCCGGTTGGTCCACCATTTTGGTCCAAACTCACATATCTTAACATTCCTGTTTCCTAGGTGACGTGTCCTAATGACATTTTTGTGATTTTCTAACTTTTCCTCTTGCGCCAGTGTGTAATTGACATTGGTGGTTTTGAGTGAAATGTCTTGACAACTATCGGACGGGTTGGCATGAAATGTAGTACAGACAATCATTTTCATAACATTACCTTAAATCTATTTAGCTGAAGCTTTTATCCAAAACGACTTACAACAAGTGCATTCAACCATGGAGGTACGACCCCAAAAGTATCAAAGAATCATGCAAGTACATCAACCTCATCACATCTGCTGATTTTCTTCAATTGCTATGGTTACAGAGAATAAGAGATGGAGGAAGACGTTTAGTTTTTTCATTTTCATTTCATGGGCCGAGGTGTATTCTGAACGGATGCGCTTTCAGTCTGACTGAAGATGTGTACAGTACCAGTGTAGTTCTCTGTGTGTCTCAACAACAGAAGCATCCTGTGAATTCTTCTGCTCACCACCGAGCACTTTGTGCGCTTTAAAAAATGCTAGCGTGAAGATTTATAGAGCTAGTATACTGTAGCTCGCCGATGAACAGGCCCCTAATTGCTGCCTGCCTGCCTGCATTGTGTTTTGTGTGTGTGTATGTGGGTATGAGTCAGATAAAATAAACCACATGGTATGTGTGTGTGTGTGTGTGAGGAAGCTGAACAGAACCCTCTGCTCTCATTTACTATCTCCTTGTGTGGTTTGGCAGCAGCTCTGTTGGTATGGGGGCGTGCAACGGGCATCCGTCTGGGCGAGAGGCAGGCCTGGCATGCCGCTTAGCCCCCTGCAAGGCTGCATGAGGGTGGGATCAGAGCAGGAGTCCGCCAGGCTCCAGACTGGTAGTCTGTGCATGTGTGACTGTGAGCAAATGTGTGTACATGCCTGTCTGTGTGTGTCTGGGTAATTAAATGGTAATCACATAGGTTTAAATAGCAACCACAGGTTCGCCATTGTTCTGCTTGTCACTTGCGATATGTTGACCCCTCGTATGCGGTTGTTTTCACCATTCGTAGCTCTATCACAGAGTCTATCTGAGTCTGTGTGTTCCCTCATCATTTCTGCACTGAGTTAACACCAGAACATTTATTTGACCTTTGCGGTCATTATAATTGTGAGGCGCTATTCAGCCATGCTGAAAGTAACACAATAGCATGCATACCACCATGGCTAGATGCCATACCTCCCTTCACTCTACTGGATAACAAGCTAAGCAGAGCAGAGCTGAGATGGGCCTGTTTAACACTTGGGACAGCAGACCACCTTGGAAAATGATGTTGCCTCTGTAAGTGTTGTTTGTTTGAGGCCAATGGAGGATGTTACTTCCTTAAGACCACAGTTGGCCTACGTGGTGTAGACGTGTCGGAGTTACAGCATCCCCCATTTGTCAGAGAGTAATGCCCTAACACTCTCTCTTCCTCATCTTCAGAGTTTTGTTTTATTTACCTTCCGCCAAGGAGAATGTGTTTTTGGTTCGGTTTGTCGGTTTGTTTGTCTGTTTGTCAGCAGGATTAAGGAAAAACTACTGGCCCGATATTCATAAAACTTGGTAGAAGGGTGTAGCATGGGCCAAGGAAGAACCCGTTAAATATTGGAGCAGATCTGATTCACGGGGCAGACAAACAAACATATTTTCACTTTCGTTAACATTGCGAAACATTCACGCTGCATCTGAATAATTGGAAAATGTAGTTATCGACTGAAAAAATGTATTTGAACTCCCCCTCAAGTCGCAACAACATCTCAGAAAGTTTGTCGACATATTTGGTACACATTTCATGGCTCGCCTGATCCGTTTCCTTTGTTCTTTGTTGTCACGCAAATACCGCAATAAAACAGGCCTACGACACATCTTCTTTGTAGCGTCTATATCATTCCCGCCTTACGAGTAAAAGCCCATGAACACACCAAAGTCGCTAGAACGACTTCCCAACTGGGAAGTGGGACCGTACGAGGAGCATGTAAATGCACCGTTGGCCTTGGCTGAGGTCTGAGCTCCCTGAGTGCCGTTCCAGTTGATTGTATGCAATTAAAGCTCATACAGTACACAGAGGTAACGTGTACTGGTTTTATCTTAAGTTGACACTTCATCCACAAGATGTCTCGTCTTGATCATATGACATTTCTTTGACAAACCGAATGTGATAGTACCCAATAGTGTCTGTGGGTACAGCACCAAATATAACGTTTGGATGATGCAGTCACATCACTGAGCACATAGTAACGTCAGCATGACTTTGTGACATCAACTCTTGAAGCGTCTCTTCATGTGCAACTGAACTGTCATCTCTCGTTTGCCTGCAGCTCTTGTGCCTGCTAATGGAGTGCTAACATTTAGCATTTTAGCAGACAAAACACTCATAGATAACAGGCAAATGAAGTGAGTCAGCTCTCCTGAATACAAATAAAGGTAAGCAAAACAGCAACTACATGTTTTTAGCAGGGATATCTTAGTAAGGGCTGACTCGTTAATTATTTCAAACGTAGATCACTTAGATATTCTTTGAGATATTTGGTGACTTTTGTCAGCTCTTTGAGTTGTTCCCCCCTGAGAGTGTAACACGTGCAGGCATTTATTTAAGCCACTGTTGCTTCATCACTGACAGTACATACTTGCCTCCAGGAATGGGCTTGCATCACTCCCTGGGTGATGCTGGAAATAGTTATAGGAAATTCCAGAGGAATGGAAATGGGACGTTCTCCAGTTCTAAGGTTAAGGTCTGCGTTAGGGCCCAGGGTCTGTCACAATATGAAATCAACCATGAACCATTATTTTCTACAGGCAGAACTCAGTTCCATACATGAAGACGTTTTCTGCGCATGTTTTAAAATATACAGTATGATCTTACGCTGTGCTTTTGTGCATAGGTGTGAATTATAAGAGATGTATTTAAAAAAAAGAAATACATTTCCTGGGAGAGACATAAAGTAACCTTCTTTCTGCAGTTTGCAAGATGGCATCTATACTGAAAGCTGATCTTGTAAAATCTTGCAAATTTTTATTGCAATAGTAATCCGGATGCCTCGGCATTTTATATCAAATTGTTCATACACCAATGTCATATATAATACATTTTAAACACTCTGACATGAATGTAATTACAATACTATCATAATAATTTGAATTATTAACAAAAAAATCCAACTATTATTATATATAAAACATGTAAAAAAAAAAGAAAGAAGGTAAAAGTAAAGTAATCACTGTGCAGTTAACGCTGATAAAGTCAGTTTAATAACTTCAGTCGTTCCAATTGTCTTGTGCAATAACCAAAATCCCTATAGTCCTATTTGCTGATAAGATAAGATAAGATAGAACTTTATTTATCCCGAGGGAAATTGTTGTGCAACAGTTGCACTACACAGTAGGAGACAGTATAACAATTCTAAAATGTACAAATAGTGCAATGAATTTTTACAAAATATATATATCTAAAAAAGATGTAAACATAACATAATAACATAAACAAAACATAACTCTCTGACCTGAGTGCTTGATTCGAATGATCCCGCGAGTGTCAACAATCACGAATGGCTCCAGATGCTTGAATATATAGCTTTTGTCTGCTGTTGTACGGCATCTGTGTGAGAGACAAAAGCCATCAGCGATGTGTTCATCTGCCGCCTCACTCTGTTCATTCTTTCTCCTTCTATAGAGAGCATCAGGGCACTTTGTTGGGAAACCTAAACTTACCTTCCATGAGTCCACTGATGTCTCGTCATGTTCAGTAACTGGACTGTCATTGCTGATTGGCTCCTCCAGCTCCTGCAACTGTTGATGAATTGTGAACATTTACAGTAGGAGGCACATTTTAGCATTTTGGCAAAACACTTATAGCTCATAAATTAATCAAATGAGTTTGAGTCAAGTGCTTACTTCGGTAGGTGGGGCAGCAGAGCTCTCCTGAAAACAGATCAAGGTGAGCACGACGGCCACTGCAACTGCAACAACGAATGTCTTCATCTTTGGAGGGTTTGGTGACAGCTTTTTGTAGTTCTTCCGTCTGTTGGTCCGGTGTGTAAAATGTGCTGGTATTTATACTCACTAAGGCCTCTGTTGCTTCATCACTGACAGCACGTAGCTGCTTCCAGGAATGGGATTGCATCTCTCTCTGTATGATGCTAGCAATGGGAGTGGGAAATTCCAGAACAACAAGAAGTCTACCTGTACTTCAAAGCATCTTCACTTAACATATAATGAAGAGCCAAACATGTTGAACATACAACATAATACATCTGTAAAAGCTTTTGTTTGCTGATGCTTCAAATTAAACAGTGTGACATGAATGTAAAAATATAACCCAAACATGTATTTCAATTTTCTACTGGACGTCACTTTAACACTAACAACAAAATTAAGCTGTCAATTTAAAAACATCAGGTTGCAAATGATCAATCAATAATGGTGGACATGACAAAACAAAAAGGAAACCTTTAGATCATTTCATGATTAGCTGTGGGCTCTATAAATTGTTGCTTTTATCGATATGACCTCCGTTTTAACAAATACACGATGTTGAAGATCCCCTACTTCTCTCTCTACCCTCTCTCATTTACTGAAAGCCCTGTTGACCTGTGTGCTTGGCTCACGTCACCACAGAAGCAGTGTCAGCAAACAGTATCATGTATGGCTCTACATCTGATGGAATTTAGGAATGTTACCCTATCTTTAATCGATCGATGGACCAAAAAAAAAACATGACAAAGTGCCCTCTAGGATCAGAGCTTGAGCTATTTCGATTTTGACTGCAGTGACCAAATGCAAAGCTGTTTGTCATTGTCAGGGCAGTAAATGCTGCCAAAGATGTCTCTACGCAGTACTGAATAAAGGGTGAAACCTTAATGCAATGTTTTATTGTTTGTGTTGTTCATTTTTAAATTTGTTTTCTGGCTCAAAAAAAAAAAAAAAGCTTGTCACCGTTACTGGTTAGTATCACTTTTGGGGGCATTGGTTTTTATGTTAAAAACTATTTTGTGCAGTTCTTTGAAATGACCTCTGAAAAGCATTTGATGCTGTCGATCATAAAATTATTTTGATCTCAAACTTATTCAGTTCCACTGTGACTGTGCCCTAACAGCCAATGGGGAAACTCCAACACTCAACCGACCAATGGTGTAACTTCAGTCAATAAGTCAGGGACAGACTGTTGAGGAGGTCCAGCCAAAGATAGAGTTTAGATATGTTGATGTGTGCTTTAGATCTGCAACGTGTAAACGACTAATATTTACGTACGTACACTATTTCATATCACCACTTTATGACCTTGACATGAAATGTACCATTCGTTGTAAAGCAGAAATACAGTTCTATCATATAGCCTACTTTGTCTGTACTCCAAGCATATTTTTGGTACATACTGTATAATTAGGACACATATTTGAAAGACCTCGGTGGTTTCAAATATCCATTGCAATAATTGAATCCCCTATTTGCTCTATTTCATTATTTGATAACCCTGCTGGCCCATGTGCTGGCTTCAGCTGACCACAACGTTATTGTCGACAACCACAAATGGGCTCTAAATGGCTCATATTTTGTGAAAAAGGGGAGCATTACCTAAACTTTCAACCACTATATAATCTAGCACATTATATCCAGTCAAGATGAACACATGAAATTTCAACCCCTGTGTCCTAAAAAAATTCCGTTCCCATACAACGAAACTGCATCCTCAATTACGTTTCCAGTGAAATATATTTTCTCCCAGATTATGATCCCAGTTTTAAACATGCAGTTAACGTTGTAAATTGAAACACAACTACTTGGTTTGGTTTAAGCAACAACATTACTTCTGCTAGATTTAGAAAAACATCATGGTTCGGGTTTAAATACGTATGTTTGTTACGTGTCTTAAGTTACGTACAAGTTAAGTACGTTACATACGTGAATGTACTGTAATAAGAAAATAAAACTTAAAAATATTGGCAGTGTAGGCCTGACTTTTCACAAACTTACTTGTTTTGGCTTGTGTGTTCCTGAATATTTGTCTTCACTTCACTTACAGGACGTTTCTCTCAGACCACAGGAATTATCAAAAGGATTTTTTTAAATACTAGGATAAAAACAATATAATAAATGTAGTGCAAATAGAGATGAAAAAGATGTGATGGTAGACAATGCAAGGCAAAGCACATTTATTTATACAGCACATTTCAACAAAAAGACAATTCAAAGTGCTTTACAAACAATATTCGAAGCATCAAGACAAAGTAAAAAAAAAAAAAACACATTTTAAAAGACATTTAAGTACAATTCTAAACAATCCTTAAAGAGACAAAATAATAGAAATAAAAACAGAAATAGAATAAGACGGGTATAAAATGGTGCTGAGTGTAGACGTCTATCTTGCGTGAATGTTTGTATCGGGAGAGTCTTATGCCCTGCGCAGTGTGATGGGTAGGTTGCAGTCCAGACTTTTATGAGTCAGAGGGGAGAGGGTTCAGCATCCTGACAGCCTGGTGTATGAAGCTCTACCCAGGCTCCCAGGCTCCGGTATCTTCTACCAGATGGCAGGAGACTGAAGAGGCTGTGAGAGGGAGGGGTGGGGTCACTCACAATGCTGGTGGCCGTGTGGGCTAGGCAAGCGTTGTAGACGTCCAGCAGAGAAAGGGAGTGAGTGCGGGCCGAATTGTTATCCTTGTTGGTTTACCTCGCTTCTGTAGTTTGTATCATCATTGTTGCTGACGTGACCCACCACAGTTGTGTCAGCAGTTACCTTGGCTGCAAATATTCTGGCCAAATAAAAAATCTAGCTTTGGCACAATCACAGCTGACAATTTCACCTCATCAGGCAGGTCAATATACCTCTCAGCCCTAGTCTCGGGCACTGACCCCGTCTGTCCCTGTCTCAACAATATCCTGCTTTTATCTTTGTCCAGTTTTCACAGCCTTTTTCCCACCGCATTTATGTTCCTACTAGGAATTAGATCATGCTCCATGTACCTCTCACGCCACTTTCAGATACCACAGGTTGACTAACTGTCTACAGTGTTGGTATTTCATCTGCATTTCTGTGTGAAAATAAAGATAAGAATTGATCATGGCCCGTGACCATCAATAGCATCACGACAGCCACAGTGTTAATCCACTACTCCTAGTTTGCTTCCGTTGTGCTTTCCCCTCCTTCCTTGCCTCTCCATGCATGGCAGTTAGTGCCACAGTCATGACTAGTGAGACACAATACTGGGAACTTTGCCAAAGCATGTGTAACACAGGAAGAAAATCCAATGGGAGACCATTGTAATTAGTCCAATAAATGTTTTCACTTGGATGTATTCGAAACAAAGCGGGGCTTATTACAGCGCGCATGGGTTTTATTGTGAGAGCTTGTAAGCGGATGATGTCTTCTGCGCGGAGTCAAGGGGCACTGCTTTTCCGTGGCAATGAAACAATTTAACAGGAGCCCTTACACTAACAAAACCAGTGTACTGCTACCGTGGACTCACAAAAAGTTAAACTGCTACTCTATTACCTAATATGAGGATGCAATAAATGCATCAATGGATTTTTGCCTTTTAATTTAAGCTCCTTTTTTTTTTATCCTTTTTCACCAATGCTGATAAAAGATAAAATAACATATACCACTGCAAAGGCACACTGGTTTTAATTAAGTAACATGGATGCTTATGATATAATATGATGCGCAATAATGCTGTTTAAATAGGATTATAGAGATTCTAAAAACTGTTATACGTATGTGTTTAACACAGTACAGTAGACTGAAGTCATGTACATGCCCAGAACAACATTTCGTAACCTGTGGTACCTCCAAGTTGTAGATGCAGACACACACAACCCGGCTTTAATGGGCTGGGGCCGCCATTAAGGGCCCTGAAGGCTTCTGTGATAGATGTGGCTTTCCAGAGGGTGCCAGGGTGGGGGGAGGGCTAGAGGGGGCAGAGAGGGGGTCAGGCACATTCACCACTGGGTGTCGGCCGTCCCAGATTGTTGCCACATGAAAGGCTTGCACACTTGTGTGATTAAGGACATGGAGGTACGGAGGTGTAGAAGATGGTTTCTAAGATATCCGGATAGGAAGGAGCACTAAGTCGAATTCTAAACAGAGAGCAAACATGTGACGTGGGGTGACTGGGTGTGCACTATGGCATCGATGAGTGATATAAGAGGCCGCTTGCATCGTGGTCGCCATGTGGTAAAGCCTACAAAGCATCCAGTCAAAGAGCTTCTACTGGCCTCTAATTTGCCGTGCCTGTGTCCTGTGTTAGCTAATTAAGCCACAAGATAGCCAGTCAGACTCAACAGTTTTTTTTTTTTTTTTTGCTCGGCTTCCTGGGAGGCGATATATTTAGCCATCTCGTGTGGCCCTGCGGGGTGGTTGTTTTGAGGTGACAGAGCTGTCTGTTGCGGCCTGCTTGGTCGCAGCCTGTCACGCCTGTAAAAATGTTTGTGATGTGAAGAACCCAGAAAACTGTGGTCTGGTGCCAAAAAAGGGTCTTCGCTCACTCGCTCACGCGTAATGACAGAGCAACACATAGGTCGCACTCGGTCTGCTGTGAAGTCGCTCGCTCATTGCCTCTGAGCCGTAAACAAACTTCTTTTTATTCTTTTATCGAGCATTACAGCAGAGAGTAAACATGTGTGAGGGGGGGGACTTATTTGTGCAGTACCCATCTTCTGTTTAGATCTCATTAAAACGTGCCTAGACTACAATTAGCATGGAATCTTAATTTGCCTGGAAAGTTAATTAATCCATATAACTTTCAAGGCAGGCTCGTAAAGGTTTACACTCGTATGGCTGCAATACGTTATGGAGACATTTGCAGTGGAAATGCTTAGTCTTCCAGCCACCCAGGAGTATTTAGTAAGCAAAATGGCCTTTTCAACACCGCATCTTGTCTCCCTTTTCAAATTCTTAACGGCCACCACTTATTCCAAGCAGGCGGTCAAAGTGAGGCACACTGGGAAATCGCTCCTGTTTTATCCATGTCGCTTTACACCCAGCTTTTATAACGTAACGTGGCAAGCATTACACGATGAGGGACTAATGATATATTTTCTCAGCTGGAACGTGGGAAATGTACCGCGGACCCAAATCAGTGTAGAGTCTCAGTAAATTAGTGTGTGCCGCTAAGTGAAAAGTGAACAGCTTGCCAGAGCTGTACTGGCTTGGGACCCATAGGGAACCCGCTATACCACACGTTGGGTGGCAGAGCCACAGGAGATATCGAACCTATGGGGAAAGGAAGCCCACTGTCAGCGAGAAGTCAGCGAGAGTGTCTGAAAAACCCAGACTTCACCCTCTGACAGCTCGGAAATATCCATTTTAATAAGGGGGAAAAGTGGATTTGGCCAGACATCTTCGTTCCTCCCATGGAAACTCATCTGTCCTGGTGTGAGGCGACACCCTCAGTGACTTTTAACTAAAGGGTTGAGCACAGCAGACTTCTGCAGAACCAGTAGGCCCCACAGCATGTATCCGCAATTTGCTCCTTTGGTTTCTTTGAAAAGGAATGCACGTCAAATCCAATTTGTATGATCTCCTCTGACTACTGCAGGTTGTCTAATTAAGTCAGCTGTTTCGTTTTTTATCTATCTATCTATCTATCTATCTATCTATCTATCTATCTTTTTTTTTGGGAGGTGGGGTTTGTCCTTTAAAATTGAAGGTAACCGCCACAAGTCTAGTAACAGTTAATTTCATGGCAACAACTGTCTGTTATGTCTTAAGCCCTATTCGCACGGGAATAGTGTTACTTGAGGACCTCTAGTAATTTGTAATAATTGTGGAGGTTGTCTGTGATCTTAATCCCGTGCAAATCTGCCTTGTCTGTAATTTGTCAAGTAAAAATTTTGCCACAAATTACCTACCATATTTCGCAAAACACTGAGGTCATGTGATAATATTAGTCCCAGAGATGCCCATTTGGGAAAGAGGCAGAAAAAGGCACGTGTCCCATCTCAGTTTTCTCTCTGCGTCTGTTTTCTGCCTTATTCCCAGTCGAGAATTAAGGAGGCTGCGTTGGCAATTATAAATGAAGGTTTCGAGAGAATTTTGGGTGTTAATTCAGGAGGCTCAGCATGGACCCCTGGAGCTTTGTCAATATTATACAAATATAAACAGGCCTATATAAGAATATTTATCATTTAAAATATAAATAATATATAGTTATTTTTTAATATAAGAGGATTTTAAACTCTCTTAAGACTCTCACTAAGTCTTGACATCATATACTGTCAATAATGGGATTAAAATCAACTAAAATAAAGATTTTTTTATCGATTCTTTTTTTTGTTTTTTTCTCCAATAAGGTTCCACATGTCGAAGGTCACCACTTACTTCCTGCTGATTCACATGGAAGTTGGTCTGGATACTGCCTGCAATGTCAAACTTTTCTTTAGTAGGCAGAGGAGAGTGAACTATGGGGAGAGTGGGTTTGTGGGGGGGTGACACTTTCAACAAAGATTTTCAAACATATTGAACCCAGGAGTCCATTATACCACCACTATGCCACCAGTACGCCCCGCAATTCTGACGTTACCATTGTGCAGCTACAGAGCCCATGTAGCTTTTTAGTATGTAGGAGATGGAAACCTACCTCGCTCACATTTTCAGTGTGCTCCAAATGATTCTATCAGTCAATATGCTCTGTTAACTTTTTCTTGCATAACGGAGGCATTTCCCTGGATGCAGCATCTGGTCAAAAGGGCAAAAACTAAAATGTTTACAGAAATAGAACTTGTAATCACTTGTACCATTTCTTTAAATACCTTCAACAGAGCAATATATTTGTTACAAATAATGGATTCTTTGACGGTTGCCTAATCGGTTTCTTCCAAAAGATTCAATTAGGACCTACAAAGAATGCTCACAAAGGCTTGAACTCTACATTGGTTAACTTAAATTTAAATGTTTAAGAGAGCCGCATTACCTTTTTTTATTTTTTTTTTATGATTTTGATTATAATGGGGTCTTATTTAAAACACATGGGCGTAGTAATATTCAGCAGCTGCGCAGCTCTGCCTCTGGGGCATTCTTTGTTCAGCTAGGAGGAAGGGTGAGGGGGGGGGTAGAAGGAAAAGAAAAACTTCCACATGCTAACATTTACACAGTGATTTCTTTTAATTGCACTCTACTTTTTAATTTGCCCTCGACTAATGCTTTTAAAAGTAGGACTGGAGGTATTTTATTGAAGTCATGCCTAGTGCCGGACCAAGTTTTCCTGATTGCTGTGGCCTTGTAGCCTGGCTCTTTCCTACCTGACAACCTGCGTTATTCCTTTCATTCGCTATGTCAAACATGCCACACAGCATTTAGACTTGGAAGGGCGAGGGGAACACACGGACTGGGCGAGCTTCCTCCAGGTCCCCTCTTCAAAGGATTACGATACATTAACGTTCCTTGCGCTGGGTGAGCGGCAACGTCGAAAAGAATCATGTTCGTAAGTGGGGTTGAACTGGAAACGCAGATGGTCTAATAGATATATGTTGCTTTTTAAAGGGGAAGAGAAGAACGCTAAACAGATCCTAATCTGGGCAGGGGGCAGCCCTTATATTTAGTTAAACACTTCCAGTCGTAATAAAGCATTCGTCAAACCAGTGAAAACACAACCGGACTTGATGAGGTGCTTATGATTTTTGGGCCTTGGGGCATCTTCAGTCCTCTGATACTGCATAATAAAACAACATAACACTGCATCAGGTTTTTTTTCCCCTCCTGATATTTGCGATTGGTGTTTTTTCTTAGTTGAGTCGTGTTTTCATTAGTAACTCTCGTATATGATGATATATGATCTCGTTTATGATTGTGTGAGGGACAGATTAAACCTGACTAAAGCCAAATATTCACCGGCACTAACAAGGGTCTCCTGATTACCTGCCGCTACCAACATCTCAAAACTGCTCATTCTGCGGACAAACGCGGCCACATTTTTTAGATTGGCGCAACATACCAAAGTATTTAAGTTTAAGGCACTGAAATCATTCGCTCCAAGCTCCGAAACAAAAAGCCACATCCAACGCAGTGACAATTCATTCAAAGCTGAGAGTGGCAAATTTAAAGCATTCATTTAGATACATTTTTAAATATAACAATAAAAAAAATTTTTTTTTAAAAAACACAAATTAAGCATGTTATTAAAAGTTCTGTTCTGGACACATTTTAGGCTTTCGTTCCAAATATTTGGAAACCAACCAATTTATTGATTTATGATGCCACCTTCTGGTATTTCTATTCAATAATTTACTCTTGTGCCACATTAATAAATGTTCTTCAGTTAACATGGGCGCTTGTTCAAACAATTATTGATAAATGTTTGCGATTAAATCAGCATATTCCCCCCCTAAAATCTCCATGGCGCCTTCCTGCCAACCCTCACATGTCTCTCTAAATTCCCCATTATCAGCAGCCAGTTACTTTACTTACTAACTTTATATCTCTGCACCCTGCATTGCAGCAGCTACCACCAGGGTGTGAGGAGAGTCTGGCAGAGCCCAGATCAAACAATTAAACAGTTAAACAATCCTCTGTTCTCCATTGATAATTACCGCAATAAAAACACAACCAGAGACCAAACAGAGTCACATTTGCAAGGTTAATTGCTGAAAAATAGATTTAAAAATTGCCGTTTAGCTAAGAATTAGGTCTGGCCCTGTCACAACCCCAGAGGCTTAAGTTTTACTTTCCCCTATCTTAGCTGCTATAAAATACTTTTATGATCGCAGTTTCCCAAAGTCTTAAGACAGTACCTCTTCTTGCACAGCTGTGACTGTGTTTGTGTGTAATGCTCAAACCAATATATCAGTTTGTAGATATATCTTTTTATTATGTTTAGATTCTATATTAGCTTTTTTTTGAGTAAGCTTTTCCCCCCTTCTGTTTTGTTTAACAGCTTCAGAGGTGGCAGTCTGTAAAACCTGCGATTAACCGACCTTACCCTGCCAAAAACATATTATCCTTCATATTTTTTCCCGTGATTTAATATCCATTTCTATTGCCAGTTTCTACAACGGTGATTCATCCTTTACCAAATGTTGGATTTCCTGTTCTGCACTGATAGGGCTCTCCTGAGAGAGATGTGTTATATGTTTCAAGTTGTTTATTCAGAATAAACAGAGGGGAGAACTGCATAAGCAGTGATTCTCAACATGGCTGCACAGATGAACAAAAGAAGACCACAAATACCGCTCAGTGCCGGCAATAGAAAAGACAGTGAAGTCATGTCCTCTGGAACCCGATATCTTTAAATCTACCTTCAAGACCAATAAATATATATAAATAAACTAGACCTGCAAGGAGATATAATGCCAGGCCCCAAGCAGCTTACGCAGTTCTTATCTGGAGGGACAGCAGTCTGAGGCGGGAAGCCGAGAGCAGGGCTGAACAGAGCTTCAGCAGGTGCTTTAACACAGGTTTGTGTGCTGACTCCGACCTGCAAGTGTGGTCTCAGCCTTGCTCCATGAGGGGCTGTGGATTATGTGTCTCCCTGCTAAAACCTTTTGCCACCAAATCATATTTCATCTCACTTTTAAACTCCATATGTCATGTTCCATATTGAGAAGGGGGGGAAGCCTACTAAAGGGATATATTATATATTATTCACACTTGTATTTTGGGTTTCTAGAACATGTTTACATGCTTTAATGTAAAAAAAAACACAAAAAAAGCCCCACAATTTTTCTCTCATAGTGTCTGAATACTACTCCGTTTTAGCGCCTGTCTGTTGGAGCCCCTCTCTGGAAAAAGTCCAGTCTGCTCTGATTGGCTTGCGTGAAAAATATGGCACACCTTTGCAAAAGTAGTTCTCAAGGTGTATGTGAAGATACTCAGATGGGGGTGTATTGTAATGAGCCTGCATGTGACATACGTAGGACAGGGAGCTCAGATCTGAATGGCTGAATCCCATGTTTTCTGACGAGGCAGCCCACAAAAAAACTGAATTGTCTTATTTCACAGTATGTGGGTTGGTAGGCACTCCAGATACCCAAATGTCTGTGTACTGAACAAGTGATTAAGTAGGATCTCCATCTGTTTTTATGCACATTTTCAATTGGTGCATAAAAAACGGAGCGGAAATGCTGATAATTCAGAGATATAAAAAAAAAAATGCAACACAGTGCAAAAAAGAACAGTCTTAGCGAATAAATCAATGTGCCATCGATTTCAACTAAAGCTTCAGCTTCACTGTGATAGACGGAAACATCAGGTCTCTGTGGACCCACGTGGACACGTGACCCTCCTCCAATGAAGGCATGAAACACACATAAACGCCATACTACATATTACCTCCGTCAAAGAGGTTGTATTTTTCGGTTAGGCACAGTATGTTTGTCTGTTTGTCAGCAGGATTACGGAAAAAAAACTACTGGCCCGCTTTTCATAACACTTGGTGTTGGCGCGGTAACTGAAACACGGGGCCGACACATGCGTTGTTTTTCACTTATGGAAATAGCCTTGGCGGAGAGCTCCTTGCGATCTCCGAGTGCCTTTCTAGTTTCGCCATGTGTTCCACATGATTTTCAATATTATGATGTCCGCATCACAGCAGTGGATGAAAGCATGCGCTCACGTGTGCTAACTTTGGATGGACACTTTGGCGTATTGTTGTTTCAACTGTTCTTTTTTCTTAATCCACATTATGAAATGTTCAAACTGGCAGTCAACATCAGTTAGCAGCACAATGCTATTGGTCCAGTATCAGCCCTTGAAAACAATTTGCGTCCGATGCGTCTCTGCACCCAAGTACCATGAGCCTGTTTATGTTGTGTCCTGTACACTCTGTATTTGTCGACATCCTCCATCATCCCGCTGCCATAATATAAGCAGATCTCAATGATGGTATTTACTCAGACAAGCTCCGAGTGGATGCCGTTTTTCTGATGAATCGGGCGCTCAGAATAAACAGGAACGCTTCATTAGAGGGGTAAATGGAAAAGTGAGTGTTTATGATCCCAATTACCACCTTTGCTTTAGTGCCTAGTTTAATCATAGCCATATCCTTTTTTTTCCCCCACTCAACACTACAAAGCCTCCCACTACAACACCACACACACACACACACACACGCGCACACACACACACAAATAAAACTGAGCTAGACCCAAGCAGTTCATTTGTTTGAATCTGCCATGCAACGTGGAAAGGAAAACAACTTAGTCACACGTTTATTGATTTAGTGTCCGAGTTATTGTCATTTTTTTGTTTGTTTGAACGAGATATAAGTTTATTTGCTGACTGGTAAAAAAAAATCAAACAATAATAATAATATTTGTTTCTCAACTATGGTGTGACGCTTCAGATCCACGTGCAGTATTCTTCACAAACGGTGTTAGTTTTAAAGGGGGCTTTCCTTTTTAGGGCCTACTCTACGTAGACTGGCTCACACAGTCAAATAACCTGTGGCGCAAAACCTTTCACCATGATGATCATCATTATAGTTAATCACCATTCATTTCCAGTTTCACAAGAGCCCACAAGATCAAACATGGAGTATTTTGAGCATTTTCCTATGGCATGGTCTGGAACAACAGTTTGGAGTAATTGAAACAATATGCAGCATATCAACACTCACAGTTACTGAACCATCACCACCGTTTGCAGATATCGTGATAATGACGCAAGCTTGTTTTCTCTTTGTTTGCTGCCACAATAGCTGGCACCACTGTGACCCGGTTATGTGATACACCAGCAACACCATCTTGTGGCCAGAACAGGTAAAAAACTTAACTCAACTTAATTTATTCAGCAGCTTTCAGACCAAAGAGCTTCACATAGCAAGATTAAAACAACACATGCACAAGAAATGAGAGCAATAGATACAATTATGCGAGATTGAAAATGACAACAATGGCACCATAACGTGTTGGAAATAAAATATAAAATGAAATGTTAAGACCCATGATTTAAACTTCAAAACTAAGGCTTTAACATTACTCCAAATTAAAAGCCAAATTTTTAATTTCCTTTTGAAATGCTGGAGGGATCTTGTCATTCTGATATCCGGAGGCAGTGAGTTCCACAGGTTAAGGGGCAAAAATACAGAATGCACTCTTCTGATTGGTCTGTCTTTCGCATCTGCGCTCTCTGCATCTCTAGTGGCACTTTCTACCTGTATAGTTGACTACCTATATCTCACTTTTTACAATATGAGACCTTATAAAAGACAAGTGGTGGAGGACTATAGTGATCTGGCTGGAACATAAAATAAAATAAAAAGCTTTAAAATTTAAAGCTTTAAAGATGAGTAAAAGAGCTTTGTTTTATTATGCTGAATGACTTGTGTGCGCAAAGACAAATGTGCGCATTTCTGGTGATCAACGGATGTCAGTCATTTTCTTTTTTTTTAATTGTTATTTATTTTAACACTGTTGTCATGGTAATGTTTTTTTTTTTTCTTGTTTTCTTTGTGTCTTCCAATGTTGAATACATAGCGAGCCATAGTGCGGTTTGTTTGCAGAGAGAAAATAATCCAACTCAAATGCAGGAAGGTGACCAAAACGTAGGGGATTATGTGTTGCCTGCGCTCGGGCTGATTTGGACTTCTGCAGTAGTCCGATGTTTGCCTGACATCTGGGCCGAAGAGAACATACAGAATATGCAACAAAGTCCACAAAAGTGAAGTAAAGCTTCTTTGCACACAAATGATCAGCAAATAATTTAACAAACGATATAGAAAACGAACCAAAAGTATCAATTTCGTTTGACATTTTCAATTCGCACTAGCCCAAGCAGGCTAACGAAAGCGCCCTTATAGACTTTTTAGGTAATCCAGTAAAAAGGGAATTACAATAGTCTAAACGGCTAGTAATGAAAGGCTGAGTGAGTATTCAGCATCAAACTGACTCACTAGCAACTAGAAATCACGCAGGGTCAATCCCAGTACAGTGGAACGTGTGGCAAACAACAGTGTTTCCCTAAAACCCTCAGAGATAAATCAACAAGCAACTACAGTCTTCACTAAAACATTGGCTGCAGTCTGATTCTGAGGTTGCACCGAATCTGACATGAAGACGTTTGCGGCAGGGAACTAAAAAACACTTGCCTGGACACAACAAGTCACCAGTCACTTAAAACGTCTACAGTGTATTACCCAAAGACGCCCCCCCCCTCCCCCCTCTCTATTATGGCCAACATTTGATTTGTGGTCTTTGTCTCAGAGACGGCGTTTCCTGGATTTGATACATCTTCAAATTTTTTTTTTTTTTTTTGCATGTTTCTTATTTCCCTGCGTCTTCCTTTTCATGTTGAGGCTTGGACTGCTGCATGGCGAGATGTGACAGTTCAAACACACTGTGGTTCATTAAAGACATCCTGTTGGCTTCGAGAGGGAAAAAGATCCCGAACCAGCCTACTGCTGCTCCGGTCTGCCCTCTAAACCCACACTGGCCAGACCACATCAGCGCTGAAGCTGGAAATCACAGGACGGGCCGTGGTCAACCATGCACACAATACCATTTCCATTTGTCATTTTCTTTCCTGCACAGTGTTCAATAGCTGGTACGGTATAGTGAGCGTTGCTCCAGGACGCCGGTGAGCGGCGCAGATGGCGTTCTGTGATGTTTAATGTCACGTTTGTAGTGGCAGGGATTGTCACAGCAACCTCAAATGCTGATGAATTCAACCCTAACTTTACTGTACATCACACAATGCTGATTTCTTTTATTTTTTTTATTTAATGGGAAAGATTGTGTTCAAAGTGAGTGTAATAAGAGGGAACAGCCACTGGCTGTAACTAATGACATCAGACAAAGGAAACGTGCATTTCGGGCATTAGAGGGAGAGTTTTTGGTTTCAATAAGTCATGTTGTAATGAGCTGAAGAAGGAGTCACCACCTCGGTTGACTCACAGGAAGAAAGTCGATAGCTGAGGTTGGATCAGAAATTGCTGGGTTCTGGGAGGAAGTACAAGGAAAGAAAGAGAATCCTGAAGAATCAACAGCATCCACGGCCCTCGTTGTGGACAGTTAACTTGACATCTTTTTAGGGAACAGTGGTCACAGTTGTTTTTTTTGAGAAAACAATCATGTAACATTTTCTATATCCTTTTCTTTCTAAAACATTCTGTAACTCTCTACATGTGTTGCTTCAAAGCGATACTATTTCAACATATACACCTGCTGTCTTGCACCAGGCATGTTTACATTGCTACGTTATACAGTGAAGTCAGTAAGCAGTAGTACAGTGACACATTTTTAAATTAATTTTTTTGTGGTTTTTTTTACACATGGTGTGTAAAGCTGTAAACACAATCCTGTTCTAACATCCAACTCGTCAAATACAGCAGCTTGGTCAGTGCTCCTACTTAACTTACATACGTACTTAACTGAACTTACAAAAGTAGGCCTGCTTGTTTGAACCCAAACCATGATTTTTCCTACATACAACCAAGTAGTTTTGGTGCCTGAACCTAACCAAGTAGTAACATAATGTACTTAACTCGCGTCACTGAAGGAAAGAATCTGCCTCTTTAGCTCCACCATGTTCAGCTAGTAGCTAACTGTGTCCGTAAAGAATACATTTATATAAATTCACGGTTAATGGTACGGGTAAAAATGACCTAAATGCAGGCGGGCAGCGGATGACAACTAAAATATGTTTAGTTCTTTTTCTGGAGAAATCAGAAATTAAAATGATTGTGCAGTTTCTTTCAAACTATGCTGTATTTTGGCGAATTGTTTGTATATAAATATTGATTGGTGTAGCTTTGATATGTAAAACACAGACATTAGCAGAAACCTTGTATTTCCCCGTCTTCGTTACTTTATCCTTGTTCTGGGGGATTTTCGCATTCTGTCTGTTCTTCAGAAAGTAAAACCCATGTTCAGTGGGTTGACCAGTCAAGAGCATTTGACATTTCGGCCTAGAAAAACACGAAGTAACACGGGGTGAGTCATTGATATACAAATGATCATTTTGGGGGTGAAGTGTTCTTTTAAAGTTCCTCTGTGTAACACCGCCTAAATTAAGAATTCCAACATGTTATTTCCAAAAGCCAGAAACCAGAGAAGTGAGTCTCAAACTTGCGATGTCATCAAGTATAAAGTCTGGAGCTGCTCCATAGACAATGAATGTGAGACTGATTTTCTGAACCCACAGAATCTTTCATTTTTTATACCCAAATGATCTTCATTCTATTGAAGTGTTCCCAGTTGTGAAACAGAAAATGTCCCCATATACTCAGAACAATCCCCTGGGTGCTCTCAGTGTCATCTATAACATCTTTCCCAATTAACTGTCTATGGAGCACTTCTTTATACTTGATGACATCACACATTTGACTTTTAGCACTCTAGTTTTTGGATTTGGGAAAGAGTTGTGCAAGCTTACTGATATTTTTGTACTGTCTTAGATCATAGGAATGACATGTATGGATTTTGAAAACGGCCGTAGTTCCCCTTTAACATCAGTGAGTTGATGACCTCATATCTTCTGTTGCTTCACAGAGCACTAACAATGCATCACCTGTAAACCCTGTGTGAATAAATACTAGAAGCAGTATAGGCAGGGGCACAGTTAAACAATTTGTGTGTGTGGGTTTCAATACAGTAGCTGTGTACCCGAGGCTCTCATCCAAACAGCTGGTACCCATCTGTTTCTTCTTCTCCTCCTGCGGCCTGCGGCTCGGGGAGCGAGGTGCACTGGCATGCGGTGTCTGGGTCTGGACCAATAGTGGGGAGGTATGCACTGCTAGAGCGTGCGTGTGTGTATGAATGTGGTTTATGGCGAGCGAGTGCTCCTGTGTGTGTATATGTGGTTTCGCACTCAACTCGTGTATGTGTGTGTATGGACTGCCATGTGTGTAGATTATGCGTGTTTGTGTGTGTGTGTGTGTGTGTGCATCTGGCCAGTCCTGCATCCTGCATGCTTGCGTGGTGCGACTGTGTGTGTGTGTGTTTGTGTGTGTGTGTGTGTGCGAGTGTGTTTGACGGTTAGTAATAATCACATTATATATCCACTTTAATATTGTTGATAGTCATATGGTACAGCGAACGTATCTCTGCTGACCTCTTATTGCCTTCACAAACTCTCCCATGATGCATTCTGCTCCAACGGTGACTCATTGCGGAGAGAAGCATTCAGTCTTTCCATTTATTGTTTATGTAAATGGTATAGAGCGAACATAACGTTTCCCATGGCGTTCCAGATTTCCGTCATTACTTTATGGCTTCTATGGCGTGACGCTCGCTGTAAATATGCGTCTTCCATCACACAAACAGATTAAAAAAAAAGGAGTCTTATGATGCTTTAAACAGAAAAAAGCTCACGGTGGCTAAAGTGGTATTTCCGTTGGGAAAGGAAGTCGATGCCTGGTGAATGTTAAGTGCTTGAGGGATAGGAGGATCTTTAATGATGTGGGGAATGTTATGTATGAGGCTTTGTGGACACAACTAAAAAAAATAAAAGTTTCTTCCAATTGCTTTAATAAGACTGTTCTCATGAGGGATTGGTCAAATAATCCATGACCTGCCCTGAACCCAATCCTACTTTTTAATAGAATTTGAGGACATTCTTTTCCCACTGGAGGGCAGTGTTGGTTTGGTAATAATCCCTGGCTGCTGCAGGTGAGTGTGCTTGTCATTGGAAACTCAAGTCGATGTCAGCGTCACTGAGGTCGACTGATGCTGTCCCCTTTGTTCCCGTCAGCCCACTCAGTATGAGCCCAGATGAAGCACAAGCCTTCCAGCGAAAGAAACCAAAAGTAGAACCAGGTATTCATGCAAAACATGTTGTTTGAACGGGGTGGTGGGGGTTAGGTCAGCTCATTCTGAGGGGACTGAACTTCCTCCGGTCTGACTTCAGTTGGAACCTGTCCCAGCATGCCTTGTTCAGCACTAAACTGTATGACCATTCAGGTCTCTATTATTCTCCCAGGTTTCTAGTTATTTTGGGTTTAGTCAGTAGTGGCCAGCAGGAACACAGAAGAAGGGTGAAATGTGTGTGTCCAGATTAGTGGTATAGACCAATATATCAGGCCAATATTGGACTGAAAAAGAAATCCAATATTTCTTGATCAATTCATTTGACTTTTTTGAGACTAGTGGGTATATTTTTGAAGATGTTCTTAAAATGTAGCCACATCTGGTGATGATGAATTGTTAGGCAGAATATTCTTTTTGTACTTAGTATGTGTTTTGTTTCCCTTCATGTTTTCTTGTCATTGTTATTTATTGTTACTAGTTTTTCCTAGTTAGTGTTTATCCTAGTTAAATGTATTGCTCATTTCCTTTCAGAAAATGTGTAAATATATATTTTCTTTACTTTATTAAAATATGGAAGTTCTTCTTTATGACATTTTGTATCTTTGGAGGATGAAATAAGTCGTATCCATGAATAAACAAGTGGCAAGGGGTCTAAAAGGTAGCTGGGAGACCCCACGCAGTGGAGTGAGAAATACTAATGGATCACAAAGACACTTACTAACAGAGGACATTACTAATAAACTACTTATAAAAACTGGTGTTAAAACGTTCAAAAATACATATTGTGTTAAAGGATATAAAAGTCACACCCAGGTCATAAACGAGTGTCCACCATCAAGTTGAAGTCCGAAGTCTAAGTTGGTGTTAGAGTTTGAAAGTTATCACATGACCTTCGCTGTGGTGCATCCTGATGTACAGTAGTACCTACAAGTCCTTATTCATATTTCATGCTCAAGGCTTATTAGTAATGTGGCCAGCTGTTTATCTGTAGTTAACAAGACATGTAGCTTTAAAATGCTGCTGCCAGTTGGAACTTCCCACAGGATGTCCTCTTGCCACATTTATCCTGAGACAACCAGACAGCTGGCATCGGTGCGTGCAGGTAGTGCGCTCGAAAGTAGGCCGTTACTTACACTGGCAGCACCGCACTAATCTCAGTTTGTCAAGCAAGGTTAGCCTCTAGGTATAACAATGCGAGTGTCTCCGACGCCTTTAGCTCTGTCGTCATTGAGATACAAGCTCAAGCTAAACATTTCCAATGAGACTATGCAAGTTAAGGTCATCTTTTGAAGGCAGAAAGCCTCTTTTCATCTCTCAATTGTTCAGCGTTTAATCTCTGCCCTAATCTTCTCATTTTTATCGTGACCTATTTCACAATTAGGATAGCCTAATCTAAAAAAAAAAAAAAAACACCTTCATTTTCTTGAAGTCTTCCTCTCTGAGAGCTCTAAGGCAGACACAACCAACTGAACAGCTCAGCCCGGGACAACCAGGCCAACCAATCGAGCAGCGAGTCATGCAGCGTTTCACCGCAGCAGCAGACCCTGCTGGTGGCGGAGCGCCGCTAATTGCTATCGATCGACTACAGCGGCTCCACAGCAGCGTGGGTTCAGCGTCCCCCAGCAAGGACGCCTGCTCCTCTGATCCCTGGCTGCACTTATAAAGATTGCAAGCAGCATTTCGCAGCTTCGGGGGCGACAGTTAACGAGTGAATGCTCGCCGACCTTTACATCCCGAGGGGGAGGGATGCCAGGTGAGAACGAGCGCGCAGAGCAAGAGAAGCATCACAGATGACTGCGGATTCTGCACGGCGGGTCGTCTCTCCAGCCTCCTCCTGCGGCTCTGCCTCCTGTATAAGGAGTGGCCGTCTCAACATTAGCGCTGTCGGCGACTTTATTTGTTTTGCTTGGCGATAACCTGCAGGACACCGGCTCAAGCGTCGGCTTTCATGGCAGTTTGACAGGCTTTTACGCTGATCCAGCATAGCAGTAAGGTAAAGACGGTGTTGTCACTTCTGCTGTGTGTGTGTGTGCGTGCATGTGTGCGCATGGGTTTGGGTGAGCAGTTCTTGAAATCTTGTCAGGTTAACTTGCCTTACTTGGGTAAGCCCATTATTACTCACTGTGCGTTTGGGATCAGTTTGTTGTCGGTGCATCAGACCAGTAGTTGCAGGTTCTTATGGAGTCCTGAAGGTGCCCAGCACAATTATGCATGCACAGTTTAATTGCAGCATAGCCCTGGAAAAAAAAAAAATTGTCTCATGTCGAGAATAACCTGTTCTAATCATACTGCAGCCGCCACTCCTATTACCATTCATAAATATACAGACAAGTCCAGACTTTCACACTGGCAACAACGTGACACTTAAAAAAAATAATCATTGGGACACAATCTTTACGAGCCATTCAGTAGACTTGCTTTTACTGTAATCCTGCAGCCCCGGCCATTCATTTCTGTATGGCACCATAGGCAGAAGGAAGAGACAATGGGCCCCTGGGCACCAACATGCAAAAGGCTCCACCACCGCTCCTACATAGGAGCAAGACACACAGACTTTATTTACTTAGACTTTTCTGTTGTTGCTTTTGCGTCTCTTTTAGCCGTGTTTCCGTTGCATGGTACCGCATGGTTCTACTCAACTCTCAATCTCTTTTGGTTTCCCATTAGGAAAAGTTGTGTTTAGTACCTGGTGCCTTTTGTAGTATGACCTCGGCAGAGTTTTTGTGGTCCCTTTTTGTAGTCATTTTGTGCCCTGACACTTTGGGCCCCTGGTCCTATGCCCGACAGGCCCAATCAGTGTTCTAAATACATGAGCTGCACCTACTTACTGTAGACTGTTGTGAGGACATCATGATTCATGACCCAAAAATATTTGCATGTACAGCACAATAACTTCACAAGGGACTGAACTCTGAACTCAGGTCAGCTGTGACAACATCAATCCATGTTACTGTTGTGCTATCACCTACTGTAACAGGGTTAACAGGGTTGCAGTGTGTCATTTCTTTCCTCAAATTATTCAATCACGCATGTAATTCCAAGCCATTGTTGTTGTGGTTTAGGGAAGACACTACAGGTAAATACAGTAACGCATTTAAACCTATAGCTAATACCATAAAACGTCCCTTGTTGATTACCTATATTAAGGCAATCAGTTTTTGTATTACACATGTTCTGAAATGTTCAGTTCAAATAGGCAAATGAGGCATTATCTAATGCTAGTTTTGGGGAATTTGGGAGAAATCTACAGATGTTAATAGACCAAGTTAAGTATAATTAAAAACCTAGTCTGAAAGAAGACATGTTATGGAAGCAAACTAGCCCAATTGACCGGTGCTTGGAAAAAGCAATGTTTTCCCCCTGTAGTGTCTCGTTAAAGCCTGCTTCCAGAGCTTTCTCTAAATATTTCTGCTGACAGAAAGTCAAGTGATTGTGTCAGGAGGCGTCACCTTAAGACAGCCTTTCAGGAAACGGCACTTCACTTTATTTGGCAGATACACAGTACAGACGGCTTTTATGAGTGTTGGTGATGACTCATGTAACTCCTCTGTGTTGACTAGCTCAGGTTTATCAGTGTAAGTTGTACTTTCACGAAGTGTGTGTGTGTGTGTGTGTGTGTGTGTGTGTGTGTGTGTGTGTGTGTGTGTGTGTGTGTGTGTGTGTGTGTGTGTGTGTGTGTGTGTGTGTGTGTGTGTGTCCCTGGGCTGTGTTCGGCCTCGTCACCGCACATATTTTCACACACCTTTTTAACGTTTCTCTGTCATATAAACCGTTAGCGATTTATGTGGCACTTGCCCTGATATCAGCCACCGTTGGGTTTGAACTGCAAATAAGGTAATTTTATCGCGGATTCATTTCCCCGTAGCACTATTCGCAATGTACTTTTGCTCTGTCTTTATTTATAGCCTGCACTAGCTAATGGTGTCCATTACTGGGCAATGTTTAACCCAAAAAGCAAAGGTCAGAGGCTGAGCAAATAGCCAAAACCCCAGTGAGTGATTGTCAGTGACGTAAAGCAGTGTTATGCAGTCTTTACTTAAAGGGGAACTCCACCAATTGTACACACCAAAAGTGTTGGGGATTACTACTGCATATGTAAAAAATAATAATTGTATTAAGCCTATGTGGTCAAAGGTGTGAACTGTGATACATTGCCTCAAGTGATGTCATTTAAGCCAGCCTCAGTTTGGTCTGAAGATTAATATATACCCCAGCAATATATCGATGTATATTGTTATCTATTGAACATTAGATATATTGTATTAGCCCTACTATCATCTCTTTATGTTATCATAAGTAGATACACACTTGCATTGTTTTTGTTTTTGTCTCCTTGAAGTTAAGTTGCATTGTAGTTGTACCAATACGAACCTCATTACTTACAAAAGTCATTTTATAATGAAATAATTGTATTACATTTTTTGTACTCCATCCATCTTCAACCGCTTATCCGGGGTCGGGTCGCGGGGGCAACAGCTCCAGCAGGGGGCCCCAAACTTCCTTTTCCCGGGCCACGTTGACCAACTCTGACTGGGGGACCCCGAGGCGTTCCCAGGCCAGTGTGGAGATATAATCTCTCCACCTCGTCCTGGGTCTTCCCCGTGGTCTCCTCCCAGCTGGCTGTGCCTGGAACACCTCCCTAGGGAGGCGCCCAGGGGGCATCCTTACCAGATGCCCGAACCACCTCAACTGGCTCCTTTCTACGCAAAGGAGCAGCGGTTCTACTCCGAGCTTCTCTCGGATGACTGAACTCCTCACCCTATCTCTAAGGGAGAAGCCAGCCACCCTTCTGAGAAAACCCATTTCGGCCGCTTGTACCCGCGATCTCGTCCTTTCGGTCATGACCCAACCTTCATGACCATAGGTGAGAGTAGGAACGAAGATAGACCGGTAGATCGAGAGCTTTGCCTTCTGGCTCAGCTCTCTTTTCGTCACAACGGTGCGGTAAAGCGAGTGCAATACCGCGCCCGCTGCTCCGATTCTCCGGCCCATCTCGCGCTCCATTTTCCCCTCACTCGTGAACAAGACCCCTAGGTACTTGAACTCCTTCACTTGGGGTAAGGACTCATTCCCTACCCGGAGTAGACAATCCACCGGTTTCCTGCTGAGAACCATGGCCTCAGATTTTGAGGTGCTGATCCTCATTCCAACCGCTTCACACTCGGCTGCGAACCGATCCAGTGAGTGCTGAAGGTCACAGGCTGATGATGCCATCAGGACCACATCGTCTGCAAAGAGCAGCGATGAGATCCCAAGCCCACCAAACTGCAACCCTTCCTCCCCCCGACTACGCCTCGATATCCTGTCCATGAATACCACAAACAGGATTGGTGACAAAGCGCAGCCCTGGCGGAGGCCAACACCCACCGGGAACGAGTCCGACTTACTGCCGAGAACCCGGACACAACTCTTGCTTTGGGCGTATAGGGATTGGATGGCCCTCAAAAGTGCCCCCCTCACCCCATACTCCCGCAGCA
Organism: Bovichtus diacanthus; assembly: GCA_943590825.1. NCBI lineage: Eukaryota > Metazoa > Chordata > Actinopteri > Perciformes > Bovichtidae > Bovichtus > Bovichtus diacanthus. The sequence continues at coordinate 4,229,950 of CALSBV010012177.1, forward strand.
CCTCCCACAGTATCTCCCGGGGGACCCGGTCATACGCTTTCTCCAGGTCCACAAAACACATGTAAACCGGATGGGCATACTCCCAGGCCCCCTCCAGGATCCTTGTGAGAGTGAAGAGCTGGTCCGTTGTTCCACGGCCAGAACGGAATCCGCATTGTTCCTCTTCAATCTGAGGTTCGACTATCGGCCGAACCCTCCTTTCCAGCACCTTGGAGTAGACTTTACCCGGGAGGCTGAGCAGTGTGATACCCCTGTAATTGGCACACACTCTCTGGTCCCCCTTTTTAAACAGGGGAACCACCACCCCGGTCTGCCACTCCTTAGGCACTGTTCCCGACTTCCACGCAATGTTGAAGAGACGTGACAGCCCCTCCACACCCAAAGCCTTCAACATTTCTGGACGGATCTCATCAATCCCCGGGGCCTTGCCACTGTGGAGTTGTTTGACTACCTCAGTGACTTCCACCAGGGAAATTGCTGATGATCCCCCATAATCTTCCAGCCCTGCCTCTATCAAAGAGGGCGTATTAGTCGGATTGAGGAGTTCCTCAAAATGCTCCTTCCACCGCCCGAGTACCTCCTCAGTTGAGGTCAACAGTGTTCCATCCCTGCTGTAAACAGCTTGGATGGTTCCCCGCTTCCCCCTCCTGAGGTGCCGGACAGTACGCCAGAAGCACTTTGGTGCCGACCGAAAGTCCTTCTCCATGGCTTCTCCGAACTCCTCCCACACCCGCTGCTTTGCCTCTGTCACGGCCGAGGCCGCTGCCCTTCGGGCCTGTCGGTATCTTGCAACCGCCTCTGGAGTCCCCCGTGATAACATATCTCGGAAGGACTCCTTCTTCAGTCGGACGGCTTCCCTGACCACCGCGGTCCACCACGGTGTCCGAGGGTTACCGCCCCTTGAGGCACCTAAGACCTTGAGGCCGCAGGCTCCCGCCGCAGCTTCAGCAATGGAAGCTTTGAACATTGACCACTCAGGCTCAATGCCCCCAACCTCCACAGGGATGCCAGAGAAACTCCGCCGGAGGTGTGAGTTAAAGGTCTCTTGGGTATGGGCCTCCTCCAGACGTTCCCAGTTCACCCGCACTACCCGTTTGGGCTTACCAGGTCTGTCCAGACTCTTCCCCCACCCCCTGACCCAACTCACCACCAGATGGTGATCAGTTGACAGCTCCGCCCCTCTCTTTACCCGAGTGTCCAAAACATGCGGCCTCAGATCAGATGATACGATTACAAAATCGATCATCGATCTTCGGCCTAAGGTGCTCTGGTACCATGTACACTTATGAGCATCCTTATGTTCGAACATGGTGTTTGTTATGGACAGCCCATGTCTAGCACAGAAGTCCAATAACAAACAACCACTCGGGTTGAGATCAGGGAGGCCGTTCCTCCCAATCACGCCTCTCCAGGTGTCTCCATCGTTGCCCACGTGTGCGTTGAAGTCTCCCAGTAGAACTATGGAGTCCCCTACTGGAGCCCCCAAGAGGACTCCATTCAGGGTCTCCAAGAAGGCCGAATACTCTGAACTGCTGTTCGGTGCATATGCACAGACAACAGTCAGAGTTTTCCCCCCCATAACCGTAGGCGTAGGGAGGCGACCCTCTCGTCTACCGGGGTGAACTCCAACGTAACGGCACTCAGCCGGGGATTTGTGAGTATCCCCACACCCCGGGCTTCCTCCGGGCAGGGTCACACCTCCTCTTTTTTGATGTGCCATTGGGGTTCTTGAACCATTCTTTGTCTGGCCCCTCGCCTGAGACCAATTTGCCATGGGAGACCCTACCAGGAGCACTAGGCTCCAGACAACACAGCCCTCAGGTTCATAGGAGCACCCAAACCCCTCCACCACGGTAAGGTGATGGTTCTCGGAGGGGATTGTACATTTTTTGTACTTCATTATCTATTTTATTCTATTAGCTAATATAATAATAATTACAATCATAATTTTAATTGTGATTTTAATTGAATAAATCTGGATCTGTGGTCAGACCGCTGTAGCGCGCTCATCATCCCTGCTTGAGGCAACATTAGCAGCTACTGGCATCACACCTGCATCTGTGACTGAACTGTTCGTAGTCGAGTTGCATTGTGGGTAATGCAGGTGTTTTTTAGGGAGAATACGTGGAATAGTGGAATAAAAACGAGGACATCTCCAGTTTTGGAGCATCCTTTAAGAAAGAAAAAAACGTGCGCAATGCTAAATCAATGGAATAGTCCTCTCTAGGAATGTTTTACTTTTCTCATCTATCATATCCTGACCAAAGTCCACATCCGAAGACATCTTGTAGTTTCCATTAGCAGGTCCAGGTCCACACAGTGCTGTTATCATGTTCATGGAGCATCACTCTCCTACCACCCTTAATATTTCACAGTACATGGCGTGTCTAGCCCTGCATTTTTGCATTTTATGGCAAGTACTTTTGAGTTTTATCTTGTGATACCTCATTTAAATGGCAGGTGAACGTCAGAAGAGGCAGGTCACGGCACACAGGAGAAAGTCTGACTCAACTCGATCTTGGCTGCTTTAGTAAAGCTTGGGTGTCTCTCTTTTACCTCCTCGGTGCACTTATTAGATTAAAGAGTCAGTTCATGAATAACTTGAAACTTGGCTCGAGAATTTCTAGTTGATTTAGTTTCAGAGGCCTTGAACACCTAATGGTCAGTATTGGCGAACTCCGGTACATTATATTATAATCAGGACAGTTACTGCTCCACCGTCTCCAGCTTTTCTCAAACTCTGTTTTTTTTTCTTTTCTTAATCTCTCCGGTAGGTAGGCGATGGCGACCCGTAAAGACAGACACAGGGACCAAACCCCAGCGGATGACAACCATGGAGAGAGGAGCAGCTTCCCCTGTCCTGGAGACACCCTGCCCTGGAACCTGTCCAAACACCAGAGGGTCAAGCGCTCCAAGTCAGCCTCGGGGGAAGTCCTGGATCCAGCAGAGAGGGCTGTCATTCGCATCGCAGGTAGGATTGACTACATCAACTGCGGTGTTGCTCTCACATGCGTGATACAGTGCATACATGTACTCAGTAATGCAGGAGTGTACTCAACTCACCTTTTTTAGGGCCGCGTATAGGGACTATTCGCAGGCATAGACTGTATAGACCTATAAGAAATAGAACATAGTCACTGTGACATCACCCATTGGTTTGCGGGCTACGGTTTTGAAGCCTCGAGGTTAACCTTTTGATCTTATTTGGAAACCGAAGTCACAAGAGAGGGCGGGACTGAGTGCAACCGAACGTTTACACTCAGTCGGAACATTTTATAGGCGACCGAACGGTTACAGTTTGCTTTCCTGAACTGAAAACACACTGTGAAAGTTCTGAGACGGAAACACAGATTCATAAGTCGCAAACTGGGTAATAAGTTTGCAGGATTCAGTCAAAAGATACGTCGACTCCTGTCTCATATCTCTACAAACCATTCCTCTTTTGTGCAGCAGTTAATATTCTGTTGGAGAAATGTCCGAATAAAAACCTTTTTTCTTTTT